>CM032486.1:3150918-3624548 GCA_019059595.1 Marasmia exigua | reverse complement strand
CATATGTGGCAATATATTTTTGTCACATGAACTTATTAATACAATCATAATCATAAATCTTTATTGTTACAAACTGGGGTATACTTGAAAGTAGGTCTTACATTAAAAAATGTTCATGTAATTTAATGATTTTGGATATTTGATTGAGTAATAATATTAATAAAATTTTGAAAATTAATAGTGTAATAAAAGCTAATTAATTAAATAATAAGCAATGATCGGAGTAGGTAGAGCTATTTTTGGTACTTGCGATTTTTTCAAATAATATGGACATGCCTGGAATCCTGAGTTTAAAGATATACTTTATACTAATAACAGTCATTTTCGTTTATACATACGAGCATTAACATCAGAACTTATTCATAAACGCTTTGTGACAAAATGTTAATTATAAAAGTTCTATTCGTTCTTTCAAAATTCAAGATACATACGTTAGATGGAAAGTAACAAACTGTAAGTAAATATGGTTGTGTTGAACGTTTATGGATTAGCCCTTTCATGATTAAAATGCGTTAAATATTTTACTCTTAAATAATAATTTATTTATTTTAATCCCGGGATCGTAGTCAGAATCCCGTGGCATGTCCATATTAACATCTATGTTTGCGGTCAATGAACTCAAATAGCTCTACTTACTCTGATTATTGATAATAAGTCACGATAACAATATATTTCAATGTCAATAGAATATAAAATCCGAAAAATATAAATAATTACTACAGTAGGGTGAAATAAGTAAACTGTTATACAAACAAGAAAATATACGTGAATTTTGTTCTGAAATATTCGTGAAGATTATAGAAGCAACTATCAATTAGTCAGTTTCTTAATGTCGCCTTGAATTTATGCAGTTCCAGCTTTTGGATTGAGTTGGGCAAGTGGTTGTACACTTTCACGCCTGCAAAATGCAGGGTTCGACGAAACAGTACATTTTTAGCTCCGGGTAATACGCAAAGTAAGTATAGATACACTAAATGAAATATGAAACCAACTGACACGAGTCTTTGGCTGAAACGAAACAGGAAACTTAAATGTTACACGTACTGTTACGAGTAATAACATCATCATCATTTTAGTCAATACACTGCTGGACATAGACCTCCCCCAATGTTCGCCACACAGATCGGTCCTGGATCGGGTGACAGGCCCCCCACAAGGTGAACCGTCGATCTGGTGAAGGTCACGGGAATCCATTGGATACGAGTAATTATTATCATTCATTATCTGATGGTCGGGAATTGGCGGGATTTTCCCAGACTTTTATATGTCTTGTCGACTCCCGATAAAGTAAAAAAATCCGGTCTTCCGTTCTTTTTGTCATCCGCTGATCTGATTCCTCCCGACAAAAGTACCAAAATCCCGGAAAAATGTACTCAATTTGCTCCCGACTGTAGAAAGATCTGGCAACCCTTACTGTATCCTCACCAGAAACTATGATTATATGGAACAAATCAATCTGTCTTGTCGACGACATTCCTGGTCCCCAATAACGCGTGCCGGGAATTCCCGGTACGTCCCGGGACGTGTAGGAAGTAATTATTTTAAATTTTTCGGGTTTTATATTCTATTGACAATGAAATCTGCTGTTATCGTGACTTATTATCAATAATCGGAGTAGGTAGAGCTATTTTTTTTTTTTGGTGACCCAGGAGAAATGCGTTACGCATACCCATCCGTCTGTAAACGGATGGGTTATGTCGGACTCTCCTCTGGCGACGGCTTCTCCTAACGAGAAGCCGGCCAGGGGCATACCGACTAAAACTCCTGGGACTCTCCCTCATCTGTCCATGGGTGGGCAAGTGACATGGGGCCAAAGCTCGGAGCCTTTCACCACGTCACCCCCCGGACAGGGACGCCCGCCTACATGGCGGGCACGGCGCTTCTCCGCCCGGGGTCGGGGGGAGGGATGGGGACAGCCGAGAGAGTCGTGCCGTCCCCACCAGGCGTAGGAGGAGGTCCGTGTAATGCCGGTGGTGGGGTTACAGCCCCACGCACCAGCGGACCTGCTCCTCGCAGGGGAAGGAGACGCAAGTATTGGCGTCGTCTCCTCCCTCTACGTGCCTTGCGGATCGCGGGGGCGAGAGGGTCAGCCTCTCACTCGCGCTCCGCCGCCTCCTTCGCCTGCATCACATGCTCGCAATATGCGGCAAAGGCCTTCCAGGCATCCTCACTCGCTAATATAGCTCTCGCTATATTAGAGAGTGAGAGGTCCTGGCCGACCTTTGCCACCAATGCGTGGCGAGCCTGTGCCCACGGCGCACACACCGCCAAGGTGTGCTGCGCCGTGTCCACAGGGTAGGTAGAGCTATTTGGGTTAATTGACCGCAAACATAGATGTTAATATGGACATGCCCTGGGATTCTGACTATGATCCCGGGATTAAAATAAATAAATTATTATTTTAGCGTTAAACATTTAACGCATTTTAATCATGAAAGGGCTTATCCATAAATGTAACAACCATATTTACTTACAGCTTGTTACTTTCCATCTTGAATTTCGAAAGAACTATGATTATATGGAACAAATCAATCTGCCTTGTCGACGACATTCCTGGTCCCCAATCACGCGTGTCGCGGGACGTGCCGGGTTATTCCCGGTTACTTTCTATGACCACTTTGTCGGTCAACAACAGACATTTCTTGGAAAAATATTGGTGTAGTATGTTTTTGTGTTACCACTGACCTTAATATTGGGTGATAAATTGTTTTTATACAGGGTGTATCGGTAAATAGATATTCTTTATTGCACAAAAAATAACATAAGTTAGGTAATTACAGAATTTTTAACCGATTCTATCAGAGAACCTTTAGTTAAAAGTAGTCCACACACTCTATTTTTTATGATATAGGGGGCAGACGAGCAGACGTATCACCTGATGGTAAGCAATTACCGCCGCCCATGGACAACTGCCACGTCAAAAGAGTCACCGGTGCGCTGCCGGCCTTTTTGACGGTTTATTCCCGCTGTCCACCCTTTGCTTGTCCACCCCGGGTGGACAGTGAAACCATTGTTTAAAAAATTCTTGCTGTCCACCCCCTCTTTCAACCAAGAAGGGGTGGACAACGGGATTTTTTTTAACAATTGTTTCACTGTCCACCCGGGGTGGACAAGCAGAGGGTGGACAGAGGGAATAAGGGCTTTTTGACAGGGAGTCATCATCATCATCATCATCAGCCCATTTAAGTTCCCACTGCTGGGGCACGAGCCTCCCTCAATCACATGAGGGGTAATTGCCATACTCACCACGTTTGGCAGACGGGTTGGCGAGGGTTTTGATATAAATGCAGAGTTTTCCTTCTCTGTGTGCTGATGATCGTGCCAGCAGCTTTACCTTAGTCGCCTTTTACGACACCTCGGTAAGAGTTAGGGTGGCCTATTCTACTCTGACAGGGAGTACCTACGCACTTTTCATGAAGGTTTGCAGGTCGTATCGGTCCGGAAACACGGCAGGTGATGATAGTTCATTCCATAGTTTTGTCGTACGAGGTAGAAAGTTTCTCGAGAAACGCACAGTTGAAGACTGCCAACCATCTAGATGATGGGCATGGAACTGTTGACGAGTGGAACAATGACAGAATGAAGCGGCAGGAATTAGTCCGAACAATACGGTATGGACTATTTTTTTTATTTTTGTGATCGTTGAAAGAATTACTTGATTCTCGTTTAAACTACCTGAGATATCACAACTTTAAAATCACATCATTTTGGGCAAACCCAAAACGCTCCTTACAAATGGCTACTGATATGTGACGTCACAAACAAGTATTTTGTATGCATTTCATTTGAATTTTGTATGGTAGCTATATAGCTACCATACAAAATTCAAATGAAATATTTCGTTTATGTCAATGGTTCGATTATAATAGTTGGTGCAAATTGTATGGGTTATTGAATGACCATAGAACCGGCTAGACTTTATATTTTTATTTGAGTTTTTTGCTGTTATCAGATATTTACCTATATTTTGATAAAATATTTATATTTTGTAAAATCTCGAGCTTAGTCAAATACCCTATTCCTCAGAGCATTCCCCATAGTATATGCGGTAGAATATACATAGCGAAGCTACATCTCTACGCAGTGCCAAGGAGTCAAGCCGATTAAGTAAGCTATTAAGGTGACGGGTAGGGCACACTAGCGACGCCAATCGATTTTAATTTTTAGCTACTAAACGGGATCTATTTTAAACAATTTCGGGGTTACAACCTCTCGGCAAACACTTATACTATTTATTAAACCAATGTTGGGTCCAACGCGAAAAATTTTTTACGCCAAAAGCGGCGTGAATCAATTTGTCGCGTACAAAAATGGATCCAACGTTTATAAATGGTTATTAAATAAATAGTATAAGTGTTTGCCTAGAGGTTGTAACCCCGAAATTGTTTAAAATAGATCCGGCTTAGTAGCTGAAAATTTAAATTGACTGGCGTCGTTAGTGTACCCTACCCGTCACCTTAAGTAGCATGCCTTTATTTTATGCCAGTAGGTATCCTAGTGCAGTGCGGTTAATTAAAAGGCCGGCGCGGAATACATGAGCCGGCCAGTGATTGTAGAGTGCGGCTGCGAATTGTTAATGCGCCGGCTACGTTAGCCATGCAGCTCCGGTTTGCACGCTGGACGATACAGTTCACCTTCAAAGCAGGAACCTTGGATTTAGACCGTGGGAGAGCCACGCTTCAGCCTACATAAGCCGCCTCGATACCACGGTGTCATAGAAACCCGACATAAATATAAATATTTCACAACATCACATACATTGATCTGACTCCGAGATAGGTAGCTCAAGCACCTGTGTTACGGATATCAGAATCAACAGTAGGATTACAAATATATACATATAATACTTTTCTTTTGTAAATACATACTTACAATACATAGCAAACACCCAGACCAATACAAACAAACATGTTCATGCACACAAATGTTTGTACTGTGCGGGGATCGAACCCGCAACCCTTGTATCAGAGGCAACGTTCACTACCACTGTTCCAAACGGGTCGTCTGACATGAAGCAGAGCTTGTGTTTCGCCGAGTGAATGAGGGTATCGGAGGCCATAAAGTTTAAAAGCTGGCCCTTAGTACTGTGGGTGTCCATGCAATCGTTTAAAATCAGGTGTATCTGAAAAAAATGCCATTCTCAATTTCATTTGTTAAACTACTTTGCACTGCCTTCCCTTATTATTACGAATACAATATTTCTTTCCTCTACCCAAAGGTTGTCTGGAAGAAATCGCTACAAGCGATAAGACCGCCTTATTGTACTGTCTGTTGCTGTTGTATCATGCTTGTATTTTATTTTTGTGCAATAAAGAATATCTATCTATCTATCTATTTAGCGTTCCTAGACACAAAAGATCCTTGTAGATTTTTTTTAATGTGATAACTGGCAGACGAGCAAACGGTACATCTGATGATAAGCGATTGTCGCCGCCCATGGACGGGTGTCCATGACGCATTACCACTTACATAACAAAAATAAATTATAGGATTGGTACAATCACGAGCACTAATAAGTATACAATTTCATTTAAATATGAACCTAATATTTTCCTTAAACAGACTTCGCTCCGGACACATCCCCACAAGAAAATTTAAACACCTAATGGGATTAATAGAATCACCTCTTTGTGAAGAATGCGGAGTTATCGAAGATGTAACTCACGTCTTGATGGAGTGCGTCCGGAGCGAACAGCTCAGAGCTCAGCTGTTCAGGGATAATAAATGGGCAATTGGCAGTTGTAATAGTGTTCTGGCCGCCCCCCTGTCAGATGAGGCAAAAGCGCTGTTCCAAATGTTATTATTTTTTAATGCTGTTGTGCGAACCTGACGGAGCGACATGGTCATTGTTGACAAAGCTCCTAAAGAGAAAAAAAAATCTAATATTTCGTTTTTAAGGATCGAGGTTTTTAAATTTATTGCAGGCGATTGTACCACGGCGTCAGGTCGAATTACGTTTGTTGGCCGTTGGCCGGTCCTTATGTCTGGAGCACAAGCGCTATTTTTCCACTGCACTGGGGTAACTTAATCTGACGCTGACTGTACATACAGTGATGTTACGGAGGTGACATTACCGGAGCCGAATTCGGAGTCGGGAGTTTTTAAACTATGTTTGTTGGAGTCGAAGTCGGAACCGGAGTCGGAGTCAGAGGTAGAAAAAAGATGTTTAAAGGGCAGGTTTAATGAACAAAAATGCCTACTATTAAAACTATTAAAAAAAAAGGTTCAGTGACGTAATCAAATAATTCCCAAAATCCCTCGTTTCAATTACTGACAGGCACTATACGCCTATAGGCCACTCGAACTGGCGTTTTAATTAACCAGACTACGGTCTGTTCATTGATAAAGCACAAACAGCTGACACGACTGGCTAATACCAAATCAATTGGCTGGCCCGATGGCGTATTTAGAGGTGACCCTGCCTCTTACTCTCAGGAATATAATCTCCCCCCGTGCCTAGCTTATGTGGACTACAAAAAGCCTTCCACTCAATCGAGACCTGGTCTGTTCTACAGTTAGATAGATATACTTTATTGCACAAAAAAACACAACTTAAAAAAACTAGGCATCTAACTAACTACCGCCGAAATTGTACAATTAAGTTTCTGTAAAACTTAATTGTACAATTTCGGCGGTCTTATCGCTGGAAGCGATATCTCCCAGACAACCTTCAGGCAAAGGACATTTGATAGTAGAGAAGGGTAGGTGGTGCAATATTGAAAAGGGGAAATTAAAGTGAACTGTATATATTTTAAAATATTTATAATGCTAATACATAAATAAACACAATACAAATACAAAATACAAAATTCTTTATTTATCAAAAACTTTATGGCCACTTAACATTTGTGGTGTTCTCAGCTGCAAAAGTTTTAAGTTTTATATACTAATAAATAATATGTTATGCTTGGATAAAATAATATAAAGGACTAGATATACATTCATATAAATTAGGATCTTAGACGGACCATCGACTACTACCGATGACTGGACCTGTAGTCTTAAAGGGATTGCTATTTATTTATTTAAAAGGTGAGTTTTGACTCGGGCTTTAAAAATGGTTACTGATGGAGACTGTCTTATTGATAAAAGTAGGAAGTTCCATAGACGGATGGACTGGACAGTGGAGGACTGGGTATAGAAATGAGAGGAATAGGAGGGAGTCTTAAGGCGGAGATGTTTGGAAGAACGCACATGACTCTGGATGGGCTGCAAAAACTGGAAACGCTCCCGGAGATAAGGTGGTGATTTTTGGGTTGAATAGTATTCTGTATAAGAAGAGAAGAACGTGGAAGTCACGACGAAGACAAATAGGGAGCCATTGGAGTGGAGATCGATACTCGGAGACGTGGTCATATTTACGTAGACCATAAATTATTCGGATGCAAAATTTTGAACCATAAATTATTCGGATGCAAAAAGTCTATGCTAGATGATGCCAAATTGACAGCCGGTATATACAGGTGTAGCTTAAGTGGCAGTGGGCTGGCCATATTAGCCGCAGAACCGACAACCGATGGGGTAAACGAGTTCTAGAGTGGAGACCGCGTCTTGGCAAACGTAATGTAGGGCGTCCTCTGGCTAGGTGGGGGGACGATCTGCGCAGGATGGCTGGCAAGAGCTGGATGCGAGAAGCCATGGATAGATCACAGTGGCGAACAATTGGAGAGGCCTACGTCCAGCAGTGGACTGCGATAGGCTGATGATGATGATGATGATGATATACAGGTGTTAAGACCCCTATAGGTATGAGGCTGCATCGATGACCGACCAAATTCAAGAGTCAAGTTCAAGACCAATCCAGCTGCATCGAGGGGTTAGACAGGGAGATGTAATTTCTCCGAAACTGTTTACCAATGCGTTGGAGGACGTCTTCAAGACTCCGGGCTGACACTAAGAATTTCTTAACGAAAATTGAGCAACTGTCGCTTTATAGTGCGACGCCCTAACCTACGCCACCGAGGCAGTCACCCTAATGTCACGCCTAGTGTACCTAGTAATTTGTGCCATAAGAAATTTTTATTAGCACATAAGTCACCCTTAAGTCGTAAAAATACCGGCAACACGTACCAAAGGACCGACGATCTAGAGATCGCGGGAATCCATTGGATGCGGGCGGCGCAGGACCGATCTGTGTGGAGAACATTGGGGAAGGCCTATGTCCAACAGTGGACGTCTATTGGCTGAAATGATGAAGATAGTAAATAATAATGAATGAATGAATTTATTGACTTAATAAAGCATACAATTTCTATTATGAACTAAAATCTTGTAGCTTCGGTAATATATGAAATAATAACATTTGATCTTATTTAGACACATTAGGTATGGCTGAGTAATTATTGCACTTTAGGCTAGGTCGACCGTGAGAGAGCCACGCCTCGCATGAATGGGCGTGATACCACGGCCTCACAGACCGGTGTGAAGCAGTACTGTGCTCGGGAGTGAGGATACCGAAGGCCCAATCCGGGGGAAAGGTTGCCCTCTCCGTCACCTTAATGATAGGACGGCAGAGATAGTAAGAACATTTGTAACTTGGTCGATGCAATTAATAACAAAAATTTTCCCCAAGTTGTTCTTATCTAGAAAGCCATTAGCCAGCTGAAAAAATTGGTCCCGTTTCATATCGAATTCCAGGTAATCGGAACTTAATCACAGTTTTTTTGCATCGATTAAGAACTCCGATGAAACTGAGCTTACAATAAAACAGATCTAAAGGTTTTCCATTAGAAAACCATTAGGCTATTAGGGCGTGAAGCTGCACTATGCTGTTTCGCTGCGTGAGTGAGGATTTTATTATTTGATAGAAATGGGGTGAGCCCTGCGTCTCATAGCCACTGCGACCAGTAGATGATCTATTGTGGCAGCCCCGTAACCTATTACAGCACCTCATGTAGCTCCAGTTCCAGGATAAACCCGAGAATGGAGCTGATGGGGGAGCTCTTGATCTCGTCAGCTGAGATCATGTGTGCTCCCAGGTGCCGGCTTCTGCAGCGGTGCAGCGCTATGCACTCGCCGAGGACGTGGATAATCGTTTCCTCGTCCTCGCGACAGAACCTGCAGATTTTGGTATCTGTAAGGCCCATGTTGTGCAGGTGCTTATTTAATTTGCAGTGCCCTGTGAGGGTCCGAGTGAGTGCCCTAACATGTCCTCTACTCAGTTTTGTTATTTCTACAGCTCGTTTCTGATCGAACGCCTGTATCAACGCCTTAGACTGTTCTAGTCGAGGTAGTCTTTTCCAGAATTCAGTGCTTTGTTTTTTCTCCCACTCTTTTAACTCGAACCTGACCATGCATGCTGGAACGCCACTTATTGGTTCCGGTCCGAGTAGTGGGCTCTCTGCCCCGGCCTTTGCTAGCACGTCAGCGACTTCGTTGCCTCTGATATTGCAGTGTCCCGGTACCCAAATCAGATTTACAATGTTGGCATTGCCAAGCTGGTTTAGGAGCAGGACACACTCGCTAGTGAGTTTGGAGTCAAGTTCACAGGATGTTAACGCCTTGAGGGCAGCTTGACTATCTGAGAAGATGAATATCTTCTTATTCTGGAGATTCATTTGTAGACTCTCTTGGACACAGCCAATTATTGCGAAGACTTCCGCTTGGTACACTGTGGTATAGCGACCCAGGTTGGCGAATTTGCGTATTCCGCAGCGATCATTACAAAATCCCGCCCCAGATATGCCCTGCTTCCTGGAGCCATCTGTATACCAAACGATGTCATTCTGCTTAACATTTCCGGGAGTTCCAGCCTCCCAGTCTTGTCTACTTGGTAACAAGACTGTAAACCGCTTATCGAAGCGGTGTTCACGGACCATGGAGTCAGAGGGCATATCCATGACCGGAATTTTCATTAGTTCATTGTAGAGGCCTCTCATGACCCTAGAATGCCATCTCGTCCTCCCTCTGATTTTCGCTCTCGTGATAGCCATCCTCGCTTCCATCTGCACGTGAATGTGCAGAGGTGGAATGTTCAGGAGGGCATCCAGTGCTGCAGAGGGAGAGGACGAAAGCGCGCCAGTGGCTATAAGGCAGGCAGTTCTTTGAACTTTGCTGAGGTTCTCTACGCAGTTAAGTTGGTGCGTCTTCTTATACCACACACAGCAGCCATAAGTGACGATCGGCCTCACTATGGTTTTATAAATCCAGAGTGCGGCCATGGGCCGTAGCCCCCATTTTAGCCCCACCAACCTACTGCTTGCCCCCATCGCAATTTTTGCCTTTCTAGTGATGTAGTCGAGATGCTTGTTCCATGTTAGTTTTTGGTCTAAAAAGACTCCGAGATATTTGACCTCGTTGGACAAGCATAGCTTCGTACCAAGAAGTGTTGGGGTGTGTAGCGCCTCTAGTTTCCTTCTTTTGGTAAACGGGATTAAGACCGTCTTACGTGCATTGACTGTTAGCACGTGTCTCGTGCACCAGTTTTCTACTATTCGTAGGGCCCTTTGCATAAGATTGGAAATGGTGCTAGGGCATTTTCCTATGACCATTATTACTATGTCATCTGCGTAACCCTGAGTCAGAAATCTGGCTTCATTGAGCTCGCAGATGAGACTGTCAACAACCAATGACCATTGAAGGGGTGATAGGACTCCGCCCTGTGGACATCCTCTGGTCACTCTATAATGTAGGGTTTTATTCATCAACGTTGTTGTTGCAGTCCGATTTTGTAGCATGGATCCCATCCATCTGGTGGTGGTGTCGTCGATTCCACGATTCACCATACTACGTGTTATAACATCGAAGTTGGTGTTGTCAAACGCTCCTTCGATGTCAAGAAAGGCACAGAGTGCAATTTCTTTGTCTTCTATGGCTTTCTCAATTCTGTCCACCAGGTCAATAAGTGCCGTTTCCGTGGACTTGCCTGTTTGGTAGGCATGTTGTCTTGCACTCAGGGGTTTTTCAACGAGGTATGTTGCCCTGATGTGACTGTTCAACACCTTTTCCATCGTTTTTAGTAGGAATGAGGTGAGACTTATCGGTCTGTAGGACTTGGGCTGCGATTTGTCTTTGTCCCCTCCCTTGGGAATGTAAGTGACCCTCGCCCGAGTCCACGCTGATGGCAGATAACTCCAAGCAAAGCTTGCACGGTATAATTTTATCAGCATAGAGATGATGATGATATCTTCGCCCCGCTGCAACAAAGCCGGGAAGATACCATCGACCCCACCAGATTTGTAAGGCTTGAAACTCCTAATGGCCCAAATTATCTGCTGGGGACGAAAAATAACGGAAGCTCTCCTCCAGTCTTCATTCCTCGGTCTCCTGTCCGGAGACTTACTGACCTGGAGTTCTCTTTCGTTATTAATGTACACGGATTCCGGAAAGTGCGTTTGAGCAAGCAGTCTCAGTGTTTCCTCCGGAGATTCTGTGAAAGATCCATCCGCTTTCCTTAGCAGGCCTAGATGGGATTCAGGTGTCTTGGATAGTATTTTGTGGATCCTGGCAGCTTGGGCAGTGTCCTTGATTGACCCGCAGAATTTTTGCCAGGATCTTCTTTTTGCTTTCCTGAGCTCCCTATTGAAACGTGTTAACGCCTTCCTGTAAGCATCCCAGTTCTTGTCTTTTTTTGCCTTGTTAAATAAGGCACGGGCCTTTTGCCTCAGATGCTCCAGGTTTTTGTTCCACCAAGGCGTGTTTCTGTTGCTCTTAGTGGTCTTGAGAGGACAATTTTCTAGATACGCATTCATTAGGCTCTTGCCTAAGTCCTCTGCTGCGGCTTCCACTTGGTCCACAGTTTTGATGTATTTAAAATCTCCAAGGTATAACCTAAGGGAGTTCCTAAAGCCCTCCCAGTCTGTTCCCTTGGGGTCACGGTAGGTGTTCGGTTCCTTTGTTCCCGAGCATAGTATGTCGTACCTAATGTGGGTGTGGTCGGACATGGACGGCTCATCTGAGACGTGCCAATTGGTCACTCGGTGTGCGAGATTACCTGAACACCAAGTTATGTCTAGTACTTCCTGCCTAGAACGTGTGGTAAAGGTTGGTTTACTACCCACGTTAAGAACAAATTGATTATTAGTGAGCAAGTAGTCAAACAGTAACTCACCTCTAGCGTTCGTGTTGGAGCTGCCCCATGATGTGTGGTGGGAGTTGCAGTCGGTACCCACCAGCAGCTGGGTTTCTCTCTCCAGACAGTATTCCACTACCGGCGTCACCTTGTTCACCGGATCCTGGTCCTCACCGGGTAGGTACATGGAGCTGAACTATGAATGTCTCCCCACCTTTCCCCCCGGGTAGGTCTATATACGCTGCAACAGCATCATCTGTACACAGAGAAGGGATCGGGAGGTAATTTATGCCTCTCTTGAAGAGCATGCATGCTCTTGGCCTTGCTCCGCAGGTGTTACTTAATATCTTACCTGCCGAGTTTAGCCCCATAACTGTGGTTTTATTCACCCACGGTTCTTGGATCAAGGCGATGTCCAGGTCCTCAGAGAGGAATCTTTGGCAAAGGGCAGCTGAGGCTGCCTTTGAGTGCTGGAGGTTTACTTGTATCACCTTAATCATTATGTTGTTGGGTTTGGGGATTGGGAAGGGAAGGGTTGGGAGAAAGTTTCTAAATTCGGAGGGAAGGGATAGGAGGATATTTGTGTAGGTGGGTTGTGTCTGTTTCTTACGGGGATGGGGGGGGGGGGGGGGGGGATTAGTTGTTTTTGTTGAGCAGGTTGCTTGCGGCTTTCCTGCTGGAGTGCTCCTGTGCTAGGGTCGGTAGATTTACCGGCCTTCGCACAGCGCCTCTCTTGCCGCGTCCCCCTGCTGGTCGTGTTCGACCACCACGACCACGACCTCTGCTGTCTAGGGCAGATGGTTGGCAGGTAGTGGTGCTCCTGCCTCTTGAGGGTCCTGCAACACGACCGTTGCCCCTCGAGACTCCATGCGTCCCCCGGACGGGTGGAGGTGTGGTGCTGCTGGAGTCGGCTCCAGTTGCTCCTCTTGAGGGTTCCGTACCCGAGACCAAGTTGGAGGTACTTGGACGAGCCTCGACGCTTGCCCCCTCCTTCTTGTCCCCGGATACCTTGCCCCCTTTGACCCTTATCTGGATAAGGCCAAAGTCAATGTAGAGACGCCCCTCGCGTTGAAGAATAGTCTCCAAGGCCGCCTCGTCGAAGGAAAAGGTCACTGTTTGACCTTTTGCTTCGGGCTTCCGGTTGACTACCCTCCAACTCGAGAGGTCTAAACCTTTGTTTTGTTTTGCCAACCTCCGCAGGATGGTACCTGCGTCGTGTTTGGCTTCCTGTATCCAGGCCGTGCCATACCTAGGCTTGGGCATATCCTCTTCGTTTACAGCGGAGAGATTAGCCCCATCCCAGGGTTTAATGTTGGGCAGTTTGCGGATGAGCCACTCCTTCGAGTCCTCATCTGCGCACGCCAAAAGGATGCCACCCGAGCGCGGTTTGCATCCAATAAAGCTGGGACCGTCCCCATCATCTGAGGTGTCAATACACTTCAAGATAGCATCTTGAAGCATTTCGACCCTCTCCTGGTCCATTTTTCCCAGGGCGTCTATGATGCCACACGTGACGGACCCAGCAACCTCCTTAAAAGTAGGCTTCGAGGTGGAAGGCTCGCCAAGCTTCGGTGCCTTGGTAGGATTGCCTTGATTCGAGGTAGACGAGGTATTGAGAGGGCGCTTAGTCGCCCACTCCCTCGTTTCCCCCTCCTCTTGGGTCCTCTGCTTAGCCTTCTCACTCATGCGCAGTTCTAGCGCCTGCTCGAAGGTCATACCCTTCGCTACGAGCCGATAGATTTGCTTCCTATCAGCTCCAGAGAGCTTAACCCTGGGTTTACTCTCTGGCCCCTTGGTCGACGAGTCCCTTTGGTGCGTTGCACCCAGAGGGGTCGACTCCGCGTTAGAAGTACCCGGTCCATCAGTCCCAGGTGCTTCGGCAGTGATAGTATGCTCCTCAGTATCGCTACCAAAGAGCATAGCCTCAGAGGTACCTGGTACCTCTTCGGTAGAATTTAAATGGTTGTCTATAATGTCAATAATATCCATATAGTTCCCACGAGAAGCTAGGGAAGTAAAGGTCCACCCCTGCAGAGCCCCGCTTGCAGGGGTAAGGCTAAATAGACCTCGATTTCGTCTGGTTTCGAGGCCCCTCCGTTCTCGACCGAACATCCCTTCGGCCATGCATCTATCGGCACGGGTCGGATGACACCTTAGATTGGGGTTTTTTAGAGTCGAGGTTAACTCCTCCAGGACATGAGGGGAAGGATAAGGTGAGTTAGGGTGGTTCGAGGATGAGGCGGGGAGCATGGGTTTGAGGTTGTCAGGAATGCTCCTAGCCTGGGATTGGGTTTCGGAGCAGCCATCTATTGTCCGGGGTCAACGTGACACCCTCTCCCGTCCTCAAGCAAAGAGGTGGGTATGGGGGAGGGCGAGCTATCCGCAACCTGCTCACCCGCTCGGTCGCATCAGATGACAACTGCGCATGTCGCATACACTGTCAGTGGTCACTGGTCCCATAGAAAGTGCATGCACAAACCGAGCTAGTGAGTGAGGATACTGGAGTCCCAATACGAGGGAAGGGATGCTTAAAGGTTGGCAGCACACTAATGACCCCACTGGTGTCGCGGGTGTCTATCGGCGGAAGCAATCGCTTACCATCTGCTCGTCTGCTACCCGTCACATAAAAAAAAATTCAGGCAACAAGATACATTCAAAATATTTACGTTGTTATTTTTCCATTACCTTGAACTTGACTTAAAATAAAGGTTTTTTTATAAATTCACACAATATGTAGGTAAGTTTTTTTTTCTAGCTCAAATGGTCCCACTGCTGGGCAAAGGCCTCCCCTAATAACCTCCACTGCTCCCTATTCATTGCCAGCGTTTGCGTTACGGGAGTATTGGTCTAGGTCGTTACGCCATCTCTTTTTCGGCCTACCTCGTGGGCGACGGCTATCTGCAGGCTGCCATTTCGTGACAACATGGTTCCATCTCTCCGGGTGCATTCTCACGGTATGGCCAGCCCAGTTCCATTTCAGTTTTGCGGATTTTTCACCTACGTATAATAGGAAAATAAATGAATGGACTGGGTGGACCGAAGTGATACCACGGCCTCACAGAAAACCGGCGTGAATCAGCACTGTGCTGTGTTTCTCTGCGTGAGTGAGGGTACCGGGGGCCCAATCCGGGGGAAAGGGGTGGTTTAAGGGTTGGCAGCACACTTGTGACTCCACTGGTGTCGCGGGGTCTATGCATGGCAGCAATCGCTTACTATCAAGTAATCCGTCTGCTCATCTGCCACCTATCCCAAAAAACATTACATATATAATATTGCACCCTTACGGCAGGTCGCTGTTTGAGGAAGATTTAGGCACAAAATGTGTGATTTTCTACAACTTCGCTTCTTCAAATAGACTGAAATGTCCCCGCTAGATGTCAGGTGACGCGTTATAGATGGCGCCACGGGTGATTGATGTGCGGTAAGTGGCTTTTTCATAATTTACCCACTTTCCTTTGTTATTGGCCATATTTCATCGCACTTGTGACGGTGCACGAATATTATGAATAATATTCCAGGTATATCGAGACACGCCATGTCAAGCCAAGTTCAATCTAATGGAAAAATAACAGCGTAATAATTTTGAATGTATCCTATTGCCTGAAATAAATGATTTTTTTATGTGAATGGTGGCAGACGAGCAGACGGATCACCTGATGTTAAGCGATTGCTGCGCCCATGGACACCCGCGATACCAGTGGAGTCACAAGTGCACTGCCAACCCCCCTTTCCCCCGGATTAGGCCTCCGGTACCCTCACTCACGCAGCGAAACACTGCATAGTGCTGCTTCATGCTGGTTTTCTGTGAGGCCGTAGTATTACTCCGGTATCTCTCCTACAGCAAATCACGGTACAAGGCCGGTCCTTTTGGAAGGCGTGGGGGATACAGATCCGACACGAAGAGGCCCCTTTGAGACACAATAATTTAAGTGGAAATGTGTACACCTAGCAGATACTGTCTCTCTCTGTACTATTGAAGAGATACAGCCAAAGACAGGACCCGCTATGTGCAAGGACTATTGTCACATCATCATCATCATTTCAGCCAATAGACGTCCACTGCTGGACATAGGCCGTGCCTGTGCCGCCCGCATCCAATGGTTTTCTTCGATCTTCACCAGATCGTCGATCCACCTTGTAGGAGGCCTGCCACGCCTGCGACTTCCTGTACGTGGCCTCCACTCGACGAGCTTTCCGCCCCAACGGCCGTCTGTTCTCCTCGCTATGTGCCCTGCCCATTGCCACTTGAGGCATGCAATCCTTTGACTTACTAAGGACTAATGCATATAAGAAGGAAAATATTAGCATGTAGCATGTATGTTTATTATACCATAATCTTGGACAATTATCTCCCGGACTTTTGCAAGGCATGCGTGGAACCGAAGCCAACACGTAGAGGCCCGTTCATTAAACAAGTTAATCAAAAAGTGATGTCATCATCATCATCAGCAACCCACACTCGTCCACTGCTGGACATAGGTCTCCCCTAATGCAAGCCACTGCTTCCGATTTTCGGCCACTCTCATCCAGCCCACACCAGCCAGCCTTCGAATGTCATCATCCCATCTTGTCGCAGGGCGTCCTACACTACGTTTACCGAGTCGCGGTCTCCACTCAAAGACTTTACGGCAGGTAACTTTAAAAATTGATGTGACACCACAGAAAAGCGGCGTGAAGTAGCATTCTGCTGTGTTTCGCTGCGTGAGTGAGGGTACCGGAGGCCCAATCCGGGGGAAAGGGTGGTATAAATGTCGGCAGCGCACTTGTGACTCCACTGGTGTCGCGGGTGTCCATGGGTGGCGGCGATCGCTTACCATCAGATGATCCGTCTGCTCGTCTACCACCTATCACATAAAAAAAAAAACACCAGCACGGTGACTATCCCTGTGTATACGCACGTTGATCTCTGTATAAGCATGTCCGGTTGGTAAATATGAATGAACTATTAAGTTATTCTACCAACGCCCCGTTGGTCTAATAGTTTAAGTACTGGACCGTGATCTAGGGGTCCGGGGTTCGGTTTCCGGGTCAAGCAAAGGTATGTTTCGAATTTTTCGAACATAGCTCGGGTTTGTGATCACCAATCCACATTAGACAAACGTGGTGACTACGCCCCCATCATAGTAGCGTTGACTTGATTTCTATGATGGAGGCCTTTGCCTTGCAGTGGGACAGAATATAGGCTGATACTTTACTTACTTTGTAGGTACCAGGAACGGAACCCTCAGTTCAAGCACGACTCGTGCTTAACCTATTTTTTGTTTAGTGTGTATTTTCATTTAAAATATGCGTATCAGCCTTTAATTAAGGTTCCGAATTAATTAGTCACGGAAGTGTAGCGCTAATGAATGAAACTCAAGTTTTATCGTTCACTCCAAAATGGCGGCGTTTATTTCAGAATAAATGATTTATTGAATTAATTGCCTTCAAAAGCATTTGTTATGAAAACTAAAATTTGGTGGAAAATAATCTGTTCGTGATACAACACTATTACCAGTATATTGTTATCGTTCAGTTATCATAGTTACTACACTCAGGTATTAATTAAATCTTTAATCTTAGTTAAACTATCCAGATTGTGAGTTAAGTAAATTTGTTCATTGTTTTTCATAGATAGATATTTTAAGGATAGCAGACGTATCACCTGATGGTAACTGATCACGGCCGCCCATTCACAAGTGTGCTGTCGGCCTTTAAAAATTAGTACGGTCATCATCAAAAGCAGCTTAACACTTTAGTACTACCATGTGGACAGACTGACCGGATGGCGCAATTGGTAGTGACCCTGCCTCTTACGCCAAAGGTCTTGGATTCGATCCCCACCCTGGACAAACATTCGTGCGATGAACACTTGTGTTTGTCCAGTGTCTGGGTGTAATATATGTATTTAAGTATATATTTGTGTTCCTCTGTTGTCTGATATCTGTAACACAAGTGCTTAAGCTACTTAGTATGGAATCAGGTCAACGTATGAGATGTTGTGAGAATTATGAGAATTATAACTGGCTATAATAGACAGAACAGTTATTTTGACATGGTACTAAAGTGTTAAGCCACTTTTGATGCTGACGCTATGCTCTTTTGCTTGAAGGTTTGCAAGTCGTAACATTTGGGAAACATCGCGGGTGAAAGTTCATATTCGCGGTGCCTCCTTATCATCTAAGCGTTTCATTCCTAGTTGTGTCCAAAGCTGTCGGAGCCCATGGTGCACTTGGAACATGATTCTCGATTTGGGGAGTCTAGTAATTATTCATTTTCGCGTTGCATTTTTTTTTACTGTAGATAGGTAAGCGTTTGACCATATTTCACCTGATGGTAAGTGATAATATGGTCTAAGATGTAGCACAATTACCTAGAAGATACCTATTCATTCGCGCTTTGAAAACCCCCAAATTGTAGCCTCTTGGGAACACCTCCTCAGGCAGCTGATTACACTGTTTCTCAGTACGAATAAGGAAACAGGATTCAAACCTCCTTGTGCGGACTTAAATAATATATTATTGTGCATTTAATTATAATTAGGACGAGGAATCCTCTCCTGACTACGGCTGCAATATTCTGTGAGAACTAAGTATTGTGCTTCATAATAAAGTAAGTAAGTAGTAATTATCAGCCTATATACTGTCCCACTACTGTCCCGAAACGCGGCCTCTTACAATGTGCCAATTAAGGAGGCTCAAAGTGACCCAGAGAGCAATGGAGAGGGCTATGCTCGGAATCTCCCTGCGTGATCGTATCAGAAATGATGAGATCCACAGGAGAACTAAGGTCACAGACATAGCCCAAAGGATTGCATGCCTCAAATGGCAATGGGCAGGGCACATAGCGAGGAGAACAGACGGCCGTTGGGGCGGAAAGGTCCTCGAGTGGAGGCCACGTACAGTAAGTCGCAGCCGTGGCAGGCCCCCCACAAGGTGGACCGACGATCTGGTGAAAATCGCGGGAATCCATTGGATGCGGGCGGCACAGGACCGATCTGTGTGGAGAACATTAGGGGAGGCCTATGTCTAGTAAAGAAAATGATCTGCGAGAACTTCAGGCCGGTGACTGGCGACAAGTAGTGCACGATCCATCAAAGTGGCGTTCTCTTGTTTCGGAGGCCAAGACTCGCTTCGGGTCACTGAGCCAGTGGAGTAAGTAAGTAAGTAAGTATGTCTAGCAGTGGACGTCTATTGGCTGAAATGATGATGATGATGATGATACTGTCCCACTGCAGGGCAAAAGCCTCCATCATAGAAATCAAGTCATCGCCACTATGATGGGATTAGGCTTAATAACCACGCTTGCCTAATGCGGATTGGTGATCACAAACCCGATCTACGTTTGAAAACTTCGAAACATACTTTTTGCTCGCCCCGGGAATCGGACCTAGGACCCCGATATCACGGCCCGGTACTTAAACCATAAGACCAACTGAACGTTTCATTCGTAATAAACATCGGCTTTATGGGTATTATCCCTGTATAGACGCGCCTTCAAGCGCGCTCAGTGTATGTAAACTATGTACGGAGATTTTAGTTCCAATCCGTACCAATAGATGGCGCTGGGTGTATACTACATTACGCATGCATAATGCCCAGCTGGTCTTGCCTTATTGTATAATAGTAATCTGTGATTGTAACAGATAAATTTTATTTCTATCGAATGTAGCTTCTATTTATACTTCTACAAGGTGTTTTCGTTTGCAGGCCGTGTACAATCCGTTTATGTTTCCTACCAAGTTCTTGCTAGGAATGTTAGAAACTCCTTGGATGTAAGGAGAACGGGAGAAGAGATCTCGACAGCTGTCGCGATATTGCGTGGAACTCTGAACTCGTCTGAATGTGTTGCGCAATTATCTCGCATGTATGTGCCTAATAAATATCTGCTTATACGTTCTGGTCGCAGGCATCGGCTGTTTGCGCCTCCATCGAGTCGCATGCATCATACGCTTAACGCGCTCTTGTCACTACATCCAGAATATGATATATTTAAAGAAATAAAGAAAGAAAATATTTATTATTATAGACATCACAACACAGAACATATCGCAGTTATAACAGAACACAATTTGGTACAAACATAAAACAATTAAAAATACATAAAAATAAAACAAATGGAAAAAAAAAAACAAAACTATATTCAATCATGTCCAGACAGTGCCAAATGAATATAATGATGTGTTATGACGTCTAGTATAAATGGCCCTCACTCAGCTTATGTCACAGCCCAGACAAAGGCCATGACGCTGGTTTTCAGTGAGACCAGCTGAATGAGTGCCACGGACGCTTGTATAGTGTATTTTGTGTACCTAACGTGTATGTGTAATGTGGGTATATATATCTACTAAGAAGAAAATATCAAATAATAATGAGATACATACTGAGATACATAATGAGATACATACTATTAAATTATTATAATGAATAAATAGGAGTGTGGGTATCTTCAGTTTAAATATAAAATTATTACGGCTAACAAATCCAAACAACTTCTAGCGCGCGCATACAGTTATTATGCACCTATAATTAAGTACCTATATCGACCCATGGCTACCGGACGTGGCATCGATGATGAACGCGGGATCAGTCTGCACTGCAACTGGATGCGCAATGGTTGCCCAACCCATAGCAACAACCACCAATAGCACACACATTCAATGAAATAAAATAGAACGAAATGAACATTATGAAACTGTCATACAGATTTACATATTTACAGATAACATTAAGTCTTTGTTAAATCAAATTGATATTTGTAAAATAATATAATAGCTGTTAAATGTTTGTATTGCATAATTATGTAATTGGGTTCTTCCCGTTTAATTATATAAATAAATAAATAAAATCGCGTTAATTCCCGTCCTAAAAGGATTCGGAAATACACCGCTATTTTGATTTAATCTAAGGTAATAAACAACAAGTTCCTCGCGCTTGGACCGTGCTCCAAGATTCAGGGAGTCTGGTAATTACAAGGAGCGACTGCCGTCTGACCTTCGCAACCCTTAGACAGGGGAACCAGACCAACTGCAAAGTTACACGTTCAGAATCATTATCTCAAATATTGTAGGTAATCCACAATTATTGAGAAACTGTTTGTGGTAATGAACGCTGCCTTTAGTCCTGGGGTTCGATCTCCGCACAGTACAAACATTGGTGTGCATGAACATGTGTGTTTGTATTAGTCTGGATGTTTTCTATATATTATAAAAAGTATGTATTTACAAAAGAAGTATGTATTGACATACGGAGCCGAAACGTGGACACTTACGGTACGGCTGGTCCACAAGATAAAGCTCGCCCAGCGGGCTATGGAACGAGCGATGCTCCGCGTCTCTCTCTGAGATCGAATCCGAAATGAGGTGCTCCGGCAGAGAACCAAAGTCATCGACATTGCTCGCCGGATTAGCAAGCTTAAGTGGGAGTGGGCTGGCCATATTAGCCGCAGAACCGACCACCGATGTGGTAAACGAGTTCTAGAGTGCAAACCGCGCCATGGCAAACGTAGTGTAGGGCGTCCGTCCTCTGGCTAGGTGGGGGGACGATCTGCGCAGGATGGCTGGCAAGATCTGGATGCGAGAAGCCATGGATAGATCACGGTGGCAAAGAGGCCTACTAGAAGTCCATTTAGCATGTCATATCAACAAAATTAGTAAAAAAAAAAATCGGTAAAAAAACTTTTAAGTTAAACGGTTTTATCTTATGTGCACTGAAAACTAGAAAATAATAATAGCAATTAGGTATTTTGATCTTCTAGTTCAGAAATATTTTAATACCAAGCAGAATAGCTTTTAGGCATATTAGACTAAAATAAAAACGTGGGGCCCATTAACTATTGCTGTAATACTTTCTTCTATACTAAGTGTGGATTGCATCGACTTACTATAATCGTAACTGGAGTTTTTGACAATCAACAACCAGCCGTGGCGGCTTCACCAGCGAACGCCCAGCTCATGATCTACCAAAGTATAAAGATATGCTTTGCCATAGGTAGGATTTCAGAGGGGCCCCACGTTTTTATTTTAGTCTAATATGCCTAAAAGCTATTCTGCTTGGTATTAAAATATTTCTGTACACGGCCTGCAAACGAAAACACCTTGTAGAAGTATAAATAGAAGCTACATTCGATAGAAATAAAATTTATCTGTTACAATCACAGATTACTATTATACAATAAGGCAAGACCAGCTGGGCATTTAATAGTATGTATCTCATTATGTATCTCAGTATGTATCTCATTATTATTTGATATTTTCTTCTTAGTAGATATATATACCCACATTACACATACACGTTAGGTACACAAAATACACTATACAAGCGTCCGTGGCACTCATTCAGCTGGTCTCACTGAAAACCAGCGTCATGGCCTTTGTCTGGGCTGTGACATAAGCTGAGTGAGGGCCATTTATACTAGACGTCATAACACATCATTATATTCATTTGGCACTGTCTGGACATGATTGAATATAGTTTTGTTTTTTTTTCCATTTGTTTTATTTTTATGTATTTTTAATTGTTTTATGTTTGTACCAAATTGTGTTCTGTTATAACTGCGATATGTTCTGTGTTGTGATGTCTATAATAATAAATATTTTCTTTCTTTATTTCTTTAAATATATCATATTCTGGATGTAGTGACAAGAGCGCGTTAAGCGTATGATGCATGCGACTCGATGGAGGCGCAAACAGCCGATGCCTGCGACCAGAACGTATAAGCAGATATTTATTAGGCACATACATGCGAGATAATTGCGCAACACATTCAGACGAGTTCAGAGTTCCACGCAATATCGCGACAGCTGTCGAGATCTCTTCTCCCGTTCTCCTTACATCCAAGGAGTTTCTAACATTCCTAGCAAGAACTTGGTAGGAAACATAAACGGATTGTACACGGCCTGCAAACGAAAACACCTTGTAGAAGTATAAATAGAAGCTACATTCGATAGAAATAAAATTTATCTGTTACAATCACAGATTACTATTATACAATAAGGCAAGACCAGCTGGGCATTATGCATGCGTAATGTAGTATACACCCAGCGCCATCTATTGGTAAGGATTGGAACTAAAATCTCCGTAGATAGTTTACATACACTGAGCGCGCTTGAAGGCGCGTCTATACAGGGATAATACCCATAAAGCCGATGTTTATTACGAATGAAACGTTCAGTTGGTCTTATGGTTTAAGTACCGGGCCGTGATATCGGGGTCCTAGGTCCGATTCCCGGGGCGAGCAAAAAGTATGTTTCGAAGTTTTCAAACGTAGATCGGGTTTGTGATCACCAATCCGCATTAGGCAAGCGTGGTTATTAAGCCTAATCCCATCATAGTAGCGATGACTTGATTTCTATGATGGAGGCTTTTGCCCTGCAGTGGGACAGTATCATCATCATCATCATCATTTCAGCCAATAGACGTCCACTGCTAGACATACTTACTTAATCCTAGGATAGCCAGGATATAAGTTTCCGGTGGATGATTCTTAATGCAGAAAGTTTATATGCCTTTGCTTCTTTGACCGGATTGTTTTTATTATTACACCTATCGCATAAAAACACTTGATAGAAAGCATTATAAAACTATGTTCTATACACAAAGATTCGGATTCATTCATTTATTCATCCCGCGCCGCCAACGCACGACTTGCTAACGTATTTTCCTGACATAGACGTCCATAATGACAATTTAGGATTATTTCTAAAACGTGTTGTAACTTTTTTAATTAAAAAATTATAGTAATATTAATGTTAACGTAATCTTGCTTGTGTATACTTTGGTGTAATAGCACTGTAAAATATCAAGTTTTCTTTCTTAAATAAATAAATTTGCGGGTAGGGCTTAAACAAGCCGTGTGGGCTGATGCAATTCAAAGGTTTTAAATTAGTCTCTAGTGGTTTTAGTGTACAAATTTAGTGTTCATTTGTGCAGTGAAGTGCCGTAAAGTGATCCTAATGATAAGAATCGTTGGATTGTATCGTTTCTAACACTGCTATTTTATGTCGAGTGAGGTGTCTCAGGACAACTTATTTGGACCTAATAGTCTTAAAAGTGTTGTTTAGAGTGTTATTCGCTTAATCCGTTGGTTCCTTAATTATCTCGCAATAGCTAGTGTGAATGTCGCACCTTAAATTGTATAATCCGCCCTATTACATAACGGCTATGTGAATCTCCCTTTAATATTGTGACGTCTATGTGTACATCTTGTTTTGTCTTAGTTTAGATGGTGCTTCGTACAAAACTCAAAATAAAATCTATAAAGATTTAAGGCGACAGGTAGCCCTAACTAGCGACACCATTCGTTTTTAATTGCAAGCTACTAAGCCGGATCAATTAAACAATTTCTTAAAAAAATCCGTTTTTGTACGAGAAAAATTGATTACCGCCAAAAGCGGCCACTTTTAGCGCGAATCAATTTTTCGCGTACGCGTTGGACCCAACATTTGTGCATGATTATTTAATAAATAGTATAAGTATTTGCCGAGAGGTTGTAATCCCAAAATTGTTTAAAATAGATCCGGTTAAGCAGCTAAAAATTAAAATCGATTGGCGTTGCTAGTGTCACCTTAAACTCAACCCAACCGGTCAATTAGCTTATATTTTAAAACTGCGTGTCTCTTTAATCGCAAGACAATGGCAGAGTTATTTATATGTTTGCCGTCGGCAACACAGTAGCAGCCATATAAAAAAAAAACATAACGGCTAGCTGTTATCAGAAACAGAGCCGTTTTGAAATCCGGCGGAGCAACGATTAGCCTGATTGAATAAGGCTAAATAAAAACAGCTGTTATTTGTATGTATTTTTAATTGTTTTCTGTTTGTGCCAAATTGTGTTTATAACTGCTGTATGTCCTGTGTTGTGATGTCTATAATAATAAATGTTTCTTGCTTTCAAAATGTCCATAGGCTTCCCCACATCATGGCCACCCTACCAGCAAAGGAGACAGACAATCTGCCGGTGTTTTGACGGTAGAGTGGTTGCCGGCGGCGATCATCTAAATATTTGCATTAGAAATTTTGCTGCTAAAGCATTCTTTGATTTTAGCGAGAAAATGAACTAAGGCTGGAAGGACGGACGCAAATATTTGTTATTCTTGGACACAATTTTCGTAACAAAATTAAGGAATTGTTGGACGACTTTATTTTCCATATTGTTTGTTATGGTAACTCAGTGGATAAGAACGCACCTTCCATACAGGGTCGTGGTTCGATTCCGACCATGCACCTCTGGATTTTTCAAATCTACCAATAGATCGGTGGTGAGGCAAAACGTCGTGTGAAAACCTGCACGTCTCGGATATTAATTTCACAACATTACACACATTGATCTGACTCCGAGATAGGTAGCTCAAGCACCTTTGTAACGGATATCAGAACCAACAGTGGGATTACTAATATACATCGTTATTTTTTATCGTTTACTTCCCGGAAGCCTCTTAACAGGCATCTTTATTAAATGTTAGATCAACAAAATGAGCGAAAATAAAATCAGCTATTCCATATATTACTGCCGGGAGGATATTCTATTTTGTATGAAACAGCTGATTTTTAAACGGTTTTTTAAACGGTTTTTTAAACGGTTTTTTAAACGGTTTTATTTAAACGGTTTTTTATTTAAACGGTTTTATTTAGCTCACCCCGTTTGTTTTATTTATTCTTGGGTCAAATTTAGTAATTCAAATTTCACCTTCTTCCTGTCAACCGATTAATCTGAAATTTTGTATACACTTTGGATTTTGGTGACAATACAATTATGTTTATTCATTATCATTATAAATTTAAGATGGCCGCCGCTACAAAATGGCGGATAACGTAGGTTTTATCAATCCCATCAATATGGGTATCAAATGAAAGTGATCAACCCGTAGAATACAATGTATTATATAAAATTAAAATCCAAGATGGCGGCCTCTACAAAATGGCAGATAACTTAGGTTTTATCAATCCTATCAACATGGGTATCAAATGAAAGGTCTCAACAAGTAGAATACAATTTACTATGAAAAATTGAAATCTAAGATGGCCGCCGCTACCAAATGGCTGATAACATTTTTTATCGATCCCACCAATATGGGTATCAACAACAGTTAAGGACCTCAGTGGGGGAGTTTTGGGATATGTTAATACTAGTGTATATTAAACAGATAACGCCACTAACGACGCCACAGCACGCCTAATATCCATGGCATCGAAGGCTACCATCGAAAAAATAACCGAGTACAACCTCAAAATGGCGATCCGCCGGGGCGATGACGCGGTTAGGGACAAGCTTGCAAATAAAACATATAGTATTAACATATCCCAAAACTCCCCCACTGAGGTCCTTAACTGTTGTTGATACCCATATTGGTGGGATGGATAAAAAATGTTATCAGCCATTTGGTAGCGGCGGCCATCTTAGATTTCAATTTTTCATAGTAAATTGTATTCTACTTGTTGAGACCTTTCATTTGATACCCATGTTGATAGGATTGATAAAACCTAAGTTATCTGCCATTTTGTAGAGGCCGCCATCTTGGATTTTAATTTTATATAATACATTGTATTCTACGGGTTGATCACTTTCATTTGATACCCATATTGATGGGATTGATAAAACCTACGTTATCCGCCATTTTGTAGCGGCGGCCATCTTAAATTTATAATGATAATGAATAAACATAATTGTATTGTCACCAAAATCCAAAGTGTATACAAAATTTCAGATTAATCGGTTGACAGGAAGAAGGTGAAATTTGAATTACTAAATTTGACCCAAGAATAAATAAAACAAACGGGGTGAGCTAAATAAAACCGTTTAAATAAAAAACCGTTTAAATAAAACCGTTTAAAAAACCGTTTAAAAAACCGTTTAAAAATCAGCTGTTTCATACAAAATAGAATATCCTCCCGGCAGTAATATATGGAATAGCTGATTTTATTTTCGCTCATTTTGTTGATCTAACATTTAATAAAGATGCCTGTTAAGAGGCTTCCGGGAAGTAAACGATAAAAAATAACGATTTATATTTGTAATCCCACTGTTGGTTCTGACATCCGTAACACAGGTGCTTGAGCTACCTATCTCGGAGTCAGATCAATGTATGTAATGTTGTGAAATTAATATCCGAGACGTGCAGGTTTTCACACGACGTTTTGCCTCACCACCGATCTATTGGTAGATTTGAAAATCCAGAGGTGCATGGTCGGAATCAAACCACGACCCTGTATGGAAGGTGCGTTCTTATCCACTGAGTTACCATCGCAAACGAGTCTTGAATATGGAAAATAAAGTCGTCCAACAATTCCTAAATTTTGTTACGAAAATTGTGTCCAAGAATAACAAATATTTGCGTCCGTCCTTCCAGCCTTAGTTCATTTTCTCGCTAAAATCAAAGAATGCTTTAGCAGCAAAATTTCTAATGCAAATATTTAGATGATCGCCGCCGGCAACCACTCTACCGTCAAAACACCGGCAGATTGTCTGTCTCCTTTGATGGTAGGGTGGCCATGATGTGGGGAAGCCTATGGACATTTTGAAAGCAAGAAAACATTTATTATTATAGACAACAGATGGTAAAGTATAACAAAGCAACCACTATAGACCCTGCTAGCTGTACGCCGTGTGGTCCCCGACAGAATAGAATAGGCCACCCTCACTCTTACCGAGGTATCGCAAAAGGCGACTAAGGTAAACCTGCAGGCATGATCATCAGCGCCCAGAGAAGGAAAACTCTTCATTTATATCAAAACCCTCGCCAACCCGTCTGCCAAGCGTGGTGAGTATGGCAACTACCCCTCATATGATTGAGGGAGGTGTTGCCTACGGCAAACATATAAATAACTCTGCCATTGTCTTGCGATTAAAGAGACACGCAGTTTTAAAATATAAGGTAATTGACCGGTTGGGTGGAGTTTAAGGTGACACTAGCAACGCCAATTGATTTTAATTTTTAGCTGCTTAGCCGGATCTATTTTAAACAATTTTGGGATTACAACCTCTCGGCAAATACTTAATAATCATGCACAAATGTTGAGTCCAACGCGTACGCGAAAAATTGATTCTTGGCGGTAATCAATTTTTCTCGTACAAAAACGGACCCAACATTTGTACATGGTTATTTATTAAATAGTATAAGTGTTTGCCGAGAGGTTGTAGTCCAGAAATTGTTTAAAATAGATCCGGTTTAGTAGCTAACAATTAAAAACGAATGGTGTCGCTAGTTAGGGCTACCTGTCGCCCGTAAACTTTATAGGTTTTATTTTAATTGAGTTTTGTACGAAGCACCATCTAAAACTAAGACAAAACAAGACGTACACATAGACGTCACAATATCAAAGGGAGATTCACATAGCCGTTATGTAATAGGGCGGATTATACAATGTGAAGGTGCGACATTCACACTAGCTATTGCGAGATAATTAAGGAACCAACGGATTAAGCGAATAACACTCTAAACAACACTTTTAAGACTATTAAGGTCCAAGCAGTTTGTCCCGAGACAACTCACTCGACACACAATAGCAGTGATAGAAACGATACAATCCAACGATTCTTATCATTAGGATCACTTTACGGCACTTCACTGCACAAATGAACACCAAATTTTTACACTAAAACCACTAGAGACTAATTTAAAACCTTTGAATTGCATCAGCCCACACGGCTTGTTTAAGCCCTACCCGCAAATTTATTTATTTAAGAAAGAAAACTTGATATTTTACAGTGCTATTACACCAAAGTATACACAAGCAAGATTACGTTAACATTAATATTACTATATTTTTTAAAAAATGTTACAACACGGATTAGAAATAATCCTAATTTGTCATTATGGACGTCTTTGTCAGGAAAATACGTTAGCAAGTCGTGCGTTGGCGGCGCGGGATGAATAAATGAATGAATCCGAATCTTTGTGTATAGAACATAGCTTTATAATGCTTTCTATCAAGTGTGTGTTAAAAACAATCCGGTCAAAGAAGCAAAAGCATATAAACTTTCTACATTAAGAATCATCCACCGGAAACTTATATCCTGGCTATCCTAGGATTCATTTCCATAATCCTATCTCCCGGATGAATATTTACAAAGCGTTGTCACCCCTCATTATATTCAAATAAGACGCTTGTTTCGGTGTAACGGAGTGCATAGCTTGCTTTAATAAATCGTTAAAACGTTTTTAATTTTATTAAAATGCCTTTACTTTTTATGTATATCTAATTAAGTTTTTAGTTTATAATGACCGTGGGAGAACCACGCTTCGGCATCAATGGACCGACTCGACCGGAGTCATACCACAGCCTTACAGAAAACCCGCTTGAAGCAGCACTGTGCTGTTTCGCTGCGTGAGTGAGAGTACCGGAGGCCTAATCCGGGGAAAGGGGGTTTATCCCCGCTAATGATGCGGTCTATGGGCGGCGGCAATCGCTTTCCATCAGGCGATCCATCTGCTCGTCTGCAACCTGCCACATAAAAAAAATAAGGAAAAATAAAAAACATACTGTACTTTCAGATCTAAAAGATAAAGTTGCATTCAAGGTAAGTACTGGAACTATGAAATGCTGATTTTGTAATTTCCTTAGAAATATATTCCTTAGTTACTCAGACTTAGTACTGAGATCAGTACTCCATTCATCCGGAGATTCCTCGATTACGACCACAAGGCCCGCATGGCCGCCGCGTGGGCCAAATGGCGTGAGGTGACAGGCGTCATCTGTGACCGCAAAATGCAATCTACAAGTCCATCATTAGATCATTTTTTGTATGGCAGCAAGATGTGGCATGTCCTTGAGTGACTGAGTGACACAAGCAGAAATTGCATGTCACAGCGATAAATAATTATTTTATACTTAAAATGGCGCCCAACGTGGTGCGTATTATAAAAGCTTTTACAATATTTTGACGACCCGTTTGGATCAGTGGTAGTGAATGCAGCCTCTGGTGTAAGGGTTGCGGGTTTGATTTCCGCACAGTACAAACATTTGTGTGCATGAACATATATATGTTTGATTTGGTATTTCTATGTATTATAAGTATGTATTTGGAAAAGTAAATTATTATTATGTATATTTATAATTTCGCTGTTGGTTGTGATATCCGGAACACAGGTGTTTGAGCTACCTATCTCGGAGTCAGATCTCTGTATGTGATGTTGTGAAATCACCTGATGGTAAGCGGTTTTTTCCGTCTATAAACTCCCGCAATACCAGACACAAAATCCGTCGCCAACACATTCCCTTTGCCCCCAATCTGGGCTTCTGGATCCTCACTCACTCCGCTATTAAATCTTCTTCACGCCGAAGCGTGACTCTCCCATGGTTAGGTTAATTAGATCTCTTTAGTTTAAATTGCAGGTACCTACATTATACCACAGCACCAACAACTCAGGCAAAGTGAATTTTATTACCTTCAGAATAATTAAGGATTTTCATGAAAAACTGATTAATTACATACAAAAATGAATGTTCAAATAGTGAGAATAATTATTTGTATATTAATTTAAAACATCCAAAAGCATCCAAAAATAGCTTGATATTTTCGTAAAACATTTCCACTGCTATCATATTTCACGTATCGCCAATTTCATTAATTCATACGTTTAAAATTCAGATGCTCAAAACCATGTTAATTAACACAAAACCCATTTAAGTCGAGTTTTGACAAACAACATTAGTGTCGCGTAAATTAAACCGTCCATTGAATTATTTGCGTCTCATATTTACATAATGCCGTCCATCCGTGTGATGACGTCACTGGAATAGCGCGTGCTAATTGGCGAATCACAGAATGTCGAACATTATGCAAGAGGTAACACAATTATGCAATTTGAATAATTGTAGGTCATAGCCTGTTTTGATATGTGATGAGCTCATGGCAGTGTGCTAACATTATGTAGTGTTGATATAGCTAGTAACGCCCCCTGCGTGACCTTTGTGACTGAGAGTTTATTTGCTGGCTAGTCTTGGCTTTGGCTCTACATATACAAGTACGTGAGGACAGTCGTCAGGCTGGTACGCCCGGGTCTGTATCAGACTAAGAAAGTTCAGAGGGGTCTGGCAAGGGGTAGAAACCATGGTAATGGACTCAATAGATGGATCCACATGACAGCTCGGTCAAGTTTCAACAGTTCAACAGTTCAACAGTTGTTCCGGAGAAAAATACCAAAAACTTAGCTTTAAAAAATGACGAAAGTAAAGTATTTAGCTACCTTGAGATAAAATATCTTGGGCAATAACACAATCCTCCCAATCTCTTAAATGCTGGTAACTGCATCTTATCCTTGTTGACGTCTTGCACGAAGAAACTTTCAAATTTTATTAAATGACGAAAGTGTGGACATCGAGGGCTCTTGCTCTATAAATACCATAATGATAGTAACGCAATATCATAATGATAGTAACGCATTATCATAATAATAGTAACGCAATATCACAATGATAGTAACGCATTATCAAAATGATAGTAACGCAATATTATAATGATAGTAACGCATTATCATAATGATAGTAACGCAATATGATAATGATAGTAACGCATTATCATAATGATAGTAACGCAATATCACAATGATAGTAACGCATTATCAAAATGATAGTAAAGCAATATCATAATGATAGTAACGCAATGTCACAATGATAGTAACGCATTATCATAATGATAGTAACGCAATATGATAATGATAGTAACGCATTATCATAATAATAGTAACGCAATACCATAATGATAGTAACGCATTATCATAATGATAGTAACGCAGTTCATGTCCTAAGTTTCCCAAAGGTCAGGCGTGGATCATACGGTGGTTGTGCAATGTAATTTGAATATTATAGGTCAGGTCGTGTTTTGATATGTGATGAGCGTGTGCTGAACTCCAGTCAGTCTGTATTAATCAAGTATTTAAATTCAGCTAGTCATGTGTGAAATTTGCTCTAAAGTTATACTAGGTGGATGTAATATGCTGCAATTGGGTCAAACTATAAGTAAAGCTACTGTTACATATGCTCATTTGTAGCATGCTAAATATGAGCATGCTATTTTAGCATGCTTAAAAACAAGCAAACCTGTTTACATGTGCTAAAGCACTCCGCCATGCGGCCCCTAACACACTACTTATAACGTGCTTAAAAATCGACCGGCGTGCGATTTTTAAGCATGCTCAAAATTAGTATTCCTATTTATAGCATGTCCGTCCACACATGCTACTAAGTAGCACTTGCTCAAAAGTAGCATGCTTTAATCATGAAAATAAGTAGATATATGTAACAGAACCTTAACTTATGCTCAAAATAGGTAAGACTTCTTAATAAGTTTGCAAATTTGATCAAGTTTTGGCAAACGGGAAATGGCAGTTTCTATTTGCCACACCATCAAGAAATGGAACTCGTTTCTGGCGCATGTATTTCCTCCTTCCTACAATATGGATTCCTTCAAACGAAGCGTGAAGAATCATCTCGCGGGCCAGTACGGCAGTCCCAACGGAGGTGATGTCTTAACATCGCGTCCGTTGTAATTGTAACGGTTCAGAAGAGCCAATATACTGTGTCACTATAAAAAAAAACTTCCATCTTATAAAAATAATTCACAGTAACGATATTTCGCTACATTACATTAAATCGGATAAGCACAAAAAATTTCATCAAAATCGGTCAAGCCGTTTCGGAGGAGTATGGCAACGAAAACTGTGACACGAGAATTTTATATATTAGATTAATTTTTTATATTCCTTTTTTTTGAGAAAAAAAAATAAAAACTAAAAAACGTAAGATGACGTCATCGGACATTATAGTTTTAAATTTACGAAATGCCAAACCCATGACATGCAACTGTCAAAAAAAGACAATTTGTCAACGTTGAATGAATGAATGACGTTGACAATGTTGACACTAGTATTATTTACCTTTGACAGTAGTACCTTTTTTTATTAAAACAATGATAAGCAAAGGAATATCGCTGTATTCAGCCGTCCGATGATTTGGCGCTTACGTCTTTTTAGAATATAAAGAATTTCAGTAATTATTTTGTGCACGAAAATGGACAAATTTTGAAAAAAGAAAAAATATGGGTCTGTTCATTTTATGTCTATTTTCGTATAAAAAAACAATATGGACATGTTAAAACCACCGCGACCACTACCAGCCACCACCTCTTTGGCCACTATATTATTTTATGTAATTCAAAATTATCTATTCTTAAAAGAAATTTAGCTAGTATATAAGTTGCGTAAACCTTTTTTACCAGTTCAGTTGTTAACAAGTGCTCGTACCTGTATCTGTCTCCATTATATGTATATACCAGTGCTGTGTTCAAGTGGTTTCCTTGGCTATCATCATTCCCACTCCATCCTCACATCCTCATCCAATCATTTCGCCCTCTTGCTCCTCCTTATTATCATCTTCATCTCCTTCAGTAATCATATATCCGATTTATGTCCGAAAAGTTTGAAACATACTTTTTACTGATCGGCCGTGTGCTCCCCGGCAGAGTAGAATAGGCCACCCTCACTCTTACCGAGGTGTCGTAAAAGGCGACTAAGGTAAAGCTGCTGGCATGATCATCAGCACCCAGAGAAGGAAAACTCTGCATTTATACCAAAACCCTCGCCAACCCGTCTGCCAAGGGTGGTGAGTATGGCAATTACCCGTCATAAGATTGAGGGAGGCCCTTGCCCCAGCAGTGGGGACTTATGAGCTGGGCTGACGATGATACTTTTTACTCGACTCGGAAATCGAACACTCTTGGAATACGGCTGGCGTAAACCGCTTAAAATAGTTCAGGGTATTCGTCATATTTTGCACTGGATGAAATAAAATATCACTGGGTGTTTTATTGTTAGAAGCAACAAACGAGTTAGCGAGTCTCGTTTGTCGCCTCTAACAATAAAATATCCAGTTGTGTAATTACTTGATGGTAAGAAATCGTTGCTGCCCATGAACATCTGCGAAAGCAGAGATATCGAGTTTTATAAATGAATAAATAAAAAATAAATATTTCACAACATCACATACATTGATCTGACTCCAAGATAGGTAGTTCAAGCATCTGTGTTACTCGTACGGACATCAGAACCAACTTAATACTTTTCTTTTGTAAATCCATACTTATAATACATAGAAACACTCAGACCAATACAAACAGACATGTTCATGCACACAAAATGTTTGTATTGTTCGACCGCACCCTTGTACCAGTCGCAGCGTTCACTACCACTGATCCAAATTAGTCGTCAAAAAAACTAAACTTTTTATTTGCCAGAAACACAGTTTACATACAGTTGTTAACAAGTTTTCAGGTATCTTGTGTTCAGCCTGCTCGCAGACGTACAAAAACCTAGTAATTCCCACAATTATTACATATTTTATATCTATAACAACATTTTACATTTCAACTTCATAATAATATAATAGTAATGTCAATATTTATGTACCAAAAAAATAAATTAATAATGTCGAATAAACATTTCTAGAATTTAAATTAATTTCGCCAGTTTAAATATTCCCTAAGACTATATAAAAGCATATATCCAGGAGCCAGTATGTCAGTTTATGTTTGAATTTTTCTCCTTGAAGCTCTTTCGGATCGTCCGGGAGCAAGTTATACATACATAATATATATACTGCTCCCATCTTTGGGCTGGTGCACCTCAGTACCAACTTCTTTCGTTTGACGGCGTACAACGTAGGGCTGCTCGAATTGTTGGTGACCTGACTCTCTCTAGTCGACTTGATCCTCTAGCATTGCGGCGGGACATAGCTTCCCTCAGCATTCTATACCGCATTTATCATGGGGAGTGCTCTGAAGAACTGTTTGATCTACTCCCTGCGGCCGAATTCTTACATCGAACCACTCGCAAGCGATTGTCATTCCATTCTCATCATCTCGATGGATGGCGGTCTAATACTGTGCGTTTCTCCCGGAACTTTCTACCACGTACCTCGGTTCTGTGGAACGGTTTGGCTGCAGGAGTATTTCCGGACGGCTACGACTTAGTGATCTTCAAGAGAAGAGCTTACTCTTTTTAAAAAAAAGGCCGGCAACACATTAGCGATCTCTCTGATTTCGCAGATGTTCATGGGCGGCGATGATTACTTTCCATCAGGTTGCTTGCTCGTTTGTCCGCCTCTAGCATAAAAAAAAAATACACTTGTATCGTCATATTATATACATTAAGCTTATTTAATCTTTGATTTTAAGGGCGGAGAAATTTGCATAAACTCCTGAATTGTGATCCAGAAAAGCAAAATCGTTACTGTCAAGTTTTTTTTTTAATATTTCACAACATCACATACATTGATCTGACTCCGAGTTAGGTAGCTCAAGCACCTGTGTTACTGATATCAGAATCAACAGTAGGATTATAAATATATACATATAATACTTTTCTTTTGTAAATACATACTTATAATACAGAGCAAACACCCAGACCAATACAAACAAACATGTTCATGCACACCAATGTTTGTACTGTGCGGGGATCGAACCCGCAACCCTTGTATCAGAGGCAGCGTTCACTACCACTGTTCCAATCGGGTCGTCGTAATAAGTAAATGGAGAACCACAAAGGGGACAGCTGAAATTTAATAGGTGCATATCACCAATAGCAAAAGTTCACTGGTGCCAATCACCACCACCACCAGCTTACCATCGAGGTAAGCTCGAAGAGGGCAAATGGGAATAAAGGTCAGCTAGAGGGACCGTTGATAGTTCTTACATAATAAGTATGTTCAGCCACTGGATATGACATTCATAAGTGTTTTTTAAGGCGACGGGTAGCCCTAACTATTTTTATATGTTTTGTGTTTTATATGTATTATAAGTATGTATTTACAAAAGAAAAGTATTATATGTATATATTTGTAATCCCACTGTTGATTCTGATATCCGTAACACAGGTGCTTGAGCTACCTATCTCGGAGTCAGATCAATGTATGTGATGTTGTGAAATATATTTATTTATTTATTTATTATAACTGGCGACACCAATCGATTTAAATTGTTAGCTACTAAACTAAACTTTCGGGGTTACAACCTCTTAAAAGCTTTTTAAGAGGTTGTAACCCCGAAATTGTTTAAAATAGATCCGGTTTAGTAGCTAAAAATTAAAATCGATTGGCGTCGCTAGCGTGCCCTACTCGTCACCTTAACATTAGGGACAATCAGTTCCGTAAAGATACATGTGGATTTTTTTTCATATTTTTCTTCTTTAATTTGACAATTTAATGGAAGAAATTCAACATGCGTATCTTTATATGACGTACTTTTCAAATATGATAAAATCAATGATTTCAAGTAGGACCACTTATGCTTGTTTTCCACTGAGGTTGCAATTTGTTCTATGAGTTTTGGAAATTCGCATAAAAAAAACAACTTTTCATACCAATTCGGTCACATGACTTGGTCCTTTTAGTATGGGGAGTCGAAAAAAATTTCGACGAATCATTTCTAAAAGTCGCAGAACAAAATATTGTTAAGTATTTTTAGTAGAATTAACTTGTTAAAGGGATGTTAATGTTCACAGTTACATGTTCATATGTACGCCGTGTGGTCCCGGCAGAGTAGAATAGGCCACCCTCACTCTTACCGAGGTGTCGTAAAAGGCGACTAAGGTAAAGCTGCTGGCATGATCATCAGCACCCAGAGAAGGAAAACTCTGCATTTATATCAAAACCCTCGCCAACCCGTCTGCCAAGCGTGGTGAGTATGGCATTTACCCCTCATCTGATTGCGGGAGGCCTGTGCCCCAGCAGTGGGGACTTAAATGGGCTGACGATGAATGTTCACAGATACACCCTGTATGTCCGAACTACTTTACCTACTATGCGATCCTTCATCTATTTCCACATAAACAAGACGCGTCATAAAACATATTAATTGCAGAACAACAGTTGTATTTCCTCTAGGACTGCAATAAAACGACGCCAGCGCCATCTACTTGTTTGTGAGGCTATTATTGTCCAATAGACAAGTGCGAAACAGTTCACTCAATGGGAAATAATAATGCATTATTTAGAATCTAAAATATTGTAAGTGCTTTGCAACATAAATGGAACAGACGCGTCGGAAATAGCGTTCTGTTTACCAATTTGAAGTGAAAATAACAGAAAAAAATGTGAAATTGAAGAATAGGCTTTCACTCAATTAGAAATAATAATAGATTCTTTAGAATCTAAAATATTTAAAGTGTTTTGCAACAGAATAGAAATAGAAGCATAATAACAGAAAAATATAAAAATGCAGAATGGGCTTCTTAAATAATATTATTCTCTAGACCAGGGAGATGTCATAATAGTAGAGGATATATATATAGATCTAATCGATATTTTCAGTAACGCTACAGGTTGCAAACAGTTTACTCTATGGGTTGAACTAATAATGACTAATAATCCTAATCCTTAGACCGAAAACAGAGCCACGTTTCGTCTTGAATGGGCCGGCTCGACTGATGTGAAACCACGGCTTCACAGAAAACCGGCGTTAAGCAGAGCGCCTACGATGTGCTTCGCCGAGTGATTGAGAAGATAATGGATGCTAAATTCAGGGGGAAAGGTGGGCTTAAAGGCTGGAAGCGCACTTGTAACTCCACTGGTGTTCCGGGCGTTTATTGGCGGCGGCAATCGCTCACTATAAGGTGATTCGTCCGCTCGTCTGAGAGAACTAAAAGATAAAGATAAAAAATTCTTTATTCAATTTAGGTCCACACAGAACACTTATGAATGTCAAAAAAAATGTACCTAACATAATATCTACCGCTGGTTCGGAATGTCGATTTCTACTGAGAAGACACCAGCAAGAAACTCAGTAGTTACTCTTTTCAAATATTGATGATGTTACAGTTTCAATTGAGAAGAGAAAAAAATACAATTATGAAGGTTAATAGAATACTATGAATAACAACTCAAAAGATTAATCAATTAACATGACCAAGAATCCTTATCATTTAAATAGTCTTGTACACTATAGTAACCTTTCTTCATTAGGCAGGTTTTGATATGAAACTTAAACTTATCCAGTGATAGGTTAATGACATTTTGTGGTAACTTATTAAATATCTTAATACTTAAGCCAACAAATGAATTACCGATTTTATGAAGTCTGAGAACCGGGACGGCAAGCCTATGTTTATTTATAGTGTTAAGACTATGACTATCGGACTTTTTTGGAAAAGTGTGCAAGTTCTTACGTACATACATAATGCAGTCGAGGATAAATTGGGAAGCCACGGTTAAAATATTTATTTCTTTAAATATTTAAAGGCTGGAAGCGTACTTGTAACTCCACTGGTGTTCCGGGCGTTTATTGGCGGCGGCAATCGCTCACTATTTTTATTTTATTTTATTTTATTAAGAACACAAAACAGATAACAGTTGAGAATTTTGTACAATGCACATTTACGAGATAACTTAAAAGCTAAACTATTATCTAAAAACATGTGTCGCTGACATGAATAGATAGAGAACACAAAAACGAGAAAGGTGTCTGAAGGGCCATAGGTAAAAAGTTAAGTATAATTTATCATTATATTACATATTTTTTACATATTTTAATTTTAATTATAATCTAGGTAGGTATAAGGTGATTCGTCCGCTCGTCTGAGTGAACTGTTTGAACTAGGTCCTCAAGCAGGAACTACACGAGCCTACGGCGGCAGTTTACGGCGTCCAACATTATTGTGATTAATTGCCTGAGATACGCGGCTTCTAAGCGGAGATGTCGTGATAAATGCTGCTGAACTAGGGCGGACGGTCACCCATCAATACCTGTGTAGGTGTCGTGGCCATATTTGCTCGCTTCATGAAATGCACGATTGTTTCATGAAAAAAGGTGGAGTCAGTCGGTGGCCGCCCTGTTGGTCTAGTGGTTTAAGTACCTGGCCGTGACCTCGGGGTCTTGGGTCGAGCAAAAATTATGTTTCGAATTTTTCGAACATAGCTCGGGATTGTGATCACCAATCCGCATTAGGCAAGCGTGGTGATTAAGCCTAATTCCATTATAGTAGCGATGACTTGATTTCTATCATGGAGGCCTTTGCCCTGCAGTAGGACAGTATATAGCCTGATACAGCCGGTAGTGGCGGACCAATTAGGTGAATTTCTAATAAGAAATATCCTAAATCCGAGAGTGAAAGTATGTAGATAAACTACTGGTTAAGGTGACGGGTAGGGCACACTAGCGACGCCACAACCAAACCAGATATCATTTTAATAATTTCGAAGCTCCAGCCTCTCGGCGAGCATTTATATTATTTCTTTAATACTCACATCTAACTTTTTGGTCTACTTCTGTGTTGCTTTTTCAGTGCAAAAACATATAATATTAAACAAATATTATCAATGTTTGCTTACCGTGGGAGAGCCACGCTTCGGCATGAATGGGCCGACACGACCGGAGTGATACCACGGCCTCACAGAAAACTGGCGTGAAGCAGCATTGTGCTGTGTTTCACTGCGTGAGTGAGTTTCACTTGTGACTCCACTGGTGTCGCAGGTGTCCATGGGCGGCGGCAATCGCTTACCATCAGGTGATCCGTCGTCTCGTCTGCCACCTATCACATAAAAAAAACAGACTGGAGCTCCAATTTTCTTTTTAATAAATTAGGTTTAGTAGCTAACAATTTAAATCGATTGGCATCGCTTCGAGTACTTAGGGGTTCCCGTCGCCTTACTTACTGGTGATCCAAAGTCGGTTTTATCTGGTCTTAACGGGTTTTATCATTTTAAAGAGACATACACCTTGGCTCTTATGCCAACGGCATAAGGTTTCTACTAGAAATGGTTATATATTGACTGGAGGCCACTTAGTGAACGCGGTACCTGCGTATGAATTAATAAGAAGCCCTTAGTGGGTTTAAAGTTTGGGACTAATGAATAAAATAACAGGATTTGTGGGGCCCTATAATGTTTTTACTAAAACTGGTACTAAAGGGGCAAAATGCTCACTGTTCAGTTTGTTAAAATGTCTAGTAGGACCTTATAACGACGACGAAAGTTGTTTCTCGACCAGAAACAACTTTCCGAGCCGGTGGTAGAATCGCATTATGTTTATTTACTTTTTTAGTATATTTTATGTATTAACGTGTATATTATTACATAAGTATTTATAAATAGTCTTAAATCATTCGCATGTATGACGATTTGTAAGTACTGTGTACAAGCCTATGCAAATAAAGAATTATTTGACTTGACTTGACTTGAATACAGAGTGAATACAAATACAAATGTAATCCCTTGTACTTGTGTTTGTTCAGTGTCTGGGTGTAATATATGTATTTAAGTATATATTTGTGTTCCTCTGTTGTCTGATATCTGTAACACAAGTGCTTAAGCTACTTATCACGGAATCAGGTCAACCTATGAGATGTTGTGAGATAATCCCTTAAACTTAGAGACCTTCAAGAGAAGAGCGTCTCTTCTTCTTCAGCAGCATGTGTTTGCCCACTGCAGAGCATATGCCTCTCAAATTTCTCTCCACTTTCTTCAGTCGTCGGTTTTCCTGGACCACGCTACTCCAGCTTGAGTCTTGATGTCATCGGACCATGTTATAATATTTAAAGCAATGTCTATACATATAAGGATTTAAGGTTGGTATTACTGATTCGGTTTCAATTGTCATGTTGGTAATACATATAAACTTTTGTCTATGTTTCTTGTTCGGTGAAAAATACTTGTAACGGTGTGTCAATGCTAGAAGAATAAAACGGCTTGTTAATTATAAACTTTTTCATTTACTCTGAAATAACTTGAGACCATCTGGCAGTTTGTCCGCCAACACTCCTCTTTCCGTCTCTTGGCCTCCATTCAAGGACATCCTTGCTCCACTTCTCATCACTCCTTCTGCACACATGACCGGCCCATTTTACTTTTGCGGCTCGGTACCCTACGTCTATCACTTTTGTGCGTTCCCTGATGATGGTGTTGCGCACTCTGTAAGAGAAGAGCCTACTATTTTCTAAAAAGGCCGGCAACATATGATTTCGCGGTTGATCATGGGCGGCGTTGATTACTTTCCATCAGGTGACTTGCTTGCTCGTTTATTCGTCTCTAGCATAAAAAAAACTTTGTGAGGTACTAGAATAAAGTTATGTGAATGTTAACCTACTATTTTGTACAAAATTTGTTTCATGATTTTTGGAAATTCGTCAATTTTTTTTTTCTACTCGACCACATTTTGGGGCACGTTTTTAGCAGTCGGGTTTTAGTTAATTTTTAAACTTTATTTCTATTTAACTTATTTTGGAGTATTATGATAATTGTTGACGTATTTGTGCTAATATTTTTTATATTTATTTTACACTATCAAGAACACTATCAAGAAAAATATTTTTTTTTATCTTTACTTTAAGTCCCCTAGCGGGCGCTGTAGTCAATTTAACGTGACGTAATGTAGCCTTTAACCAGCGGACAATCAAGATGCTTTTAATAACATTGATCCAATTATTTTATCAATAATATAAGTTAGTCTATGGTTAACAAGTTTAGAAGTTACGAGGGAACAGGTAAATATACATAAAGGTCAAAATCAAAACCATCCTTTTGCTTCGCCGTAGTCGGGTAAAAATCAAGTATCAAACCACGACAGTGGATGCAACCGAGAACACTAAGGTGATTATAATTAATTGGTTTATTTTAAAAAGTTTGTTTAAATATGAACCCGATTTTATTTTAACTCTCGAAAAATCCCCGATGAATCCGCGCGATAGCCGAGCAATGGCCCCATTCGGGCATAATGTACCCGGGGACAAATCGAAAACACGTAATGTAGCGAAATATCGTTACTGTGAATTATTTTTATAAGATGGAAGTTTTTTTTTATAGTGACACAGTATATTGGCTCTTCTGAACCGTTACAATTACAACGGACGCGATGTTAAGACATCACCTCCGTTGGGACTGCCGTACTGGCCCGCGAGATGATTCTTCACGCTTCGTTTGAAGGAATCCATATTGTAGGAAGGAGGAAATACATGCGCCAGAAACGAGTTCCATTTCTTGATGGTGTGGCAAATAGAAACTGCCATTTCCCGTTTGCCAAAACTTGATCAAATTTGCAAACTTATTAAGAAGTCTTACCTATTTTGAGCATAAGTTAAGGTTCTGTTACATATATCTACTTATTTTCATGATTAAAGCATGCTACTTTTGAGCAAGTGCTACTTAGTAGCATGTGTGGACGGACATGCTATAAATAGGAATACTAATTTTGAGCATGCTTAAAAATCGCACGCCGGTCGATTTTTAAGCACGTTATAAGTAGTGTGTTAGGGGCCGCATGGCGGAGTGCTTTAGCACATGTAAACAGGTTTGCTTGTTTTTAAGCATGCTAAAATAGCATGCTCATATTTAGCATGCTACAAATGAGCATGTGTAACAGTAACTTTACTTATAGTTTAACCCAATTGCAGCATATTACATCCACCTAGTATAACTTTAGAGCAAATTTCACACATGACTAGCTGAATTTAAATACTTGATTAATACAGACTGACTGGAGTTCATCACATATCAAAACACGACCTGACCTATAATATTCAAATTACATTGCACAACCATCGTATGATCCACGCCTGACCTTTGGGAAACTTAGGACAGATGATGGACTTGTAGACTTTCCCAAGATATTTTATCTCAAGGTAGCTAAAGACTTTGCTTTCGTCATTTTTTAAAGCTAAGTTTTTGGTATTTTTCTCCGGAACAACTGTTGAAACTTGACCGGTCTGTCATATGGATCCATCTATTGAGTCCATTACCATGGTTTCTACCCCTTGCCAGACCCCTCTGAACTTTCTTAGTCTGATACAGACCCGGGCGTACCAGCCTGACGACTGTCCTCACGTACTTGTATATGTAGAGCCAAAGCCAAGACTAGCCAGCAAATAAACTCTCAGTCCCCTGTCCCGATCTCCCGTAGCACAAAGGTCACGCAGGGGTCAACCCCTGCATACTAGCTATATCAACACTACATAATGTTAGCACACTGCCATGAGCTCATCACATATCAAAACAGGCTATGACCTACAATTATTCAAATTGCATAATTGTGTTACCTCTTGCATAATGTTCGACATTCCGTGATTCGCCAATTACCACGCGCTATTCCAGTGACGTCATCACACGGATGGACGGCATTATGTAAATATGAGACGCAAATAATTCAATGGACGGTTTAATTTACGCGACACTAATGTTGTTTGTCAGAGCTCGACTTAAATGAGTTTTGTGTTAATTAACATGGTTTTGAGGATCTGAATTTTAAACGTATGAATTAATGAAATTGGCGATACGTGAAATATGATAGCAGTGGAAATGTTTTACGAAAATATCAAGCTATTTTTAGATGCTTTTGGATGTTTTAAATTAATATACAAATAATTACTCTCACTGGGTATATTTCGATTTATGGAACTGACAATGTGCCACTATTTGAACATTCATTTATTGTATGTAATTGATCAGTTTTTCATGAAAATCCTTAATTATTCTGAAGGTAATAAAAGTGAGGGTGGCCTATTCTACTCTGCCGTGTGGCCCCTGGCAGAGTAGAATAGGCCACCCTCACTCTTACCGAGGTGTCGTAAAAGGCGACTAAGGTAAAGCTGCTGGCATGATCATCAGCACCCAGAGAAGGAAAACTCTGCATTTATATCAAAACCCTCGCCAACCCGTCTGCCAAGCGTGGTGAGTATGGCAATTACCCCTCATATGATTGAGGGAGGCCCGTGCCCCAGCTTAAATGGGCTGATGATGATGATGATGAATAAAATTCACTTTGCCTGAGTCGTTGGTGCAGTGGTATAATGTAGGTACCTGCAATTTAAACTAAAGAGATCTAATTAATATTTCCATCGGAGAGTCACGCTTCGGCGTGAAGAAGATTTTAGCGGAGTGAGTGAGGATCCAGAGGCCCAGATTGGGGGCAGAGGGAATTAGGTGATCCGTTTGCTCGTCTGCCACTTATTACAAAAAAAAAACGAAAGTCTTTTTACTGACCGTAACGAGGGATATTTCACAACATCACATACAGAGATCTGACTCCGAGATAGGTCGCTCAAGCCGTGTTCCGGATATCAGAACCAACAGTGAAATTATAAATATACATAATAATAATTTACTTTTCCAAATACATACTTATAATACATAGAAATACCCATACAAACATATATGTTCATGCACACAAATGTTTGTACTGTGCGGGAATCAAACCCGCAACCCTTGCACCAGAGGCAGCATTCACTACCACTGATCCAAACGGGTCGTCAAAATATTGTAAAAGCTTTTACAATACGCACCACGTTGGGCGCCATTTTAAGTATAGCATAATTATTTATCGAAGTGACATGCAATTTCTGCTTCACTCAAGGACAAGCCACATCTCGCTGCCATACAAAAAATGATCTAATGATGGACTTGTAGACTGCATTTTGCGGTCACAGGTGACGCCTGACACCTCACGCCATTTGGCCCACGCGGCGGCCATGCGGGCCTTGTGGTCGTAATCGAGGTCTCCGGATGAATGGAGTACTGATCCCAGTACTAAGTCTGAGTAATTAAAGAATATATTTCTAAGGAGATTATAAAACCATCATTTCATAGTTCCAGTACTTACCTTGAATGCAACTTTATTCTTTAGATCTGAAGTTTAGTTATGTTTTTTATTTTTCCTTATTTTTTTATGTGGCAGGTGGCAGACGAGCAGATGGATCGCCTGATGGAAAGCGATTACCGCCGCCCATAGACCGCATCATCAGCGGGAATAAATCCCCCCTTTCCCCGGATTAGGCCTCCGGTACTCTCACTCACGCAGCGAAACAGCACAGTGCTGCTTCAAGCGGGTTTTCTGTGAGGCTGTGATATGACTCCGGTCGAGTCGGTCCATTGATGCCAAAACGTGGTTCTCCCACGGTCATTATAAACTTAATAAGACATATATAAAAAGTAAGACATATTTAAGAAGCCCATTCTGCATTTTTATATTTTTCTGTTATTATGCTTCTATTCCTATTCTGTTGCAAAACACTCAAAATATTTTAGATTCTAAAGAATCTATTATTATTTCTAATTGAGTGAAAGCCTATTCTTCAATTTTATATTTTTTTCTGTTATTTTCACTTGAAATTGGTAAGCAAAACGCTATTTCCGACGCGTCTGTCCCATTTATGTTGCAAAGCACTTACAATATTTTAGATTCTAAATAATGCATTATTATTTTCCATTGAGTGAACTGTTTCGCACTTGTCTATTGGACAATAATAGCCTCACAAACAAGTAGATGGCGCTGGCGTCGTTTTATTGCAGTCCTAGAGGAAATACAACTGTTGTTCTGCAATTAATATGTTTTATGACGCGTCTTGTTTATGTGGAAATAGATGAAGGATCGCATAGTAGGTAAAGTAGTTCGGACATACAGGGTGTACCTGTGAACATTAACATCCCTTTAACAAGGTAATTCTACTAAACATTCTTAACAATATTTTGTTCTGCGACTTTTAGAAATGATTCGTCTTTTCGACTCCCCATACAAAAGGACCAAGTCATGTGACCGACTTTGTATGAAAAGTTGTTTTTAGGGTTCCGTACCTCAAAAGGGAAAAACGGAACCCTTATAGGATCACTTTGTTGTCCGTCTGTCCGTCCGTCTGTCAAGACCCTTTTTCTCAGGAACGCGTGGAGGTATGAAGCTGAAATTTATATCAATTACTCAAATCTACTGTCCCTTGAAGCTGTGAAAAAATCAAATTTCTAAACCAACGCAATCAAAAGATACAGCCGTTTATGCCGCAAATTTTCGACACATGCAAGGGAATCAAAACCTACAGGGTGCTTCCCGTGAACTCAGAATCTTGAAATTTGGTACGAAGCAACGTCTTATAGCATAGATAAAGGAAAAATTACGAAAACCATAAATTTTTAGTTACATCACATAATATATATTTTTTAATAATTTTAAACTTACTACCCATTTCCTCATAAACGCGTAGAGGTATTAAATTGAAATTCATACCAAATACTCAGGTCTATAATACCTTTAAGCTGTAACAAAATCAAACTTCTATGTCCACGCAATTAAAAGAAACAGCAATTTAAGCTGCATATTTTGAAACTCGCAAGTACTCGCAAGGGAATCAAAACCTAAAGGGTACTTCCAGTCGACCTAGAATCTTGAAATTTGGCATGAAGCAACGTTTTATAGCACACATAAAGGAAAAATTCCGAAAACCTGAAATTTTTAGTTACATTACAAAATATATATTTTTTAATAAATATAAACTTATTACTTTTTTCCTCATGAACGCGTAGCGCTATCAAGTTGAAATTCATATCAAATACTTAGATCTAATTGCCTTTAACCCGTGAAAAAAAAAACAGTGATAACTGTATATAGGTCACCACAATGTCAAATTAATGTTGCAATAGAATGTATAAATACAACAATATTAGGCAGCAACCTCAATATGTACACTTCATCTTCTCGTCTGATTGTTGTGGGAGACTTCAATATAGATTTTAGAATGAATCCCCAAAATGGAATTTCCACATATTTTTCATCCATAAACATGTTTCCGTTAATAAACAGTAGCACTACACGAAGTTGTACAACTATTGATAACGTTTTTTCGAACTTCAATGTTAAATGTGGTACTACAATTCATACCTTTTTCAGTCACCATTTACAGGTCTGGTTCAAATTTAATACTTAATTAATATTTTTGAACCAGATATCTAAATAGTGACTAAAAAACTTAGTAAATAAATAACTTTAATAAAATAACTTTCGCAAGTCTGCTGCAAGGTTAGTATAAGTGTTTCAGTTATATTATATATAAATGATATGTGTTAATATAAAATAAAGGATTACTTAAACGATAAAGAGATCTTTGTCTTAAATTTATGCTCCTCCATCTTTCCCATTGTAATGTTATGAATTTCATTTTGCAATAAAAATACCATAGTTATGACTCGATTGTCGTAATGAACGAACTTTGTAAACCTTGCAGGTTTTTTTTATGCGAATTTCCAAAACTCATAGAACAAATCGCAACCTCAGTGGAAAACAAGCATAAGTGGTCCTACTTGAAATCATCGATTTTATCATATTTGAAAAGTACGTCATATAAAGATACGTATGTTGAATTTCTTCCATTAAATTGTTAAATTAAAAAAGAAAAATATGAAAAAAAATCCACATGTATCTTTATGGAATTGATTGTCCCTAATGTTAAGGTGACGGGTAGGGCACGCTAGCTACGCCAATCGATTTTAGTTTTTAGCTACTAAACCGGATCTATTTTAAACAATTTCGGGGTTACAACCCCTCGGAAAAACCTTGTACTCGATATCTCTCTCTGCTTTCGCAGTTGTTCATGGGCAGCAACGATTTCTTACCATCAAGTAATTACACAACTGGATATTTTATTGTTAGAGACGACAAACGAGACTCGCTAACTCGTTTGTTGCTTCTAACAATAAAATACCCAGTGATATTTTATTTCATCCAGTGCAAAATATGACGAATACCCTGAACTATTTTAAGCGGTTTACGCCAGCCGTATTCCAAGAGTGTTCGATTTCCGAGTCGAGTAAAAAGTACCATGGTCAGCCCATTTAAGTCCCCACTGCTGGGGCAAGGGCCTCCCTCAATCTTATGACGGGTAATTGCCATACTCACCACGCTTGGCAGACGGGTTGGCGAGGGTTTTGGTATAAATGCAGAGTTTTCCTTCTCTGGGTGCTGATGATCATGCCAGCAGCTTTACCCTAGTCGCCTTTTACGACACCTCGGTAAGAGTGAGGGTGGCCTATTCTTCTCTGCCGAGGAGCACACGGCCGATCAGTAAAAAGTATGTTTCAAACTTTTCGGACATAAATCGGATATATGATTACTGAAGGAGCTGAAGATGATAATGAGGAGGAGCAAGAGGGCAAAATGATTGGACGAGGATGTGAGGATAGAGTGGGAATGATGATAGCCAAGGAAACCACTTGAACACAGCACTGGTATATACATATAATGGAGACAGATACAGGTACGAGCACTTGTTAACAACTGAACTGGTAAAAAAGGTTGACGCAACTTGTATACCAGCTAACTCTTTTAAGAATAGATAATTTTGAATTACATAAAATAATATAGTGGCCAAAGAGGTGGTGGTCGGTAGTGGTCGCCAACAATTACTAAACCACATGCGTGTTGATTAAGACTAATCCCATAATAGTAGCGGTGACTAGATCTTTATGATGGAGGCCTTTGCCCTGCAATGAGAAATTTTTATGAGAAAGGGAGGCAGAGGCAAACCAGCAAGCGAGTCACCTGATGGTATGTGGTCACCGCCGCCTATGGACATCAGCCATACCAGATGTAATGAAGATGCGTTGCCGGCCTTTTAGTACGGTAAAGGCTTGTTTCTTGAAGACTTTAAATTGAGGCTGTTAATTTATTTATTATATGTGTTTTGTTATTTTAAAGAAAGAAAATATTTATTATTTTAGACATCACAACTCAGAACTTATAGCAGTTGTAAACAGAATACAATTTGGCACAAACAGAAAACAAAACAAAACATAACAAAAGGAAAAAAAAACAAAAATATATTCAAACATGTCCAGACAGTGCCAAATGAATATTATGGTGTGTTATGACGTCTAGTATAAATGGCCCTCACTCAGCTTATGTCACAGCCCAGACAAAGGCCATGACGCTGGTATTTTGCTATTTCAAAACCCTTTGCTATATGCCCACGCAATTATACTGTAAAATCGATTTAAAACCAATTTAAATCTGCGTGCAGCCTCTTTGACGCATTCAATTAGTAAACTTTAAAATAAAATGCTCAACTCAGAGCAAAACGAAATAAATTAAAGCGAAAACGAAATAATTAACTTTGCCGTATTTCAAAAGGAGTTGGACAATTTGTGATCACGAGTCTTTGTAAGTCAAATTAAGCGAGTTTCATGTTAGACTGACAAAAAAAGTTTGGAGAAGAGTAAGTAAACGAGTATTGTGTAACACTGTATACCTACTCACTTGGTCTACATAGAGAAAATATTTTTTTGTGATAGGTGGAAGAAGAATGGGTAATCCAAACTGTTAAACATATAGACTGACTGGATGGCGCAATTGGTAGTGACCCTGCCTAGTTTTTTAGATTTTCGCGTTGCATTATAACTATAATGTATCAATACGGGAATTAACACGATATTTATTATGTGAAACAACATTGTGTACTCACATATTTGGCTCGACGTTTCGGCTACGTTACAGCAGCCGTGGTCACGAGCGGAGCGTCGTCTGCTGGGGCCGGGCTGTGAATCTTCGGACACCCTCACATTTTTTGATATTAATTCGCCACTAGATGAATTGTCAGTGAAGCTACTCCGACACACTACACTAACAGTATCGGTGTTTGTTTGCGTTAGTAACGGCCTAGCACGGGGCTTGCACTTGTTAATTACTGGATTCCATGTCGATGATATTTTAAATCCATCCTCCCGATTGAAAGTCTTATACTTCTTGATCTCAATCGCTTCACGTACTATCCTGGTATGATAATGACGATCGGTGGATAGGATATAATAAATTTCGTGTTAATCCCCGTATTGATACATTATAGTGACCCTGCCTCTTACGCCAAAGGTTGTGGGTTTGATCCTCACCCTGGACAAACATTCGTGCGATGAACACTTGTGTTTGTTCAGTGTCTGGGTGTAATATATGTATTTAAGTATATATTTGTGTTCCTCTGTTGTCTGATATCTGTAACACAAGTGCTTAAGCTACTTAGTACGGGATCAGAACAACGTATGAGATGTTGTAAGAATTATTATTATTATTAAACATCCCCGCAAAAACTGAGGCGACGGTGGCGAGATGAACTCGTCGCGTTCTTTCTACACTTTTTCATAGCTTTAACAAGCGAAATAAATATAGGTTTGCTGTCCCAAATCTAAAACTTCATAAAATTGGAAATTTATTTGTAGGATTAAGCATTAGAATGTTTAATAAGTTACCTCAAAATATTATTGATTTACCGGTACATAAGTTTAAGTTACATGTAAAGAACTGCCTAATGCAGAAAGGCTACTATAAAGTAAATGATTATTTGAATGATAAGGATTCCTGGACATGTTGATCTCTTCGCCTGACCTCTAATGTATAATTCAATTCATAATTTTTCTTTGACGATTTATCTAAACGATATTGATTATAAGCATTATATATCATACTGTCACTGTGATCATAATTTGTATAAGAATGAAAATTGTATACACCATATTATTTGAAAAGAGTAACTACTGAGTTTCTTGCTGATTCTTCTCGGTAGAAATTGACATTCCGAATCAGCGGTAGTTTACTTAATATTTGACATTCATAAATGTTCTGTATGGACTTAAATTGAATAAAGACATTTTTGAAAAACACTGGTCCACAGCCCAGAACCGGGATAGGTGAAAAGCCTACCTTTTTCACCTATCCCGGTCCTGGGCTGTGAGGGGGACTGTGGGCTCATAATAAATAATAGGTTGAAGGCGATTGCCTGACACCTGCAACACCAGTGGAGTCACAAGTTTTCCAACTTTTAAGCCCCCCTTCCCCTTGATTGGGCCTCCAGTACTCCGCAGGCGCTGTTTTGAACCGGTTTTCGGGGAGGCCGTGGTATCACTCCAGTCGAGCTGGCCCATTCATGCCACAGTGTGCCTCCCTCATGAACGCTGAAGAGAGATGATATCCAAAATTGTATGGAGGCTCGGATAGGACCTTGTACAGTTGTTCAAAATAAGGTTTATATTCCTACAACAGATTGTTATCATACAATTATTTTATAATGGCTGCTTTTAATACAAAAAATAAAGCAAGTACCTATTACAGGAAAAAACATCGTAACGGGAATGACATTTAATAGATAGCAATTTTTAATAAATAATAATTGTTTATTGTTTTAAATAAAATAAAAAAGCAATTAACAGCTATCAGTTTTGTCAATAGATATACAATAAGACAAGTGAAACCAAACAGGTTTTTGCCATTTGCAGTCTATGGTATATGGCTTTTTTATTCTGTGGTGCCAATTTGTATCTATGCTTGAACATATTAATTTTACGGAGATCCACAGGTCAATGTACGTTTACAAATCTGTCATATTTCTCCAATCAACTCTCATCTTAATCTCAAATACATTGGGTTCAAGATTCATTGATTTGTGGCATCCATTGTGGCGAGAATATTGGCGCGCATGTCATCTCTTTAAACGTTCTCATCAAAAGTAATTAATTATATCTGGGAACATTGAGTCTGATTGTAATTTGCGAACTAATCGCGAACCTTTGAAATCAATGTGCTAATATTCATTTAGTGTTGTAGTTTGTACCGCATCGATATATGTATCGATATCATTGAAACATCCTGCTCACGCATTTGACGTGAAATATGGCGTAAATTAATAAGAGTATTCGCGTGTGAAAAATCCAATCATCTAACTGGCTTACTGTCGGACTGAGGTCTAACATCAACCGCATTGGTTGTTTAGTTTGTCAAATTGACATTTTGACAGATCATGTTTAAAAATAACCAATCACATTGTAAATGGACCTCACTCATATTGTACTCCATCTGGCGGTCTTTTTCACACGAAAACCCTCATTCCAAATAAATCATTGCATTTCAGAATCATCATCTTACTCTGTTCCTAGGTTATCTGGAGTCTGCGCAATATGCCCTTCTCTTCCATACATCCTTGTATTTCTCATCGAATCCCCTCCACTTTTTCAATCATACCATTCTTCATACTGGGAGTAATATATGTATTTAAGTATATATTTGTGTTCCTCTGTTGTCTGATATCTGTAACACAAGTGCTTAAGCTACTTAGTACGGAATCAGGTCAACGTATGAGATGTTGTGAGAATTATTATTATTATTATATACAATCTATCCATCTCTTTTGACCATCCTCTCTTCCTCCACCAACTTACATTCATACACATTAATAATTTTGGTAACATGCTCTTCCTCTCTTCTCATTACATGGTCATATCAGAAAAGACGATTTTCCTTCAATTTCAGACCCAGTCTCGATTTTAAGCAATGACCTTTTTACGTTATTAAATGCATCAGCCCAGGTCGGGTGAAAATTTGTTCCTGAGTTTTTCTGCTAGGAAATTCTCAGTGTCATTCTGGAGTCTGGAGGTTGGCGGTCTTGTACCCCCGTGCCTCGGAAAGCACGTTAAGCCGTTGGTTCTGGGCCTGATCCCTCTCCGGTCGTGTGACACTGGTATCCCATCGGATTATGAGGGTAAGGGAATAGAGACTGCACTTGTGTTTGCGCACACACTTGAGCACTATAATATATCCTGCAAAAGTGGCTGATCATTGAGATTGGTTGCCTTAACCGAAATCGGTTGGAGGATATTATTATTATTATTTTCGCATGTCGCAAATAACTCGATTACTTCCATAAAAAATCTGCTATAAAAGTAGTATCTGCTATTCGATATCGATAAAAATTCATCGATTTCCGCCATGTCTACTCCTATCGCCCATTTTGTCGTCAAATAACGACGCTTTGAAGTAAAGCAATTAGCTATAAAATGGCGGTCGCGATTAATTTTAATTAAAATGTTTAATTGAATGGCTCTTTTCACTTTAAATGCTTCCGGGGAATCCTGACTGTCGGAAAATGTGTAAACGCAACCAACCTTTTAGTAAAAAAAAGTTATATATCTACAATAGCGTCGCGCTCTGCACTCAAGGACTATGGGTCCAACGGCTGTCAGTCCTGCGGCAAATGTGACCACCCACTGCCACTTCAGTTTGGTAATTCGGTGGGCTATGTCAGAGACTCGGATTATATCATTTCTGATGCGGTCTTTCAGATATACTCCAAACATAGCCCTTTTCATAGCTCTTTGAGCGACTTTGAACCGGTGGACTAGTCCAGCCGTGAGTGTCCACGTCTCGGCACCGTAAGTCATGACCGGGAGGACGCACTGGTCGAAGACTTTCGACTTGAGACTTTGAGGGATGGGTGACGACAAGACTTGACGAAGTCTACCAAATGCTGCCCAGCCTAGCTGAATTCTTCTATTGGCTTCTATTTATTTAATACTTATAATTAACTATTTGGTTTGCGTTTCCACTCGAATTTTTAATTACCGCCAAAAGCGGCCAGTTTTGGCGTGAATAAATTTCAAGTACAAAATCAAACCCAACATTTGTGAATGGTTATTAAATAAATAGGATAGATGTTTGCCGAAAGACTGGAATCCCCAAATTGTTTAAAATAGATCTGGTTTAGTAACTAAAAATTAAAATGAATGAATACCTGAAGTATTTTGAGGAGTTTTAATGATTTTGACATATTTTCTTTCTTTTGCAGGTAAACAATTTTCATTCATCAGGAAGACTGCTGTGTGGGTAAATAAAGGTTTTTCTTATACCCTACACACGGATCAAACAAAAAAGGATCACAGGGTCATTTCAACTACTTTAAGACTAAAATCGAACTCATAGGGGGGAAAGGTTTAAAGCTTGGCAGCGCACTTGTAACTCGGGTGTTACGCGTGTGTGCTATGGGCGGCGGCAATTGCTTAACATCAGGTGATCCGTCGACCCTTTTGCCATCTATCACATCAAAGAAAAAAGTGTTGCGCCCAAGCTTGTAAAAAACTAAATACTTAGATTTAACAAACAAACAACAAACAAACATACAATCATTTATTAGCAAATAAATACGTGTGATACAGATCAGATCTTATACAAAATGGTATCGAGTTTATGTATTCAGCCTGCAAGCAGGAGTGCAAATAGTGTAAGCACTTAATTATGACATATCAACTTAATAGAGTTGATAATATGATGATGTTAGCACATACAAAACGAAGCTATGATTCAATTAAGTAATAGGTACTTATATTGTATATTACACACAAATGGTAGAAACATTCATAGGTAAGTACACTAAATAAAAAAGAAAAATAACAAACAAGAAAAGAAAACTAATTTACGATACGTTTCTGTAAACAAACTTAAGTACCGTATTTAATTCAATCATCATTTTCTATGAACTTTTTAACGCTGTAAAAGCACTTTTGAGTGAGCCATGACGTAAGTGATTTTCTGAATTGGTTTCCTTCTAGTAATTTTAGTGAAATAGGCAATTTATTATAGAGCAATATGGACATATTATAAATATTTTGTTATATATATATAGGCAACACAGGGTGGTTGGTGTAATAGATGATTAAATTTATCTCTTAGTTGTCTAGAAGAGACTTCACTGTATTTTTTGTAGTATTCTGGATGTTTCTTGACAAAACAACACACTTCTCTAATATATAAACAGGGCAAGGGAAGAATGTTAAGTTTTTGGAGGAGTGGCTTACAGCTTTCTAAGAACCAGGCGTTACATATGACCCTTATACATTTTTTTTTAACTTTAAAGGCTCTGTCAATGTCAATCGAATTACCCCATATTACTAATCCATAGCTTAAGACAGATGAAACATATCCATGGTATGCTGTGAGAGCAGCTTCAGTTGATATGGTTTGTCTCAAACGTTTTAATGCATACACATAGCGGTCTATGTGCCCTTTCCAGTTAAGGTTTTGGTCAATTATTAATCCTTAAAAAAATTGATTAAAAATTAAAAATATGATAACTTGATTAAAAATATGATAACATTAGTTAGTAAAAGTTAGTTTTTTTTTGTTAGTTTGTAACTCAGTTATTCACTACCTATGTGTTCTGTAGATTATTTTGCTCCCAACTACTACTTTCTGTATTGTACTTTCCGTGGCAGGCTATAAGTAATAATTATCAGAACATCTCATACGTTGACCTGATTCCGTACTAAGTAGCTTAAGCACTTGTGTTACAGATATCAGACAACAGAGGTACACAAATATTATACTTAAATACATATATTACACCCAGACACTGAACAAACACAAGTGTTCATCGCACGAATGTTTGTCCAGGGTGGGGATCGAACCCACGACCTTTGGCGTAAGAGGCAAGGTCACTAACAATTGCGCCATCCGGTCAGTCAAAGTCAAAGTAAGGCAGCACTATGTACACGTAACCTAAACAATTTATTTGTCCTAAATAAAAAAAAGAGTCGGTTTTCATACCATCACTTTGGTTTGTTTCGTGTATGCGAACAATCCTGAAATAAATTATGTTCCAATTATCTAACACGCTCCAGCCTCAACAATCATTAACGTCACGGCACTCGCCAATTCAAATTAAAATGGACTTTTTGGCAGCCATCTTCTATATTTCCGCGCTAATTCTGCGTCAGTCGAAAAACAAAAGTGGATCGCGATATCAGATATCAAAAGATGTTGTTTCTTCATTGGAGAGGCAGCGAGAGCACCATCAATTTTATCTACTTCTATTGTTAATTAACACATATATCATTTATATTGTCTAAAGATATCCACCTACATATTTTGAAATGTCCTAAGTTTTAAAAATCTAGAAAATATTAAAAGGAAATTGAAATAGAAATAAAATGACATCAGCGATAGAATAGTATCTAAATCCATTTTGCTTGTTTTCTGATTGAATGTGAACTATTTAGCTGTGGAGTGGAAACTTTGTTCTTATATGTGTTGGAGATGTGTGTTATGTATTTTTTTTGATAAGTATGTATGTTTGAAAATAAATATATCAATACCCTTGAAAAATAAATATATCAATTAATAAAATCACGATAAGAAAAGTCCCTTTCGAAATGAGTGGCCTGATGACGTAATTTGGTAGATCCTGCCTTATACACTAAAGATTAGTGGTTCCCACTCTTGATAATTTGTGAAATGATGGGTGTTATCCTTATCCTTTCCTTACTAATATTTTGTTTGGATGGATGTATGGATGGATGTTTGTTCCTCTTTCACGCAAAAACTACTAAACGGATTTTAATGAAACTTTACAGTAATGTAGCTTATAGATCAGAATAACACATAGGCTATAATTTATAAAGATATCTATAAGACCTTGCTTTTATTCGAATTACACGCAGACGAAGTCGCGGGCAAAAGCTAGTATCTACATATAAGCATAATTTTGTCGACCCGTTTGGAACAGTGGTTTGGAACATTGAACGCTGCCTTTGGTGCAAGGGTTGCGGGTTCGATCCCCGCACATTAAAACATTTATGTGCATGAACATACTGTTTGTATTGGTATGTGGGTTTTCTATGTATTATAAGTATTAAGTATGTATTTATAAAAGAAAAGTATTAAATGTTTTTGTTGATTCTGATATCCGTAACACAGGTGCTTATGTAAATATATTTATTATTTTTTCAATTCTTCTTTAACTGACTGATATCCGTAGCACAAGTGATTAAGCTATTTCGAACGAAATTAGGTTAATGTATAGAATTTTATAGGAATTTAAAAAAGAAATGAATAATAATTAATTAATAACATACACAAACAGATGAATCACTAAATAGATCATTTATACGTACAGAACAACCATTTTCAACTTTTTTTTTATATGAGAGGTGGCAGACGAGCAGACGGATCACCTGATCGTAAGCAATTCCGCCGCCCATGGACACCCGCAACACCAGTGGAGTCACAAGTGCTGGCTTACTGACGATGTTTTTGACCATCATATTTTAATACTTAATCGTGGGAGAGCCATGATTCGGCAATAATGGACCGATTCGAGTGGAGTGAACATGACAGAATCCGAGCCTATCCAATAGGCAAGGATGCCTCATGTCACCATTTATAAAAATAACTTTTAATTAAATATTGTTCCGTACAAAGGTCCGAAATATATTAACTTCGAAAATTATAATATAGGGATTGCTGTAAACATTCAACTTAAACTCGTTATATTTTTTTTCTCTTGATTGAAAACACCGTCCGCCAAGGTTCTACGTCACCATTATTGTAAACAACAAAACGTCAAACGCCAGTTTCAGGTTATTAGTCAGACAGTCATGCATGACAGTCACGTGTATTGTTTACAATTACAGTGACGTCACGGCACATATAATTAATAGACCATCATGGCGGACAGCTATTATGGGGCGGTATAGCGAAAATATAATTTCAAATATATTAGGAAAGGTGCTTAAAAAATATATTTCTTATGGCGTAATATAATCGTAATGAACCGTTCTATCAAATAATAAAAATAGTGGCAACTAGCCTATTCCGGGGGAAGGGGTAATTGCAACATACTTGTGACTGCACTAGTGTATTAGGGCGGCGACAATCGCTAACAATCAGATGATCTGACAGCCACTTAAAAAATATCGATATCAAAACTGTCAGCAGTCAGATCACCCCTAGTTCCTATTCTAATATTTGATTTATATATATCATACGCGTTTGATGTCGACAGAGAGGCTATGTTCTCTTTTATTATTCACTAGTGCCCCTTCGTTATTCTGGAATCCCTTCAGAGTAAGTGGGATTTACTTTGTGTTGGATTGTGGGGGTAAATCAAAGGGTTTGTTATTGAATTTTTTCCCAAATTTAGCGGAATACTCAAGGCTTGGGTCGAAACGCAATTGGGTTATTAGTGAGTGTCTGGGAATACTCTTGCTGTTTTTTGAGTCGAGTTTGGATTTTTGGTGAGCGTTCGAATTGTTTTATGTCCAGGAATAATTTGGGCGTTTTTTGAGTCGAGTTTGGGTTTTTCGTGAGCATTTGAAGTGCTTTATTTAGATAGACGTAACTAAGTCAATACAGAGTGGATCAGTGAATATTTACATCATTTTAACCACGTGTTCTACCAACCATTCTGAAAAAAATTTGTTCTATAACTTTCAGGGGGACATTTTGGTAGGTCTATGGTTATAATAAATTACCCGCAGGGTAAAAAAACCAGCCGTATGGTCGTTAGCCGTGTGGTCCCCGGCAGAGTAGAAAAGGCCACCCTCACTCTTACCGAGGTGTCGTAAAAGGTGACTTAGGTAAAGCTGCTGGCATGATCATCAGCACCCAGAGAAGGAAAACTCTGCATTTATATCAAAACCCTCCCCAACCCGTCTGCCAAGCGTGGTGAGTATGGAAATTACCCCTCACTTGACTGAGGGAGGCCCGTGCCCCAGCAGTGGGGACTTAAATGGGCTGATGATGATGATGATGAAAAAAACCAGGGGGACATGTTGGTGGGACCACGCGTAAAAGGGGCTTTTTTTGGGTCCCTATTCAAAATTACCAAGACACGTGACCGATTTTGTATGAAAAGTTGAATATTCGTTAAAACCACCTTATTACAAATCGAGGTCTAAAGTTATTACCGTAAAGCTCATGTCATCTCGTTCCAACACGCAATGTTAGATCAATCAAAAATCAATCAGCAGCCTATCGCAGTGCACTGCTACGTAGGCCTCTCCAATTGTTCGCCACCGTGATCTATCCATGGCTTCTCGCATCCAGCTCTTGCCAGCCATCCTGCGCAGATCGTCCCTCCACCTAGCCAGAGGGCGCCCTATATTACATTTGCCAAGACGCGGTCTCCACTCTAGAACTCGTTTACCCCATCGGTTGTCGGTTCTGCGGCTAATATGGCCAGCCCACTGCCACTTAAGCTTGCTAATCCAGTGAGCAATGTCAATGTAAAATATGTAACTAATTAATGTTAGGTGTTAGCACTGCACTTACTTGTATTGTATCCAACTTAACATAATATTTAGGGTAATTATCTGGTATTCAATTAAACTATAAAAGTAATCCAGAACACATTAGTTACAATAAGTAGTGCCGTTCACGAGGCACTGCAAATTAAACAAGGACCTGCACAACATGGGCCTTTCAGATACCAAAATCTGCAGGCTCTGTCGCGAGGACGAAAACGATTATCCACGTCCTAGGCGAGTGCATAGCGCTACACCACTGCAAAAGCCGGCACCTGGGAGCACACATGATCTTAGCAGACCAGATCAAAAGCTTCCCCATCAGCTCCATTCTCGGGTTTATGCTGGAGCTGGAGCTATGAGGTGCTGTAATAAGTTCTGGGGCTGCTACAATAGATCTTCTACTAATCGCAGTGGCTATGAGACGCAATGCTCACCCCATTTCTTTCAAATAAATGAATAAAAGTAGTGTCGTATCAAATTTAAAGGTTGGCAGCGCATTTGTGACTCCACTGGTATCACGGGTGTCAATGGGCGGCGGCAATTGCTTACCATCAGGTGATCCATCTGCTCATCTGCCACCTATCACAAAAATACCACTTTATTATGAATCGATGCCTAAAGTTATACTGTACTAAAGCTCATGTCATCCCTCCAACACGCAATGATAAAAGGGGCTGGCACAAATTTTGTTCCGGGACTATCCATAGTTTGCGATTTGTAATATGGGGGATGCGGTTCAAATGGTGTTGTAATGTTGTTTTCATTCATTTTTCAAAAAAATTGTAGGATTTCTTTTGCTCCAACGTCGAAACTGCTTTATAACACTGTTTGAGCGAAGAAAGGTTTATTTAACGTCTGTGAATAAAGCCCTACATCTTGAATCAGACGGAAAATCACTTTTGGTCACCGATCGGAGTAAGTATTAGTAAAATACATTGCCATTGATATATTAAATCTAAAGGAGTCCATGGCCGTGTGGTCCCCGGCAGAGTAGAATAGGCCACCCTCACTCTTACCGAGGTGTCGTAAAAGGCGACTAAGGTAAAGCTGCTAGCATGATCATAAGCACCCAGAGAAGGATAACTCTGCTTTTATATCAAAACCCTCGCCAACCCGCCTGCCAAGCGTAGTGAGTATGGCAATTACCCCTCATGTGATTGAGGGAGGCCCGTGCCCCAGCAGTGGGGACTTAAATGGGCTGACGATGAAAGGAGTCCAAGCACAAGTCGTAAAACCTCACCTCAGCAAATCTAATTTAATCAGAGCCTTGTATCCAATAAAGTTTTAGTGGCAACCCTGGAGGTTTATGTTGTAACCTCCGATATATTACTTTATAGACCATCTTAAAGTATGCCTAAATATAACCGTGTGAGAGCCACGCTTTGGCATGAATGTGCAGGCTCGACCGGAGTGATACCACGGCTTCACAGAAAACCGGCGTGAAGCAGCACTGTGCTGTGTTTCGCTGCGTGAGTGAGGGTACCGGAGACCCAAAGGTTGGCAGCGCATTTGTGACTCCACTGGTATCACGGGTGTCCATGGACAGCTGCAATTGCTTACCATCAGGTGATCCATCTGCTCGTCTGCCACATATCACATAAAAAAATGCTACCTTATTATAAACCATGGTCTTAAGCTATTACCGTACTAAAACTCATGTCATGCCGTTCCAACACGCAATGTTAAAAAGGACTGGCAGGAATTTTGTACCGGGACTATCCTTAGATCGCGATTTGTAATAAGGGCGATGCGGTTTAAAATGGTGTTATAAAGCTGTTATCATTCTTTTTTCGAAAAATTTGTAGGATTTCTTTTGTTCCAACGTCGGGGGGTTAAAGGTTGGCAGCGCATTTGTGACTCCACTAGTGTCACGGGTGTCCATGGGCGGCTGCAATCGCTTACCATCAGGTGATCCGTCTGCTCGTCTGCCACCTATCACATAAAACAAAAAAAAACAACCTACGCAGAACCGATCTGCGAGGAGAACAGCATACCCCGGGCTCCGAAGCGACAGCGTGTGATTCCCAGTGCAGGTCAGGTCTACTTGAATCATCTGATCAGGAGTAGACCTGGCCTGCATTTGAGCGACACAAGCAGGAGTTGCATGTCACGGAGATGAACATGCTGCGGATGTGTGGAGTCACGCGAAAAGACCGCGTGAGAAACTCACGCATACGTGGGAGCTTTTACAAAAAGATACTTAAGAAATAAGCTGTGATTTTTCCAAACTATGTCAATAGGTCCATATTTTTATCTCTTAAATTATTCTGGTAAAAAGTATATTTACAAAGTTTATGAAGTGGCTAATATCGTATTCCATTCTATAGATTATTTGTATGTATTAATACTCATATAACTCTTTTATTTGATGTGCATATTTTATTTTATATTTATATTTACGACGTTTGTGGCGGTATTTATTACACCCGGTATCCAGCGAAGACAGCGTCTAGGTGTTCCACCGAGCACCTCGGCATCATGCTGAGTGGAAGCGCTTTTAGTGATTGATTTGTTTAAGTTGTGTTTATGTGATTTGTAACCTGTATAAGTACTGTATAAATCTTTTTATTCTTATTCCTTCATATCCGTGACTTAGCAGACAAACTGCTGGAGAGCCGCCTACGTTGGTACGGTCAAGTCCTGCGAAAACCAGACAGTCGATCTTGAGATCCGAATGTGCCGAATGATACATTTGGAGCGAGCATTCGTGATTCGGATCAGTGTTTCAATTATCTGAAGCGGATCACTGAGTCGTTTCAGTAAAGAGCTACACACGTCTAATTAGGAGGAGCAAGAATCATAATAATATATTTTTTTTTTGTTGTTCGGTCGTTTCTGTCAACCTATGTGTGCACGTTTTTGTGGGACTTGTGGGGAGCAGAATGCTCGCACGCTAAATACTTTAACAGCCTGAGGGCGCCCCCTTGCGGGGCTAGGACCTTGGCTCAGGGCGTTGCTGGGAGGGGGCAAACAAACATAAGTTTGGGGATCGAACCGAAACGTACAGATTACGCGAAAAGGGACTGACTATAACTCTAGAGGGAACCGACGAACGTCCTCGCCTGCAAGACGGTACCGCGGGGGTCTTGGAGTGTTGTTTGTCGCGAGTGGTTCGGCTTGTTGCATGGCGAGGTTGATTGCGTCGTCTCGGTCGTCAAGGACAGATCGGGGGCGTCTTTTCCTAATAGTGGGGGCTACGGGAGGATCATAAACATGGGGGTTGGGGTGGATCTGAGCGGAATAGCATAATATATGCACTACCATGCCAGTTTATTACGCATCTTAGTATTAAAGTTATGGTCTAGTTCGGCATTCAATAACTAAAGTTCCAGTATTAAAAGGCCACAAGGCTATCTACGCCTCTTATTGGCCGAGAGCGTATTGTGTTCCGTTTTACGGCTGATGCTACAAGACGTAGAGTCCCGCGTACTTTACTACCACTCAATCTGAGGGACACACTGCTATAGTCTTATGTCTTTTGTACTCTAGGGTATTTAAGGTTTGACTGCCTCGGTGGCGCAATGGTAAGTGGCATTTTAGAGCGACGGTTGCGCTCGGGGTCGGTTCGATCCCCGGGTTGGGCCAAAACTTGTACCTGAGTTTATCTGTTAAGAAATTCTCAGTGTTAGCCCGGAGTCTGGAACTTGGCGGTCTTGTACCCCCGTGCCTCGGAAAGCACGTTAAGCCGTAGGTCCTGCGCCTAATCCCTCTTCGGTCGTGTCACACCGGTGTCGCATCGAAATAAGAGGGTACGGGAATAGTGAGTGCACTTGTGTCTGCGAAAATACTTGTGCATTATAATATGTTCTGTGTCGATGGCTGATCGCTGAGATCGCCATGACCAATTATTCGATCTACTATCAGATGCGGCTCTTGCACATGTAGCGCCCGGGTGCAATCAATATTTAGCGCCCTCTTGTATCAAAAATTATCGTCGTGGTCGTATGCCACATTGATTTTATTTTATTATTATAATGAATCTGTTTTGCTACAGTAAGTGGCATACGACCACGGTAATACGGCATAATAATTTCGGCAAAGACAATTTTCTTGTCTTGACATGATGTCGGCGTCCTGGGTTCGATTTGCGGGTCAAGCAAAAAGTATGTTTCGAATTTTTCGAACATTGCTCGGGTTTGTGACCACCAATCCGCATTAGGCAAGCGTGGTGATTAAGCCTAATCCCATCATAGTAGCGATGACTTAATTTCTATGATGGAGGCCTTTGCCCTGCAGTGGGACAGTTTAAAGGCTGATAATTAGGTGGCAGACGAGCAGTCGGATTTCCTCCAACACTAATAGAGTCACAAATGCGCTGCCAATTACTTTTAAGATGCCCTACGGGAATATACTGAAACATCTTCATGTATGTTCCGCGATTATTTTTAATTTTTCGAAAGAATTTTTTTTTTGTAGTATGAACAGTCAGACAAGATAAAAACATTTTGTTAATTTTTTTTATGAGCGAGAAAAACACGATAAGAACGTTTAGAAAAGCATAAAAAAGAAGCAAAAAAGTTTTTAAACCTTTTCTGGCCGTAAATTTCCGTACTATTTACATAATTGACCCGTTTGGATCAGTGGTACTGAATGCTACGTCTTGTGCAAGGGTAGCGGGTTCTATCCCCGCACAGTACAAACATGTGTGCAGGAACATATCTGTTTGTATTGGTCTGGGTGTTTCTATGTATAGACATATCAGCCCATTCACTGTCCCACTGCAAAGTCATCCATCATAGAAATCAAGTAATTGCTACTATGATGGGAATAGGCTTAATCACCACGCTTGCCTAATGCGGATTGGTTACTTTTGGCGGTAATCCAAAATTTGAGTGCAAAACCAGACAAAACAGTTAACTATTAGTATTAAATAAATAGTATAGATGTTTGCCGAGAGATTGTAGTCCCGAAATTGTTTATACCCAATATTTCCAGTTTGGTAGCTAAAAATTAAAATCAATTGGCGTTTCTAGTGTGCCCTATCCGTCACCTTAAGAAGGTGACAAAGAAAAAAAATAAAGCGTAACGAAGTTCGTCGGGAGCCACTAGTAGGTAGACAATAAACTTCTAAAAATCTCCCTCAGGGTAAAGCATTTAAGTGTCATACCGAAACGTCGGCCGCTTTATGTCTTGCAGCCCAGAGCAAGCTGTAAACCAAGAAATATGAATATAGCGTCGTAGCGAAGCCATCACCATTTCAATGTGTTCTGAAGGCGAATAACTCTCCTTTAAAACCAGAGGTGTATTTTAACCACTGAGCTAATATTGCTGGTCCTTACCTTAATGATGAGAAAAATGTCAAAACCCCAAAATTCAACCCCTAAGATCCTCTTAGGGATTGAACTTTCCCCCCCACCCCTCCATTTTTATCCGAAAAGGAGGGAGGGGGGGTAGGAATATAGGGAGGGCGTGATTCGCTGTTTACGAGTCAATTAAGGTTACGGGTAGGGTAAATACTTACCTATGTTTTCTAATAAAAATAAAATAAAATAAATAAAATATGTATTGCAAATAACTTAAATCTATTACAAACTTATGGGCATAATCTTACATATTAGAATTTATATTTGACATTTTGCCTAAACATTTGACATTTGCATTTATATTTGACATTTATTAGGACAAAAATAGGTCCTAGAAAACTGTATTGGTAAAAACAATAAATTACAACTTAAACTTAATATTACTCTACGCTATGCTAAAATTAATAGTTATTTGGGAATAAAAATAACTAAGATAAGGATCATTTTTCAGTTATAAATAAACATACCATTTCAAATATAGATAGGAACTAATAATAAATGCCAAATTACCTAACTAATCTTACGCGCATGTAAATAATGTAGACTAACTAAATAAATACAAATAAACCTGCTTGCCTATGACATGAACATTGACCCTGTTAGCCAATTTGATGATTCTGATAATGAATGTTCATTGTTAAATTATTTATTGTGATGGTCAATAAAATGTTTCTTTCTAATAAATAACGCGAAAAATTGATTCACGCCTAACTCACATAATTAACTCACACTGGTGTCGCGGGTGTCCATGGGCGGCGGCAAAAATTTACCGTCCATACTGTAAACGAGGATTCCATCCGTACCATCTGGATGGGTGGAGATTTTTTTTTATATATACAATCAGGCCAATCAGGATGACCTCACTCCGCCTGATGGTAAGTGATGAGGTTGACAGGCACAAAAGAACTAACAAAGTACCCATTGAGTCTGCCATCCTCACCCCTGGCCTACTGAGATGCCGCTTCACGTCCCGCCTAAAAGACCCCGGTTTGTATGAAGGAGGAAACACATGAGCTGGGAGGGCATTCCATGTCTTGATGTCGGAGATGCACCACCGTGTGCTTTACACGTCATTTTTTGCCACGCACATCCTCATTGTAGAATCAACGTCCCGCAGCGGTATTTCCTAACCAGTACGACATTGAGATCTTCCTAAAAGGCCGGCAACACATCTTCACTCCCCCTGGTGTGGCTGATGTCCATGGGCCGCGGTGATCACTCCATCAGGTACCATCAGGTGACTCGCATGCTCGTTTGCCTCCCTTTCTCGTAAAAAAAACCAGGTGATCCGTCAGCTGGTCTGCCCCCTATCGCATAAAAAAAACTTGGCTAGTTTTTACTATGTCGGAAGAACACGTAAAATCCGAATGAACGATACTAAAATTAGAATCTGGTATATCGCAGACTACTGTTTACATGTTTAGTCTTGCGTCCAGGGAAAGTAATAAATATGTCACAAAAATAGGTCGGACGTAATAATGAAAACTTGTCGACGATATATCAACTCAAATTTCGTAAAATATGAGTAGTTCTTAAGATAGAGTAGTATTTTACCGTGGGAGAGCCACGTTTCGGCGTGAATGGGCCGGCTCAACCGGAGTGATACCACAGAATACCGGCGTGAAGCAGCATTGTGCTGTGTTCCGCTGCGTGATCGAGGGTACCGGAGGCCCAATCCGGGGGAAAGCGGGGTTTAAAGGTTGGCAGGGCACTTGTGACTCCACTGGTGTCGCGGGTGTCCATGGGCGGCGACAATCGCTTACCATCAGGTGATCCGTCGGCTCATTTGCCACCTATCACATAAAAAAAAGTTTATTGGTATCACGCACAATATAAGAATAATCACGGAAAAGCGACACTGGTCTGGCCATTCTCATCTTAGCGTATGATTCCCAGTTGCGTCCAATGCTGTTGCTTCGGAGCCCTGGGTACGCTTGGACCATGATACAGGATTCGGGAAGCCTGGTAATTACAATGAAGCGACTGCCGTCTGACCTTCGCAACCCTTTAACAGGGGAACTAGACTTGAGATTGAGATGAATGAATGAATTAGACATATTAATAATATCCTCCAACCGATTACGGATACGGCGGCCAATTTGAATGAAGGAATGAATGAATAAAACATTTATAAATATAATTTCAACGTTCAGCCACGTACTCAGGATATATTATAGTGCTCAAGTGTGTACGCAAACACAAGTGCACTCTCTATTCCTTTACCCTCAAATTCCGATGGGACACCAGCGTGACACGACCGGAGAGGGATTGGGCGCAGGGCCTTAACGTGCTTTCCGGGGCTAGAGGGTACAAGACCGCCTAATTCCAGACTCCGGGCTAACACTAAAAATTTCGTACCGAAAACTTAGGTACACATTTTTGGCCTGACCCGGGGATCGTACCCGGGACCTCTAGCACAGCTGTCGCTTTGTAACCCTAAAATTGTTTAAAATAGATCCGGTTTAGTAGTTAAAAATTAAAATCGGTTGGCGTCGCTAGTGTGCCCTGCCCGTCGCTTTAATATAGAAACCATTTACCCCTTCCTCCTTAAGTTGGGTGATTTGGTAATTTCTTCATGATAATAATTGCTGACGTCACGAGCTAAGAACCCTATAATTACTGACTGCGGTCACGAAAGGGGATTTATAAAGTACGACTCTTTCTGATCGCGGCAGAGCCATGCTTCGGCATAAATGGGCGGGCTCGACCATAGTGATACCACATGGCCTAGCAACAAACCGGCTTGAAGCAGCTTTGTTTCATCGTGTTAGTGAAGGTACCGGAGGCTTAATCCAGGGGGGGGGGGGAGGGTTAAAGGTGACAGCACACTTGTGACTCAACTTGTGTTGCGGGTGTCCATAGGCAGTGGCAATTGCTTATCATCGGGTGATCTGTCTGCTCACCTGCGACTTATCAAATAAAAAAAAGCTCATTGAATGAGAACGCGCCTTTTATACGCGGAACGGGGTTCGGATTCGAACATGCACCACTGGATATTTCAAATCTATGTGCATATTTTAACCATTAGCTCGACGAAGGCGCGTTTTAAACTACTGAATAATAATATTTTTTATGTCATCGGTGGCAGACGAACAGACGAATCACTTGATGGTAAACGATTGCCGCCGCCCATGGACACCTGCTACACCACTGGGGTCACAAGTGCGCTGCCAACTTTAAAACCTCACTTCCCCAGGATCAGGCCTCTGCAGTACCCTCACTCACGCAGCGAAACACAGTTAAAATGTCTTTATTCAAGTCCACACAGAACATTTATGGATTTCAAATATTATGTAATCTACCGATGATTCGGAAGGTCAATTTCTGAGAAACTTACGCACTACTATTTTTGTACTTAACTATGCAAATAAAAATCGCATCTTGTAAATCCCATTCCAATGGTTAAACGGCCAATGTTTACAAAACATTTGCCGAGAATAAAGGAATTTTCGTAGAAGAAAATTTGTTCTTGATATTGATCAATTAGGGTAAACGTGCCGTGTGGTCCCCGGCAGAGTAGAATAGGCCACCCTCACTCTTACCGAGCTGTCGTAAAAGGCGACTAAGGTAAAGCTGCTGGCATGATCATCAGTACCCAGAGAAGGAAAACTCTGCATTTATATCAAAACCCTCGCCAACCCGTCTGCCAAGCGTGGTGAGTATGGCAATTACCCCTCATGTGATTGAGGGAGGCCCGTGCCCCAGCAGTGGGGACTTAAATGGGCTGATGATGATGATGATGAGGGTAAACGTGACCTGTGGAGTGTACGCAGTTCGATTTTCGATCAGGTCGATTTGAAAAGCAAATGTTTTGGACTAAAATTCATAGTTGGAATTGTGATTAACTAGGTACCTTTAGTTATCATTCATCCAGGGTAATTTCACTTAGTATTGTTTTCCTTAGTAAGGGAAAAATAGTTCAGCGGTTTTCATTAGGTGGAGCTTATAAAAAGCATATGTAGCTTTAAAAAGCAATCTAGTAAATGGTTCCGCGTTATTTCGGTAGATGTCTCTATGCATTTTTACATCGCGCTAGTGAAGCGTTTTTCCGAAACAATGACTGTATGTTCTGTAAAGTGAGAATCGATCGAAACATTTGACACATTTACACATTTGTATACATTGATGTGTAGCTGTCTGTACCTATTGCGTATTGTTGTTCAAAGGATTCCTATCTAGTTATTGCTGACAAGTGGGTTAAAATCATAAGGTTGAGTCGTGGAGAATTATATTGGAAGCCTACCAAAAATACGAGTATATGCTCAAAACATTTTAATAATGATGAAATCAATCAAAAATCATTATCAATTTTTTACATACATTCCAACATCTGTAAATAATAAATAATTAAAAAATTAAGTGTTATTTTCTTCTTTTTGTATCGTAATAAAACGATTCTCGTAATACAATAACTCTACATTACGTTTCCATACCATACCTACGTACACATATTTCACGATACATAGATATGTATTATTCCAAAAACAAATAACTATATGAAGCGATCGCGGCCGCCAAATAATTTCCCCGCTTTCGGGGAAACTGCACCTTCACTGACAACATTACAATTGTCTATGTGTGCGTGTGGTCCCCAGCAGAGTAGAAAAGGCCACCCTCACTCTTACCGAGGTGTCGTAAAAGCAACTAAGGTAAAGCTGCTGGCATGATCATCAGCACCCAGATAGGGAAAACTCTGCATTTATATCAAAACCCTCGCCAACCCGTCTGCCAAAAGCGTGGTGAGTATGGTAATTACCCCTCATGTGATTGAGGGAAGCCCGTGCTCCAGCAGTGGGGACTTAAATGGGCTGACGATGATGTGTGCGTGTCGCCGCGTGATTTTTGCTTCACTTTTGACAAAGCGCTAGTATGAAGACATTCCTTCTATAGGTTATTATTATTCTAGAGAACCATTGACATAAACGAAACATTTGATATAGCTACCATACAAAATTCCAATAAAATGCAAAGGCATAGGTTAGGTTAGGTTAGGTTACTTGCGTGTGACGTCACATGCCAGTCGCCATTTATATGAAGCGTTTTGGGTTTGCCCAAAATAATGTGATTTTAAAGTTGTGATATCTCAGGTTGTTTAAATGAGAATCAAGTAATTGTTTCAACGATGTTTCTATAGTTGATAGGTCTTTTGATTACAAAAATAAATAAAAAATAGTTAAATACAGTATTATTACCTATAATTACTTGTTCCATTTTTAAAAACTTTCTTATATGCGTAGGTAAGTCTATCTCGGTGTCGCAGCGGTTAGTGGGTCGCACTTTAAAGCGACGGCTGCGTAAGAGGTCCCGAGTTCTATCCGCGGGTCGGGCCTAAAATACCTAAGTTTTCGGTAAATTCTTAGTGTCAGCCCGGAGTCTGGAAGTCGGCGGTCATGTACCCCCGTGCCTCGGAAAACTCGCTAAGCCGTTGGCCTTGCGCCCAATCCCTCTCCAGTCGTGTCTTGGTGTCCCATAGGAATATGAGGGTAAGGGAATAGAGAGTGTAGTTGTGTTTGCGCACACGCTTGAGCACTATAATACGAGTATATCCAGCGATCACCAACCAGACCAATCGCATCGATCAGCCATGTAGACTGATCGTTCACGTATCTCAATGATCAGCCAACGTATTGGCCGCCGTAGCTGTAATCGGTTAGATGATATTATATGCGTTACTACGAGTATGTGGAGGTGGGGCGCATCATTTCAGCTTTCTACTGCTTGTAATTATTACAACTACTATTTATATGAAATAGCCACAAACATACTTACATTATATACTCCCAAACTTTCGCGTTTATAATAACATTAGGATTTAATCCAGATAACATATCACAAAAGCAAACAGGAGAAAACATCTGACTTATCTAATCCTTTTTCGTTTCGTACGCATCCAGCTCAGCAGATAAATAAATAATCTTTCCGTATATGCGTTGCTAAGGTACCCTAGTGATGCGACTGTAACTCATTTCTCAACCTTAGTGAGTCATAACGATACTTTTCGTTTTCAGTTCTCCTCCTCCTTATTTCTATTTATTTAATATAATAATTTAATGTTATCTATCTTATTATGATTTGCAATTTTTTTCTTAGTAGGATTTTTAATCCTATGGTTAAAATAGCGATAAATAAATTAACAAAAGATCAGTACGCGTGAAAATCTACAATGAATCTGACAGGTCGAGTCACAGACGCCACTGCGGATGGGGAGTCGACTAGTGATGACTGATGACGATTTTTTTATTCGGCTAACGGTAGGTATATTTGGACGCAAATAAAAGCATTTTTGGCGATGTACTGTATATCAATCTGCTGGATAATTCTGTCTGCTGGTGAGATGCTAACAAAACCTACTGATATCAGCAAAACAATGTATTTTATAGATCTACAGACATAAGACATCAAGACACAATAAAAAGTAAACAATAATATATCAAAATTAGTAAAAAAAAGTATTAAAACATAAACAATATAAAAGAGGCTGGTTCAGGCGTCGATCCTCAATCAGTATTATATACCCACATTACACACATACACGTTAGGTACAGAAAATACACTAGCTAGACAAACGTCCGTAGCACTCACTCAGCTGGTCCCACTGAAAACCAGCGTCATGGCATTGTTTTAATTTATATATAAATGTTTTTCTTTCTTTCCAATTCCCGGTTGCGTTCTAATTGCTCGGAAGCCCGGGGCATGCTCACGACCAGGATTTGGGAGTCTAGTAATTAAAGTGAAAGCAACTGACCTTCGCAACCAACAGGGTAACTTTACCAACTGGATCATGGTGGATTAATTTAACAGCCGTCACGTATGTAACGAACGAGAATATACCTGTTGCATCCAAATAAAGGAGACAGACAGCGCGTGGGAAGCTCTGATTCGGTCGTAACTTCTGCTTTAAATTAGGCCCTATGAGTACACATTACAGAAACTATCACGTACATTTTTTTTCTTATAGCAAATAAACAAGTTGGCATACTTGATGGTAAGTGTTCATTGCTACCTATGGCATCATAGACGCGTTGCCGACTCTTAGGCAAGTTTAAAACTTTTTTTTGGAGGTCATCAGGAGGCCAATTCTACTTAACAACTTTACGTTCGAATCGTAACTGCATCGCAAATGAACCTCAACTTTTAAGTCACTTCTTACTTCTTCTACTAGCAACAACGTTCTAGTTGCGGTTCAGAAACAATCTCGTTGTGATCCAGTTAATTACAGTTGCGATTCAGTTGCAATCTAGTTGCGATCTAGTTACTATCTAGTTGCGATCTAGTTGCGGTCTGGTTGCAATCTAGTTGCGATCTAGTTACGATCTAGTTGCGATCTAGTTACGATCTGGTTGCAATCTAGTTTTGGTTCTGAAATAGCATAAATGCGTGCCTAGCAAAACTGAATCGTAGCTGAATCGAAACTGAACCTCGATCGTTGTGTATTAGTACAATTGACCTCCAGACGGCCTACTGTCATGCATTCAACACTGAAATCGAAAAAGGGATTTATATGCACGAATGTATGAAACATCTAATTCGACTTCGCTTCGGTTTACCTCATATTTAGCTTTTAATTTTCTTCATTCTATTTTGTGTTGCATTAGACTGTATGACTTAGTATGAGGATAATAAACCATTGTAAAAAAAGTTGGCGATTAAAAAGAGTAACTGGCGAGTTTCTTGCCGGATCTTCTCGACCAGAAACAACTTTCCGAGCCGGTGTTAGAATCGTATTATGTTTATTTACTTTTTTTAGTATATTTTATGTATCAACATATATATGTATTAACATGTAAATTATTACATAAGTACTTATAAATAGTCTTAATTCATTCAAATATACGACGATTTGTAAGTGCTGTGAACAAGCCTATGCAAATAAGAATTATTTGATTTGACTTAATTGTAGAGTACTTGAGAATAGACACTCAGGTTATTTCTATTCGGGAACACCACAACTGGCAGCTGGATCCAAATACTCCTACTCGCATAGATGTCCTCATTACTAAGGGTCGTGATCCCCCCGATTAATCAATTTTTGCAGACAAAGTTCCGCCATCTCTGTCTGTCTTTAGCTACGTGGAGGGCTTCGTGGACACCCGTGTTGGGGTTTTGCGGATCTCGTCGGACCATCTCAAAGGACTGCGAACTCCAGGGCGTTTGCCGGAGGCATTTCCCGTCACCATTAGTTGCTCCAGGTTATGACCTTCTTTTCTGGCTACATGGCCAAAAAATCTCCGCGTCGAGTGAGTCCAATGCCGCGTCGAGCCGCTCGCCGAGCGCGGCGCTTACGCCCTCCGTGTACTCGTCCTCGCCGCCAGGGGCGCTGCGCCCGCGCACCGAAGCTCGGATTATGTTCCGCTCGCTCAGGTGGAGCTGAAGAGAAAAGAGAAAGGATACAACACTTTCATAAATCAACTAATCGCCGTACATTTCTGAAGACCTGCAGGGAGCAAATCGCAATGTTCCTCAGAGCCCTCCTCGTGATAAATGCAGTAAAGAATGCTGAGGGAAGCTAGATAATAGGCAAGTTGCCTTATGTAACCATTAATAAAAATAACTTTATAACATTGACGTCACGGCACAGATAATTAAAAGACCATCATGGCGGACGGCGTATCTCTACGGTGATAGACATTTGAGAGCCTGGTCTCCAAATAATAAATGCTGTGCATGTTTTTACATAAAATATTTTGGCAGTGACTCCACTCCACGGTGTTATTGGGATCCATGAGGGACAGCAACCGCTTACCATCAGGGGATCCGCTTATACTCAGGTTAAGATGGCCCATTCATTCCGAAGCATGGTTCTCCCATGGTAAAACAATAACTAGTTTTGCATTCGAATGCATTCATTTGGATACTAGTGGCTCGCCCTCACTTCGTTTCGTGCCATTAGTTCCATTTTATACCAATAGATGGCGTCGTGTCGGCTAAGTGTCGATTACATCGCACAAGTTGCCGCTTTCTGTAAGATTTACCTTTTTATAAATGGTAGATAACTCATATCACTCGAGTGAAATCAACATACCCATCTCTAATGCAGGTATTCATTGGACAGTATGATTTGTAGGACCCCAGAGGGCCATATATTTTAATACCATCAAGATGAGTGAAGTCAAGCGTGAATGTATGTATGAGATGTCAGCAAGTGTTAACATTAAATAAATTGGATTATGATAAGATACAAATATTTATAGCTGGTTCTGAAGGTCGTTATTGAACTTCTAGTAAAAAATAAGACGCTAAGACTTAGGGACCCTCAAGAGAAAGGCGTACTCTTTTTATAAAATGGCCGGTAACACATTGGCGATCTCTCTGATTTCGTAGACGTTCGTGGGCGGCGTTGGTTTCTTTCCATCAGGTGACCCGCTGGCTCCTTTGTCGCCTATAACATAAAAAATAATACAATCTTCAGTTTTGTGATTTCTTGATTCTGATTTAATGAACACTTCTGTTTGCTTCATCTTCTTCATTTTAGGGTGACGTAATTCCTGTTTGCGTCCAAAGCTGTCGTTTTGGAGCCCAGGGTACGCTTAATCAAGGTTTAAGCGTTCCCTGAGACTTAGTGACTTTAGGGAGTCTCGTAATTACATTGAAACGACTGCCGTCGAACCGGACCAACCAAATTAGTGCTGTATGTTAAAAGTTATAATCATTTAATAAACATGTTAAAAAAATAACATAAAATATAAAATAAAATAAAAATCAATTTATTGCTCAAAATAACAGTTAATAGTTTTAACAATATTTGTTTTTCCTATTAATAATTAATCAAATAGTGAAGCAAGACAAACCAAACATAGAAAACATACAAATCAACAAATGAGCAAAGGGTCATGACTCAGCTTATGCTGTCGCAGCGTAGAATCCTGCGAAGCACTGGTTTTCAGTCACACCTTCCTCTCTTAAAATGTGTTAACTATGTATTATAATATCTGTGTAACACAGTTATAACAAAGTTAGAAAGAAAGTTACAGTTATTTTTACATAGTTGTTATTTTCAACAAATTGGTAATATTGGTTATACCTATTTAACAAAGTTGTTATTTGTAACAATACTGTTATTTTTAACACAGTTATTATTTTCAACGAATTGGTTATATTAGTTATTTTTAACAATGTTCTTATTTTCAACCAATTGGAAATATTGGTTATTGTTAATAAAGTTGTTATTTTTAACAATATTGTTATTTTAAACACAGTTATTATTTTCAACGAATTGGTTATATTAGTTATTTTTAACAATGTTCTTATTTTCAACTGGTTGGTAATATTGGTTATTGTTAATAAAGTTGTTATTTTTAACAATATTGTTATTTTAAACACAGTTATTATTTTCAACGAATTGGTTATATTAGTTATTTTTCACAATGTTGTTATTTTCAACTGGTTGGTAATATTGGTTATTGTTAATAAAGTTGTTATTTTTAACAATATTGTTATTTTAAACATTGTTATTATTTTCAACGAATTGGTTACATTAGTCATTTTTAACAATGTTGTTATTTTTAAAACAGTGGTTATTTTCAACGCATTTTTTTCAACTAGGTTATTGTAGTACGTTCTGTTGATCCCAGTAAACCCAAATACTAAACCGAATCATTACTACAAGTTCTACAAACTATCCGAAACATGAATTGTTCACGGTGTTTCCCTTTCTGTTTCCTCCGTGGATGTTATAATATCTATTAAATTTGTGATTCTAGCCATAGCTCAAGTAACTCAGTGGGTGGGTGGGATGCGCTCCAAAACGGGAGGACGGAGATTCAGATCTAAATAGGAATCCCTGGATTTTAAAACATCTATGTAATAGAGGTTAACGTATGAAACGGTCGTTTTTTTCTAGACACAACAAGATTAATAATTCGTATAAAAACCCAAAAAGTATATTTTTATTTCGATTAAAGACCATATTTCTAAGGTGTGTAATGTGCAGATCAGATAAAATTGTATAAGTATGCACAATAAAGCCGACTCTTTTTTTGTTAGGTAGAATTAACTCTTTATTTTATTAAGACGGGAATTAACACGATATTTACTATGTGATACAACATTGTGTACTCACACATATTTGGCTCGACGTTTCGGCTACGTTACAGCAGCCGTGGTCACGAGCGGACTGGCGGAGCACGACGTTGTCTGCTGGGGCCGGGCTGTGAATCCTCGGACACCCTCACATTTTTTGATATTAATTCGCCAGCAGATGAATTGCCAGTGAAGCTACTACACTATCGGTAACAGTATCGGTGTTTGTTGGCGTTAGTAACGGCCTAGCACGGGATTTGCACTTGTTAATTACTGCATAAAGGTAAAGATAATTTTATTGGCCATAAAACACAGTACATACAGCAGTAGACAAGTACATGGAAAACAAAAAACAACAAAATATAATAGGACATGACATTGATTTGTGGCCAACAAGGCGCAGACTCAGCATTTACTGCAGCAGCCAGTAACCACTGCAGCGCTGATTTTCAGGCTGAGCCTTGGGCGACGATTATGCACACTTACATTGAGACATGAAAGAACAAAACAAAACAAATAGAATACAAAAAAAACAAATGAATTTAGAAGAATGGAACAAACACATTTACAATATACGAGGGGCCATGAAGAACATAAAAGGGAAGATAACAGTGAAAATAAAAACATGTGTGCATGATAAATAAATATGTGTAGAGTAATTATGTAATTAAATGAATAATTAAAATAAAATAATATAAATAATAATAATAATTCCATGTCGATGATATTTTAAATCCATCCTCCCGATTAAAAGTCTTATACTTCTTGATCTCAATCGCTTCACGTACTATCCTGGTAAGATAATGACAATCGGTGGAGAGGATTTTCGGGTCATGTAGTTCCATCCAATGATTAACTTCCATTTCCAGTAGATGTTCTGCTATTGCCGATTTATTCGCTTGTTTATTTTTAACAGCTGCGATATGTTCCTTGACACGTTCTGTAATTGACCGCTTCGTTTGTCCAATATAATATCATAATTGTCCATTAAGAAAGAAATAAATAATCCAATAATATAATATCATATATATAATATTTATCGTGTTAATTCCCGTCTTGACAAAATTGCAGAATTTGTATCAGCCCACGCGGAGTGTTTTACCGCCAAAATCCAGGTATGGTTTAATTCAGTATAAAAGCTCACCTTGATCTGACAGTTTAATATATTCAAAACCCATTTCTAAAGCCCCAAAAAGATCTTATCCCAAGGTCAGGCACTAATTCAGCATCAGCGTAATATTGCTTCGAAAGGGAACTAACGAAGATTTATCGTTATAAATTGTTTTCCCACAAGCGGGCGACATTTAATATTTCCTGGAAATATGGCCGCAGAAAAAGTTCTGTGTTCCACCGCGACGACTGTGGACTTGGGTTTTATTTGTTTCTTTTATATTTGGCAACTTGACTGGGAGAGCCTGGCTTCGGCATTAAGGTGACGGGAGTGGCACACTAGCGACGCCAATCGATTTTAATTTATAACTACTAAACTGGAACTATTTTAAATAATTTCGAGGTTACAACCTCTTGGCAAACACTTATACTATTTATTAAATAACCATGCACAAATGTTGGGTCCAACGCGTACGCGAAAAATTGATTCACGGCAAAAGCGGCCACTTTTGGCGTGAATCATTTTTTCGAGTACAAAAGGATTCACCGCTGCACTTAACTCCAGCTCGACGCAGCACAGTGCTGTTTCACGTCGGTTTTCTGTGAGGCGGTAGTATCACTCCGGTCGAGCTGGCCCATTCATGCCGAAACGTGGCTCTCCCACGGTTTATGAGCTTCGCAAAGTATTTGTAACCCGAGTTAATTTCTCACTTAAAACATCCGCTTAAAAACCGAATAAGCCGTTAAAAGCCAGCAATTTTAAACCGCTTCCACCCTAATTATGGTCTGAATAATCCTGAAATAACCACAATAAGCGATAATCGGCGTAAACAATCTTAGAATTAACAGACTCGGTTTCTACCTTATATTTTTAGAATTTTATTGTAATTTATTCAAGGCTTTTTTTACGGATCGGTGACGTTGTCGATCTGTTTTTATTGATTGTATTTTTTTTATGATATAGGTGGCAGACAAGCTGACCGATCACCTGATGGTAAGCAATTACCGTTACCCATGGACACCTGCAACATCAGTGGTGTCCACAAGTGCGCTGCTTACCTTTTATCCCCCCTTCCTTCTGGATTAGGGTCACCCGTCGCCTAAACTGTGCTTCAATGGATAATTTTAGGATCGTGAAGGATAGGTTTTCAGAAAACAATATTTTTTCGCCTTAATTGACAGATTAAATAGGAAATTGAACTAAACATTTAAAACATGGATTTATGATTTTTCAAGCTCATTTTACCCACGCCATTCTGGTTATAATAAATTAATAATAATAATAATAATTCTCACAACATCTCATACGTTGACCTGATTCCGTACTAAGTAGCTTAAACACTTGTGCTACAGATATCAGGCAACAGAGGAACACAAATATATACTTAAATACATATATAACACCCAGACACTGAAAAAACACAAGTGTTCATCGCACAAATGTTTGTCCAGGGTGGGGATCGAACCCACGAACATTGGCGTAAGAGGCAGGGTCACTACCAATTGCGCCATCCAGTCAGTCATCATCATCAATTCTGCTCATTATAATATTGACTTGAACTGGTGATACTGACATGGTGACAATGGGACCAACTCGGGAGTGTGTACTTTCAAATAAAAAAAGAATTCTTCAATATCAGACGAGCAGACGAATCACCTGATCGTAGGCGATTATCGCCGCCCATGAACACCTGCGACACCAGAGAATTCACAAATGCGCTGCCGACCTTTAAAAATAAATACGCTCTTTTCTTGAAGGTTTGCAGGTCGTATCTGTCCGGAAATACCGCAGGCAATAGTTTATTCCTTAGGGTCAAACCAATTTCGCCATCCAGCCAGTCAAATCTAAGATTTTTAACACTAAAAGACTTGATAAGCCGAAGCCGGATCTTCTTAAGACCCCCATTAAAGCTACAGTAGCCCATCTGGCCAGTATTAGAGAGGCTGCCAACTCTTTAATGGCAAAAGTTTGCGAACCAGCGCAAACGCATGCTGAATATCAAACAGTGAGATATTAAAATCTAAAAACGTAATATTCTTGATATTGTGGTTCCAGTGTGGTAAATGAAGTTTTAAGAGTATGTGGAATATTCTAGAACCAACTCGTACTTTGGGAATTTGTTTCTTTTTTTTGTCTAGATTTTGGCACTCTATGAGAGTAAGTATACTTTTACTGGAGGGTACTGGAGGTCCAATCTAGGGCAGGGGCGTTTACGAGACTTGAATTCACTGGTATTGCAGGGGTCTGTGATCGGCGGTAATCGCTTACCATCAGGTGAACCATCTGCTCGTCAGCCACCTATCACATATTTCGACTGCAGGGTGTATTGAATAGGTACATCTTTTTTCTACCCGACTACAGCGAAGCAAATATATATGTATGTATGGTTGTTCCTCTGTTCCCTCATGACTTAATTAGTTATCATATTTGAACAAATGAGGTGTATAGGTGACACGAGGTCACGTTAAATTGACTACAGCGCCCTCTAGAGGACTTAGAGTAAGGAAATAAAAAAAATGCTTGACGGTACTGTGTAGGGAATCAAATGAAAGAGCTTTTTAGCACATTTCAAATATGTAATTTTATTTACATAACCAAAAATAAGTTAAATAAAAATAAAGTTTAAAAACTAAAACCCGACTGGACCTGTTTTTTTGGTAGACGGGTTTTAGTTTTTAAACTTTATTTTTATATGTGATACCCACGTGGCAGATAAGCAGACAGCTCAACTGATGGTAAGCGATTGCCGCCGCCCGTGAAAATCTTTCTACTAATTTTGAGCAACACTTGTTTTTTTCTTTCTCTTTTTAACCCCCGACGCAAAAACGATGGGATGTTATGAGTTTGACGTATCTGTGTGTCTGTCTATGGCAACGTAGCTCCCGAACAAACCGACCGATTTTGATTTTGTTTTTTTGTTTGAAAGATAAATAAGGGGGAAGTGTTCTTAGCTATGTTGGATAAAAATCGATCCAAGATGGTCGCCGTCACAAAGATATGGATTGTATGTTTTAACACAACTCCCACAATATGGGTATCATATAAAAGGGCTTGAGTAACAGAATACATTTATTGTAACAAATTTCAAATCCAAGATGGCTGCCGTCGAGAGTTATATAAATTTTCAATTGAATTTATTCAAGTATCTTATCATATTAGAATGGTTTGATAAATAAACAAAACAACATCCGCGTTTATGTTAAGTAGTGATTAACATTTTAAGAGTCTTTATTGTTTTTTAGTTCCTTGAAATAACATTTCTCCACAAATGTAGGTATATTCGTACGAACGGATTGTTTGGAGTAGTGGGTGCTAATCAGGGCTGTCAATCTCAGCCCAATTGGTTGATGGAAAGCAAGCCAGTTAATCAGAGGACTACTCGACGCTGATTATCGCTGAAACAACCCAATCACATGCCTTAATTAGGGCGCTAAGGCAGGCCCTAATTGAATACATTTAAATTGCTCCCCTATTTAGTTGTTTGGCTTATTTTATGTGATAATACATTTAAATTGCTCCCCTATTTAGTTGTTTGGCTTATTTTATGTGATAGGTAGGTTGCAGACGAGCAGACAGATCACCTGATGGTAAGCGATTGCCGCCGAGGCAGACAGGGTAAAGCAGTTGGAGACACTTGCTGACTTTATAGGTGTATAAAGCTTAAAGATGCTACTCGAACGAAGATTACGGGAGCTGGACTCGTTTTTAAATTTGAACCTGCATTTCAAATATCCTCGGGCGTGAGGATCTCTCTTGGCCGTGTGGTCCCCGGTAGAGTAGAATAGGCCACTCTCACTCTTACCGAGGTGTCGTAAAAGGCGACTAAGGTAAAGCTGCTGGCATGATCATCAGCACCCAGAGAAGGAAAACTGCATTTATATCTAAACTCTCGCCAACCCGTCTGCCAAGTGTGGTGAGTATGGAAATTACCCCTCTTGTGATTGAGGGAGGCCCGTGCCCCAGCAGTGGGGACTTAAATGGGCTGATGATGATGATGATGATGAAAGAATAAATAAATAAAATAATACAGCATAAAAATCTAAAGCACAATGAGTTTGTTCAAAGACCCGATACCCGTAAACTCCGAGTGAAAAGTTTAGTTTCTTAAGCTAAATTAATCCATAGAGACTTACGTGATCCTGAAAGTTGCCGGGGCGCAAGTGTGCATAATATCGGTTTTACAAGCCAGTGACATTTAGGGGCGTTTTATTCATGCACCAGTTCTGAACTCAGTTTAAGAGCTTTAGAGCTTATGATGGTTTGGTTTGAACCCTTTGAGGAGAAAACCTGGAATTATACCGATCTGTCACCCCACTTTGTCCTCATGGGTTGACAGATAGGCCATAAAATTTGATTTGTGCCCCTGTTACTGATGAGGGGATAGTTTAATAAATATTTCACAACATCACATACATTGATCTGACTCCGAGTTAGGTAGCTCAAGCACCTGTGTTACGGATATCAGAATCAACAGTGGGATTACAAATATATACATATAATACTTTTCTTTTGTAAATACATACTTATAATACATATAGCAAACACCCAGACCAATACAAACAAACATGTTCATGCACACAAATGTTTGTACTGTGCGGGGATCGAACCCCGCAACCCTTGTATCAGAGGCAGCGTGCACTACCACTGTTCCAATCGGGTCGTCACGTTAGTTCTATCTCCTTAGTGTTTTATCTGTCCGCTTATACCGATAAAACTTTTTAATACCTGTCTGTCTTTCTACCATAGAATAAAAAATATAAGTACCTACGCTTTACGCCCTGTTGGTCTAGTGGTTTAAGTACCGGGCCGTGATCTCGGGGTCCTGGGTTCGATTCCCGGGTCGAGCGAAAAGTATGTTTCGAATTTTCGAACATCGGGTTTATGATCACCAATCCGCATTTGGCAAGCGTGGTGATTAAGCCTAATCCCATCATAGTAGCGATGACTTGATTTCTATGATGGAGGCCTTTGCCCTGCAGTGGGACAGTTTATAGGCTGATACTTTACTTTACTTTACTGTACCTTCCTACCTATTATATTCTTAAAAGTAATGCAACCTTTTATTAACTCATCATTTCTCCCTCACTCATTTAGTACAAAGTACTGGCGTTGCTTCACGCTGGTTTTCTGTGAGGCCATGGTATCACTGGTCGAGCCGTTCTATTTATGGCGAAGCGTCGCTCTCCCACTCCATTGAACAGCGGATACAGGATTATTTGAATACATTTTGTGCACTTTGATATATTATGTTTCTCCATATTATATGGCCGTCATAACTGATATATTCGTATGGCTAGACCAACTTTATCTAACCTGGTAGTTTCGGGTCTGACCTTTAAGATATCGATTTCCAACCATTACCATAAGCTATTTACTATATCATGGACGAATTTCTCTATATCATATTTTTACGGACACTAACACCCAATCCCACCAAAGTAGCGATAACTTGATTTCTATGATGGAGGCCTTTGCCCTGCAGTAGGACAGTTTAAAGGCTGATACTTTACTTTACTTTTATTCTTAGTCATGGCGGTCGCCGTATGCCTAGGTAATAGTTGTGGTCTAGTATCCCGTGGCGTATATAAATGTAACCAGTATTTCTTTCGGCTTTTTATTTGTTTTCGCTAAACATTGGCCGAGCGTAGGTATATGTTCTGCAGGGACGTGAAACAAAACACACACACGATGACGATTGTTTTTTTTTAATATAGCTCTACCCGAAGATAATTCGTCAGTTTCTCTACCGGAAGATAAGTAGTCAACAGTCAAAGTCAGTCGAAGTCACAGTCACTAAATAAAACGCCGGCGTTTTACGCTTTATCGACCTACGGATTCAGCGGATATCACTCTAAAAGCAATCGCGGGTTTTAAGACTGTCGTCCAAGCAAATTGTCACGAGACAACTCACTCGACACACAATAGCAGTGTTAAAATGATACAATCCAACGATTCTTATTATGACGATCACTTTGCGGCACTTCACTGCACAAATAAATATCAATTTTGTACCGTAAAAATCACTAGACACCAATTTAAAACCTTTGAATTGCATCAGCCCACACGGCTTGTTTTAGCCCTACCCGCCGAATCCCCATTTTGAAATTAAATATCTCTGAAACGACACACATGACGTATTGTTATATTTTTTTCACTAATATTTTTTTATTTTGCAAGGAGTTTAAATGGAGAATTAAATAATTAAATTAGTGAACATTCTTCATTTAAAAACCCGCGTTCTTTGGCATTTTTCTGAACCCTGAACAAGTTTTAATTGAGTTAAAATGCTGACTGGTAATATTTAAATTTGTTCTTTCATGAGGAAGAAAAACTGAGCTCTTTTTAAGTCCATAACTATCTTATGGACTTAATAAGTACTTTGAAGTTTTACATTACTCATCCTTTTAGTTTTTGTTGCAAAGTATTCATAAGTTTATTATGAAGAAAAATGTAGTCTAGATTCTGATAGGTTCTAAAAGCTTGTAAGGTTTTTTTATGGGATAGGTGGCAGACGAGCAAACGGATCGCCGGATGGTAAGGGATTGCCGCCGCCCATACAGGGTGTATCTGTGAACATTTACATCCCTTTAACCACGTGTTCTATCAACCATTCTGAACAACATTTATTCAACGACTTTTCGAAATTCATCGAATTTTTTTTCGACTTCCATTCAAAATGACCAAGTCACGGGACCGACTTTGTATCATCATCATCATCATCATTTCAGCCAATAGACGTCACTGCTGGACATAGGCCTCCCCCAACATTCTCCATACAGATCGGTCCTGTGCCGCCTGCATCCAATGGATTCCCACGATTTTCATTAGATCGTCGGTCCAGCTTCTGGGGGGCACCACGGCTGCGACTTCCTGTACGTGGCCTCCACTCGAGGACCTTTCCGCCCCGAACGGCCGTCTGTTCTCCTCAACTTTGTATGAAAAGTTGATTTTTTTTCATGCGAATTTCCAAAAGTGATAAAACAAATTTTGTTCAAAATAGTTAGTAGAACACATGGTTAAAGGGATGTAAATATTCACAGATATACCCTGTATACATCCGCGACACCCCTTTCCCCCGGATTGGACCGTCGTCGGTACCCTCATTCACGCATCGAAACACAACACAGTGCTACTTCACACCGGTTTTCTGTGAGGCTGTGGTATCACTCCGAACGAGCCGGTCCATTCATGCCGAAGCGTGGCTATCCCATGGTCAAATTTCTTAAAAGTTAATCGAAGGTCCACACTAGAAAATACTTGTGATTGTAATAATATGTATCATGTGGCTGTACTAAATAAATAAATAAATAGAAAACCACAAAATTTGAAGTTCCCTTGATTTCGCTAAGATCCCATCATCAGATCCCGACATGGTGATAATACAATTGACATGTTCAAACAAACGAAAATGTGAAAATTCTGAAATTTATCTTTTAACAGAAAAGTCTTGAACTTAAGATGTGTTCTTCATTACACAGGAGACTCGAATCAATCAGATCAATGATGTTTCATTCTGGTCTCATCTTCTTTGGATTCTGTATCATGGTCCAAGCGTACCCCGGGCTCCAGAGAGACATCTTTTGACGAAACCACGAATAATACTGAATTAAGGTGACGGGTAGGCACACTAGCAACGCCAATCGATTTTACTAAATCGATTATACTAAACCGGATCTATTTTATTTTTATTCTAGACCCTACCCGTCGCCTTAAGGACCATGCATAGCTACAAACAAACGTTACATTTATAACACCCCAATTTTGTTTTTAAGTCTGGTATTAAAAATACATGGGAAAACTGCACTTTATGAAAGCGCATTCAGTAGGACTCATCTTTTCAGCCATTCAGTGCTGTTTATTTGGCGAAAGAGACGGCCGTATTTTGGTATGAAAGGTAACAATTCGGGACAGGGATTTTTCATAATGTTTTTATTATTGGGAATTCTGACGTTCCAGTATACATACTGTGCTTACTCGAAACTGGAATTCAAAATTAAAAAAATTACTACAATGTTGCCACTGCAATAAAATGATCGTACAATAGTATATCCCTATTTTCTTAAAACATACGCTGACATCATTTATTTATAGGTAATTTAAATTATATAATTTAAAGAAGCAATTTTATTGACTTATTTTTACATAAATACAAGACGCTTTAATAAAAACTTAATCATCCGTAATGTTTGGTAGAAAAGCTGGTATTGAGCTTGTGTCACTTCAGGTGTTAAAACATTTGGTACATCATTTGAACTCAATTTTGATGTTTCGTGCAGTGAGGTGCTGCAAAGTGATATTAATATAAGAAAGAATAAAGGTGTGATGACTGCGATTTCTCTCTTATCGTGTATTGTAGCCCTTACTAAGAAAAGAAGCATATATAAAAAAGGTTGGCAAAACTTGATTTGACAATGACATAAGTGACATTGATAGATTTGACAGTGACGTATCTATCGTAGTTTTTTTGGTCTTGAATTCCAGTTTCGAGTATTAGACATTAATATTCATACAGGGTGTATCTGTGAACATTTACATCCCTTTAACCACGTGTTCTACTAACCATTATGAATAAAAAAAAATTATTACTTTTGGAAATTCGCATGAAAAAATTTCAACTTTAATCATTTGTAATTTTTTTGATAAGCTCAAATTAAAAATCCTAGCTTTACAAAGTTTTTACTAAAGCCTAGTACACAAATGATATTTTTAAACTTGTTATACTTGACGATCCAGCAGTCCCTGCCAATCAAGTGATCCTGTATTTCGCTGTTTTTCATGGGTATTATCGTTTTCCAAATCTAATGATTCGTCTCAAAAATGCTTTTAGAACTTTTACTTATTGCTGATCATATATTTATTCATTTCTAGGGGGTTTAAAGGTTGTCAGCGTCCTTGTGACGCTTACCATCGCTTACCATCAGGCGGCTGCTCTTCTGCCATCTATCACATAAAAAATAAAACCAATTAGAAACGAGTGCCACACGACGCCGTCCCACAAGGAATCATGTCAAACAACTTCGCCAGTGTATAAACATAAAATAACAAACTTTGCACAGTCTGTGACTGTTACAAACTGGAGTGCGATTCTAAAACGCTCGAAATAACTTTTTTTATGTTATAGATGGCCGCCGACCACGGAAATCCACGACACCAGTAGAGTCACAATTGCGATGCTAGCCTGTAAAACCTCCTTTCCCCCGGATTGGGCCTCCGGTACCCTCACTTACGCAGCGAAACACAGCACAGTGCTGCTTCACGGTTTTCTGTGAGGCCGTAGCATCACTCCGGTTGAGCCGGCCCATTTATACCGAAGCGTGGCTCTCCCGCAGTCAAATCACGGTCAAACCACGGTCCCGTCGAGCTAATGGTAGAAATACGCACATAGATTTGAAAAATCCAGAGGTGAATGCTCGGAATCGAACCACGTATGAAAGGCGCGTCGTAAACCACTAAGCTAGATACCATTGCTCTTAGTTAGATCATAGTCTGATATCGTATTCATACACGTTAGGTACACAAAACACACTAGACAAGCGTACGTGGCGCTCACTCAGCTAGTCTCACAGAAAACCAGCGTCATGGTCTTTGTCTGGGCTGTGACGTAAGCTGAGTGAGAGCCATTTATACTAGACGTTATAACACACCATAATATTCATTTGGCACTGTCTGGACATGATTGAATATATTTTTGTTTTTTTTTCCTTTTGTTTTTATTTATATGTATTTTAGTTGTTTAATGTTTTGTTTTCTGTATGTGCCAAATTGTGTTACGTTTAGAACTGCTATAAGTTCTGTGTTGTGATGTCTATAATTATAAATGTTTTCTTTCTTTCTTTCTTTCTATTCGACTATGTCGAGCGATTGAGAATCGGCCTTAGTACTCTATGCTCCCGAACTGCAGTTACTGGCAAATATCTACATAAGTCGCATGCACTGTTGGCTCAGTCACTACTAGAGATGTCAAGCTTCGACTATCGACATTTGCCTTAAGGTGACGTGTAGGGCACACTAGCGACGTCAATTGATTTAAATGGTAAGCAACTAAACTGGATATTTTTTTAGCAATTTCGAAGTTGCAGCCTTTCGAAAAGCAATTACTATTTATTTAATACTAAAACTTAATTTTGGGTCTGCTTTCATACTCGAAATTTGAAATACCGCCACAAACGGCCACTTATGGCGTTAATCCAAATTTCCAGTGCAAAAACAAATAAAAAAGTAGTGCACAATTATTAAATAAATAGTATAAATGTTTCATTAGAGACTCCCGCTCCGAAATTGTTCGAAGTAGGTCTGGTTTAGTAGCTAAAATTTAAATCGATTGGCGTTGCTAGTGTGCCCTACCCGTCACCTTAAGGCGACGCGTAGCCCTAACTAGCGACACCAATGATTGAAATTGTTAGTTACTAAACCGGATCTATTTTAAACAAATTCGGGATTCCAATCTCTCGGCAATAGTATAGGTATACACGTATAGGTACTATTTATTAAATAACCATGCAAAAATGTTGGGTCCGTTTTTGTACTCGAAAAATTGATTCACGCCAAAAGTGGTCACATACCAAATAAATAACTATAAGTATTAAATAAATAGTATAGATGTTTGTCGAGAGACACGAACCCCGAAATGGTTTAAAATAGTTTAATATAGTTAAATAATGTAAATGTGCGTTTTCTACGTATTATAAGTATGTAATAACAAAAGAAAAGTATTATATGTATATATTTGTAATCCCACTGCTGATTCTGATATCCGTAACACAGGTGCTTGAGCTACCTATCTCAGAGTCAGATCAATGTATGTGAAAATATTATTAGTATTATTAATCTTTAATAATGGTTTTAAATGGTTACTAAACCATAGCTACTAAGCTAACAATTAAAATCAATTGGCATCGCTAGTGGGGTACACCTATCACCTTAAGCTACTTTGTATCTTCGTACGAAATCAGGAGGATATGAGATGTTGTATGAATTTATAATTTTGTTTATTCAGTACACGTACAGTAAACAAACGATGTTATGAGAAAGTCTGAAGACAGCTCATCGATTAAAGTAGCAACACTATTCCTACAAGGAAATGAAAGCAACTTCGCAATATTGAAGCCGAGTACAGAAATATAATGTAACACAGGAGATCGTGTCCCGTAGGAACGCTTTATTTTTAATTAGGTACGGCTTCGGCTTACAAAGACAAGTATATAATATCAGCTATTTCATCCTCAGCCCATTTAAGTCCATACTGCTGGGGCACGGGCCTCCCTCAATCACATGAGGGGTAATTGCCATACTCACCACGCTTGGCAGACGGGTTGGCGAAAGGTAATAAATATATAGTGCCAAATTGACGAAATATATTATTGGGTGTCCCTTAACACTATAAAGCATTAATCCATGAGCCACCTCGTTTTACTACAACCTGTTTTACTACTTACAACTTGTGCGGATAAAGAATGGGATCAGACTCACCACGCTTGGCAGACGGGTTGGCGAGGGTTTTGGTATAAATGCAGAGTTTTCCTTCTCTGTGTGCTGATGATCATGCCAGCAACTTTACCTAAGTCGCCTTTTACGACACCTCGGTAAGAGTGATGGTGGCCTATTCTACTCTGCCGGGAACCACACGGCTCAACTTTTAAGATACACCTATCGATAGCTTAAATGTTTAATAATTTGTATAATAGTTAACTTATACGTTAATACTAGTTAATAAACTAGAATAACCGGGATGAATTAACATATCTGTCTCAGCACTGGAACACCGACACAGGGTAACGTCAGCACCTACTTGGTGTTCCAGACCTTACGGACCCTAGTATGGGACCCAGATTCTCCTGTATCTTTAAATTTATCTAGTTTTAATAATTTAGCTTTTAAGTATAAAAAAACTGGCATAATAAAAAATTGTAGCTGGTGATAGCTTCCTCACATTTCAAACTCATTTCCTCGCTGTCCCCATTCTCTCCCCCGACCCCGGGGGAGGCCGTCTTATAGTCGGGCTTCCGCCCGGGAGAAAGTCGTGGTGGCAGGTTTCGTACCTTGACCCATGACTTTCTCTCACTATGGACGATGAGGGAGAGGAGAGTCCCGGGAGTTTTAGTCGGTATGCCTCTAGCCGGCTTCTCGCTAGGAGAAGCCGTCACCAGAGGAGAGTCCTGAAGGGTTATGCCGTTTACAGACGGATGGGTATGCGTAACGCATTTCACCCGGGTCATAAAAAAAATCATATCAAAGTCATTAAAAAATTTAATAATTTTTTAAAAAATTTAATAATTTTATAACAGAAAAACTTAATCCATCCAGGTATACGAAAAATAATAATAATAATTCTCACAACATCTCAACGTTGACCTGATTCCGTACTAAGTAGCGTAAGCACTTGTGTTACAGATATCAGACAACAGAGGAACACAAATATATACTTAAATACATATATTACACCCAGAAACTGAACAAACACAAGTGTTCATCGCACGAATGTTTGTCCAGGGTGGGGTGGGGGAATGTTTGTCCATCGCACAGAAAGCCGAAGCCGTGGCGCCCCCCAGAAGGTAGACCGACGATCTGGTGAAGGTCGCGGGAATCACTCGCATGCGGGCGGCACAGGACCCATCTGTGTGAAGATCATACGGGGTGGCCTATGTCCAGCAGTGGGTGTCTATTGGCTCAAATGATGATGATGATTATACGAATAGTTTCGTTTGGTTTGCAATAACTAAAGCCATAAACAGGGCACGTTTCGTATAAAAATTACGCGATGACCGAGTTCCCGATTCAGATTACTATGACGTCATTTGTTTGCGCTGACTCTACAAGCAAAAACTAATAAAAAACTTAATCCCGACGATAAATAACCCTCAGATACCATTGGTATTACCCATTAAAATTATTACAAATAGTTTTTATAGCTCGATTCTCGTTTTTATGGCCATTAAATCTGAATTTTATTACAAAACCTTTATTAATACAGTTTTGCTTAGTGGCAGAATAGTGTCACAAAACACAAAGATAATATATCCTCCAACCTACTACGGCGGCCAATACCAATGATAAGCCACGTACGCAGGATATATTAAAGTGCTCAAGTGTGTGCACAAACACAAGTGCACTCTCTATTCCCTTACCCTCATATTCCGATAGGACACTACTGTGACATGACCGATGGGATCGAGCGCAGGAGCAACAGCTTAACGTGCTTTCCGAGGCAGGGGGTACAAAACGGCCAACTTCCAGACTCCGGGCTGGTACTAAGAATTTCTTACCGAAAACTTAGGTACAATTTTTGGGCCCGACCCGGGGATTAAACTCGAGACCTCTTGCGCAGTCGTCGCTTTAAAGTGCGACCCACAAACCACTGCGCCACTGAGGCAGTCAAACAGGTGTTAACAGGTTGGGAAAACACTTGTGACTCCGGGTTTTTTTATGCTAGAGGCTTATAAACAAGCAAGCGAGTCACCTGATGGAAAGTAATCAACGCCGCCAATGAACATCTGCGAAATCAGAGAGATCGCTAATGTGTTGCCGGCCTTTTTAAAAAATAGTACGCTCTTCTCTTGAAGGTCCCTAAGTCGCAACCGTCGGGAAATACCCCCGCAGCCAAACCGTTCCACAGAACTGAGGTACGTAGGGACGTGGTGTTGCGAGTGTCAATGGGCGGTGGCAATCGGTGAATTACCATCAGGTGACCCGTCTGCTCGTCTGCCATCCCTCATCTTAGTTGCTAGCCCAGGGTTACGCTGGGCCTTCATGGTCCTCATGGTCCTGGATCATTCCAGGATTCGGGGAGTCTGGTAGATAGATAGATATTCTTTATTGCACAAAAAGAAAATACATTCATGATACAACAACAACAGACAGTACAATAAGGCGGTATTATCGCTTGTAGCGATTTCTTCTAGACACCTTTGGGGTAATTACAATGAAACGACTGCCGTCTGACCTTCGCAACCCTTAGACAGGGGAATCAGACCAACTGGCTCCCGATCACATGTTCAAAATAATTATCTCAAATATTGTAGGTATCTACAAGTTTTGAGATCCCCTCATTTCCCTCGCCGCCGAGTTAGTGGTAGAAATACTCACATATTTTTCGAAAATCCAGAGGTGCATGCTCGGATTTGAACCATGACTCTCCGACTCCAATGCGCCGGTATGGAAGGCATTACTATCTACTGAGCTACTATTGCTCCCTCACTCACTCATTCAGCAAAGCTATTTACTCTCCTAATTACACTGGAAAATAAATTCCATCGCTGATATTTATAATGTTTTTTATTTGTGATAGGTGTCAGACGAGCAGACGGATCACCTGATGGTAAGCGATTGCCGCCGCCCACGGACACTCGCGACACCAGTGCAACCTTTAAAAAACCCCCCTTTCCCCCGGATTGAGCCTGTACCCTCACTCACGCAGCGAAACACAGCACAGTGCAGTTTTCTTTGAGGCCGTGGTATCACTCCGGTCGAGCCGGCCCATCCTGCCGAAGCATGGCTCTCCCACGGTCATTCGGTCATTAAATAAATTCTTACAATTTTTATAAAACAATCTATAAAACAAACGTATATTTCGCTAAATTATACGACCCGTTTGGATCACTGGTAGTGAACGCAGTGGTAGTGGTTTTGGTCTCTGTGTTTTCTATGTATTATAAGTATGTATTTACAAAAGACTGGCCGTGTGGTCCCCGGCAGAGTAGAATAGGCCACCCTCACTCTTACCGAGGTGTCGTAAAAGGCGACTAAGGTAAAGCTGCTGGCATGATCATCAGCACCCAGAGAAGGAAAACTCTGCATTTATATCAAAACCCTCGCCAACCCGTCTGCCAAGCGTGGTGAGTATGGCAATTACCCCTCTTGATTGAGGGAGGCCCGTGCCCCAGCAGTGGGGACTTAAATGGGCTGATGATGATGATGATGATTTACAAAAGAAAAGTATTATATGCCCTCCCAGCTCGTGTGTTTTCTCCTTCATATAAACCGGGGTATTTTAGGCGGGGCGTGAAGCGACATCTCAGCAGGCCATCAGGGTGAGGATGGCAGACTCAATGTGTACTTTGTTAGATCTTTTGTGCCTGTCACCCTCATATTTGGATTTCGGGGCCGCTTACCATCAGCAGATATTGGCCTTTCTATATATAAAAAAATATATATACATATTTGTAATCCCATTGTTGATTCTGATATCCGTAATACAGGTGCTTGAGCTACCTATCTCGGAGTCAGATCAATGTATGAGATGTTGTGAAGTATTTATTATTAATATTATTATACAAGAAATACTCGAAGTTTAGGCTTTGGAAGCTAATCCAGTGTTTAGTCAGGACAGACAAACATACTCCCTAATCATAATTTATGTTAGTCACAATGAAGATAAATAGCAGGCGACTGCAAAAAGATGCGTACACTTTAGTAAAGTAAAGTAGGTTTTACAGAAAACCGGCGAAAAGCAGCACTGTGCTGTGTTATGCTGCGTGACCGGAGGCCCAATCCAGGGGAAAGGGGGGTTTAAAGGTCGGCAGCGCATTTGTGACTCCACTGGTGTCGCGGATGTCTATGGGCGGCGGCAATCGCTTACGATCCGTCTGCTTGTCTGCCATCTATCACATAAAGAACTGCCTATAGACTGTCCTACTGTAAGACAAAGGCCTCGATCATAGAAATCAAGTTAACGTTACTATGATGGGATTAGGCTTAATCACCACGCTTGCCAAATGCGGATTGGTGATCACAAACCCGAGCTATGTTTGAATAATTAGAAACATACTTTTTGCTCGAAACGGGAATGGACCCTAGGACCCTAAGAACTCGATCCGGTACTTAAACCACTAGACCAACATGACGGTTTAGTAAATTATTATCAGAATATTAAAGTTACTCGTATGTAGGGCGACCTCTGGCTAGGTAGGGGGACGATCTGCGCAGGACGCCGGCAAGAGCTGGATGCGAGAAGCCATGGATAGATCACAGTGGCGAACAATTGGAGATGCCTACTTCCAGCAGATGATGATGATGATGAAAGTTTCTTTTGTGTTACAAAAAGTTAATTTTAAAAAATGAGTTTTGTCTTAGTTATAAGTTAGCTTATGGATTTAGCTACACCATTTTTCCCCAGTCTGCATACAGAGTAAATTCCATCATTAAATAAAGTATTCCATCATTAAGTAAAGAATTACAACCATCTCCAGTACCAACAATTTTGAAAATTTTATTCTATGACGGTGATAAATGATGGTGATAAAAAAAAACAATAAAAGACAGGGATAAATGAATGTAATGGTTTATCGATACACCCTGTAGATAAAGAGACTGAATCTAAAATCGGCAACAGTACTTAAGGTGACGGGTAGGGCACAACTGTTGGGTCCAACGCGTACAAAAACGGACCCAACATCTGTGCATGGTTATTTACTAAATAGTATAAGTGTTCGCGGAGAGATTTTAACCACGAAATGGTTTAAAATAGATCAAGTTTATAGTAGCTAAAAATTAAAATCGATTGGCGTGGCTAGTGTGCCCTACCCGTCACCTTAAGGCGACACCGCGACAATATTAGCCCCGCGCCGCCACGCTACGTTCAGATACCACGGAGTGATACCACGGTCTTGCAGAAAACAGGCGTGAAGCAACATTGTGCTGTGTTTCGCTGCGTGAGTGAGGGTACAGGAGGCCCAGTCCGGGGGAAAAGTGGGGCTTAAAGGTCGGCAGCGCACTTGTGACTCCACTGGTGTCGTCGGTGTCCATGGGCTGCGGCAAAAAGATAAAGAGACTGAAACTAAAATCGGTGACCATAGGTAAGGCAACACTGCGGCGATACTAACGCCGCCACGCTGAGATTATTTATTTTTATAGAAAGGTCCAATCAGGATGACCTCACTCCGCCTGATGGTAAGCGGCCGTGAAATCCAAATATGAGGCTGACAGGCACAAAAGAACTAACAAAGTATCCATTGTGTCTGCCATCCTCACCCTGATGGCCTGCTGAGATGCCGTTTCACGCCCCCCGGATTGTATGAAGGAGGAAACACATGAGCTGGGAGGGCATTCCATGCCTTGATGGCTCGGGGCAGGAACGAGGAGCCAAACCTCTTGGTGCGTGCCGCCATTGTTTGGATGGTATGCGGATGGCAACGCTGTCCAGCACGTGTTGAGATGAGATGAGATGGAGACTTAAATCCATCGCATGATAGAGTCGAACATACAATTTTGACAGTGGAAGCAAAGCCTCGGTATCAATGGGCCGGCTCGACCGGAATGATACCACGGTCTCAAAAAAAACCGGTGTGAAGCAGCCCTGTGTTGTGTTTCGCTGCGTGAGTGAGGGTACGGAGGCTCAATCCGGGGGAAAGGGGGGTTTAAAGGTTGGCAGCGCACTTGTGACTCCACTCCACTGGTGTCTATGGGCGGCGGCAATCGCTTACCATTAGGTGATCTGTCTGCTCGTCTGCCACATTAAAAAAACTTTTTTTTAAAACTGTCTTTAGTACCTATTCATTATTATACTATGGTATAATCCTTCCATTTTGACTTGTTAAAAAAACTCACGGTTTTGAACAACAAGCATCTCCCAGTCAAGCAAAACACAGCATCCGCAAAAATACATAGAGAAAGCTCATAAATTTTGTCCTTCCATCCTAACCAAACACGGGATTAGCGAGCAAACAGCGAGGCACGCCGGGTGACCGATGTTAGTTTTTGTAATGTGTTGTGTTTGTGAGAGCAGTAAGAAGTTGTGTGTTCAAATTAGTCCACATAAAGTATTTTTCTAACACAGTAAACCCAGATGTCTTATCTGAATAAATGACCGACTTAACAACCAAACCCATAATCTAAATCGAAATCTAAATTCTCACAACATCTCATACGTTGACCTGATTCCGTACTAAGTAGCTTAAGCACTTGTGTTACAGATATCAGACAACAGAGGAACACAAATATATACTTAAATACATATATTACACCCAGACACCGAACAAACACAAGCGTTCATCGCACGAATGTTTGTCCAGGGTGGGGATCGAACCCACGACCTTTGGCGTAAGAGGCAGGGTCACTACCAATTGCGCCATCCGGTCAGTCAAATAATAATCCTTATCTGAAGGTTTTCTAGCAGAGATCATCATTCATCATCATCATTTCAGCCAATAGACGTCCACTGGACATAGGCCTCCCCCAATGTTCTCCACACAGATAGGTCCTGTGCCTAGCCATCTCCAATGCACTCTGGGTGACTTTGAGCCCCCTTAATCGGCACATTGTAAGCGGCCACGTTTCGGTTCCATATGTCCTTATGACTGGTAACACACAAACATTGAAAGAAAGAAAGAAAGAAAGAAAATATTTATTGTTATAGACATCACAACATAGAACATATAGCAATTGTATACAGAACACAATTTGGCACAAACAGAAAACAATTAAACATAAAACATTTAATTGTTTTATGTTTTGTTTTCTGTTTGTTTTGAAGACTTTCGTCTTAAGACACTGCGGTAGATGGGCCGAAAATAGTTTTTGTCCGAGGCGAGCAAAGATAACAGCAGAATACCTAACTAGGCAAGTATTCCTAGCTTTTAAGTTTTGTGTATTGTGCAAAATAGAGTAGGTATCTATCTATCTATCTACCCGAATTTTGTCCACCTGTATCTTATTATCCTGTATCTTTATTAAACAGGAAAAAAAAATACTTTCGAAAGCAATGTCGAACTTATGTGATTTCTAGCTTTGACCTGCTTACTCATTTGCCTCCATTTCCCATAAAAAAAAACAAATCCAAAGACCCTCCATTGCTATGGCAACGGTGAAGAAACTACTTACAGGTAAGTTTCCTCGAATACAGGGTTATCAATAAATATAAACGGAACGGGAGTTCATAGTTTAAAGCACTCCGCGGTCCGAGCGACCTTGTTAGCGATGCTTCATCATCATCATCATCAGCCCATTTAAGTCCCCACTGCTGGGGCACGGGCCTCCCTTAATCACATGAGGGGTAATTGCCATACTCACCACGCTTGGCAGAACGGGTTGGCGAGGGTTTTGATATGAATGCAGAGTTTTCCTACTCTAGGTGCTGATGATCATGCCAGCAGCTTTACCTTAGTCGCCTTTTACGACACCTCGGTATGAGTGAGGGTGGCCTATTCTACTTTACCGGGGACCACACGGCAAGCGTGGTTCCTCCACAGTCAAATCTCAATGTATTACTTTTTGTACATTTGTCAGAATCAGCTTTTTTAGACAAGGGCCTGGAGACCTATTTTTGATTTAGCGTCGTGAAGAGCGCACGATTTCTACTGATTTTCCTTCGACATACATAATTCCGCATTTTTGAATCATCGTCTGCAACGAGTGACCCCACCCACTCGTTGGTCGAGTGACTTAAAGCGAGCGGTAGAAGCAACGTCAAAATAGTTGTCAATATCAACAAGCATAAACAAAATATTATAAATTTCGAAACTTTGATTTGACTGATTCTGACAGTTGACACATGTGACCTCCATAGTTTTTTGTGACAAATAAGCAAAGATTTTCATATTCAGCCAATAGTCTATGGTTTTTGTAAAATTCTGCATGGAAGGGTTAGAATGTCAATTTACCGTATTATATTGGCAACATCGAATCGAATGATTAAAAAATAAGGAAAATCGGCTTCATGCGACTTAGAAAGCGAATGTGACTTAACTCACATGCGACGACGCTAACTCATACGAGTAAATCAAAAATAGGTCTCCTGGTTAATCACACGCTCGATTCTCTTTCCCATAAAATAACAAAGCCGAAGACCCCCCGTCGCTATGGCAACGTTCAAGAAACTACAGGTAAATCCCCTACAAATACAGGGTTATCAATAAATATATACGGCATGGGAGTTAATAGTTTAAATCTCTCCGCGGTCCGAACGATACAAATGGTTCGTGTTGAGACAATAAAGTTCCAGCCTCGGTTGCGGGCTGGCTGACCAGTGAATAACACGTACAGAAGGTAGGCTCGGATTTTTTGTTTTTTATACCGTGCTTTTTAACTTTTATTCTAGAATTACAGATACAAATACATTTAATTTTCCCGTGAAGAAACTAAATTCACTCGACTGGAGTCATACTCCGGGAAAAAAAAAGGTTGGCAGCACATTTGTGACTCCACTGGTGTTACAATCTATGGACGGCGACAATTTACCACCAGCCAGCTCATATACCACATATCACATAAATATACTTTCGAAAATTAAAATAAAAGGGATTTTATGGAACTTAATTAAATAAATAACTAAATAAAACTCATTCAAATATGAACCTTATTGTTCCGCTTTAAGAGGCAAAGTGTTTACATTTCATTGCAGGCGACTCTACGTCCATTTTAGTCACTGCGGGTTCTAAAGTTATGAGCAAGAAACTCATTAATTACATACTCGTTTTAAATTATTATTTAACTAAATGAATCATTACCTGAGTTTTACTTTGTAGCTAAATGTCAGTTCAATGAATACCATGCAGTTCAAAGCTGGTTGCTATTTAAATGCTATACACGATGGAGCTCGTGTCTACCTCGGTGGAGCATTGGTTAGTGGATCGCACTGTAAAGCGACGGCTGAGCAAGACGTCCCGGGTTCGACCCCCGGGTCAGGCAAAAACATTTGTGTGACTGACCGGATGGCGCGAATTAGTAGTGACCCTGCCTCTTACGCCAAAGGTCGTGGGTTCGATCCCCACCCTGGACAAACATTCGTGCGATGAACACTTGTGTTTGTTCGGTGTCTAGGTGTAATATATGTATTTAAGTATATATTTGTGTTCCTCTGTTGTCTGATATCTGTAACACAAGTGCTTAAGCTACTTAGTACGGAATCAGGTCAACGTATGAGATGTTGTGAGAATTATTTGTACTATCGGTAAAAATTCTTAGCGTCAGTCAGTCTGGAAGTTGGTCTTGTACCCCCGTGCCTCGGAAAGCAAGTTCAGCTGTTGGTCCTGAGCCCGATCCCTCTCCGATCGTGTCACAGTAGTGTCCCATCGAAATATGAGTGTTATGTTTGCGCACGCACTTGAGCACTATAATATATCCTGCGTACGTGGCTGATCGTTGAAATTGGCCGCCGTAACCGTAATCGGTTGGAGAATATTAATTAAGGTGGACCATCCCACCCTCTCATGCTAATGAGAAAAACTAAAACCCGACTACCAAAAAACACGCTCTAAAAAGTACGAAACAAGAAAATTGTCTCTGCTGAAATTATTATGCCGTATTGCCGTGGTCGTATGCCACATTAATTTTATTTTATTATTATAATGAATCTGTTTTGCTACAGCAGGTGGCGGCAATACGGCATAATAATTTCAGCAGAGACAATTTTCTTGTTCCGTACTTTTAAAAACGTGTTTTTTGGTAGTCGGGTTTTAGTTTTAAAACTTAATTTTTATTTAAGATATTTTAAGTTACGTAAATGAAATTACATATTGGAAATGTGCTAAAAAAGTCCTTTCATCTGATACCTGAAACGGTATCATCAAGCAAATTTTATTTTTTAGTTCCTTACTCTACGTCCTCTAGAGGGCGCTGTAGTCAATTTAACGAGACGTCATGTCGCCTATAAGCAGAAGACAATCAAGATGCTTCTAACGACACCTCATTTGTCCAAAAATGATAACTAGTTTAGAAGTTGTGAGAAAACAGATGAACAACCATACATACATACATACAGGTCAAAATCATAACCCTTCCTTTTTGCTTCGCCGTAGTCGGGTAAAACAGACTAACTGGTAGGTAAAAACCTATTTAAAGAAATAATTTTAGCATTTCACAGAATATTTTTTCGAATCATATAATAAGCATTACTTTGTAGATACATTTGGTCCCAAGTTTTATGGCGCCTAGGAACTCAGTAACATAACCTTTTTACAACTTGGACAAACATTACTGCGGCGTGTCATGCACGGCATGTCACAAAGTGATGAGACATTACGACGGATTCATATATGGGACCTTTATAATCCAAGTATGGGACATCCGATGGAAATAATCTTGGTTTATAGGTCCATTCGACTTTCACATTTATTTTTTAGAACGAACGTAACGAACATAATTTTAGATTTATTTATTTAGGTATTTGGGAAACATACAATTACATTTGACTTAAATGAGAGTTATAACAAGATAAGTAGATAGATTACTTTATTGCACAAAAACAAAATACAAGTGGATAATGAATAAATAAATAAATAAAGCGTTTATTCTCACCATAGTTCATTCGTCTGCTTTGGGATCCATTGTTATTATTTTAGTTGCTATATTTATCTATTTATTAATCATATATATTATATATATTGTATGTATTAGTATATTCATATTTTATTTATGTATTTGCATTTAAACTTTCTGTGTAAGTATATAAATATTTAAGATTGCACCGCTCTACACCTTCATCAAGAGTCCTTTATCCAAAGGTTGCCTGGAAGAGATCGCTCATAGTGATAAGGCCGCCTTCGTTGTACACATCCTGTAATATCTAGTTTTTAAGTTTTCATACTTTATTTTGAATTTTTTGTGCAATAAAAGTATATTCATTCATTCATTCATTCATAGTTATACAACCATTTTTTATAATAATCTATGTAAACAACATTCTTCTGGTACAAAAAAATACAACAACAACAGATAATCGCGGCGGTAAGGTTTTTTTTGTGTTAAGTGGCAGTCGAGCAAATGGATCGCCTCTCAGCGATTGCCACTAAGTATACCGTGACATTTTGAATACCCGAGAAACTTCTCAAGGATGCAATGCCATAATGGCATTGCATTGCGGGCCAGTATGGCAGTCCCAAGAGACCACATTGCAATTACAACGGAAGCGATGTCAAGGCATCATGGCTTCCGTTGTAAAGAATTAGTTAAATCGGGTCCATTCGGCATGGCTGTTAAAATCCTATAACAACATTCCAAATTATATCAAATCAAAAGAAAATGAAAATAAGTTTCGAAATAGCCTAAATACATATTTAATTGAAAAAAGTTATTATTCGCTCTCGGAGTTTTTTGATATTACCTAAATCATCGTCATCGTCAGCCCATTTAAGTCCCCACTGCTGGGGCACGGGCCTTCCTCAATCACATGAGGGGTAATTGCCATACTCACCACGCTAGGCAGTGTTGGGTTGGCGAGGGTTTTGATATAAATGCAGAGTTTTTCTTCTCTGGGTGATCATGCCAGCAGCTTTACCTTAGTCGCCTTTTACGACACCTCGGTAAGAGTGAGGGTGGCCTATTCTACTCTGCCGGGACCACACAGGTTATTATAGTGTTACTAAAAAATTGAAAATTATTTGTTAATTTTTTTATAGAATTTTATTGTTTTTAATAATAAGTATATGTAGGTATAAGTAGTTTTTAAGATATTGCTGTGCCCTAACAGGGTTCATGTTGAACCTGAATTATTTTCAACACCTGTGATTCACAAGATGAATGCAATAAATGGTTTGTATTTGTATTGGCCTCTTTCTTCTCTTGCTTACCATCAGGCTGAGGAGAGCCAATATACCTACTCTGTCACGATAAAAAAGGTACCACAGAGTGATACCAGGGCTCACAGAAAACCGGCGAAGCAGCGCTGTGCTGTGTTTCGCTGCGTGAGTGAGGGTACTGTAGGCCCAATCCGGGGGAAAGGGGTTCCAAAGGTTGGTAGCGTACTAGTGACTCCACTGGTGTCGCGGGTGTCTATGGACGACGGCAATTGCTTACCATCAGGCGACCCGTCTGCTCGTATGCCCACCTATCACATAAAAAAAGGTCAAATCTCAATAAAAAATTACCTCCCCATACTAAAAACTAAAAATAATCCTCCAACCGATTATAGCTACGGCGGCTAATCTCAATGATATGTTACATACGCAGGATATTATAGTGCTCAAGTGTGTGCGCAAACACAAGTGCATTCTTTATCCCCCTACCCTCATATTCCGATGGGACAACAGTGTGACACGACCGGAGAGAGATCCAGCGCAGGACCAACGGCTGTACAGGCTAACAATAATAATAATAAGGTGGCAGACGAGCAGACGGATCACCTGATGATAAGTAAGTTGCCGCCACCCATGGACACCCGCGATACCATTGGAGTCACTAGTGCGCTGTCAACCTTTGAAGCGGGGGGTTAAAAGGTTTCCCCCGGATTGGGCCTCCAGTACCCTCACTCACGCACCGAAACACAGCACAGGCGTGAAGCAGCGCCGGTTTTATGTGAGGCCGTGGTATCATTCTCGTGGTAGTTTCTGTATTGGCATATTCTATGGCCAACTCCCACCGGTCTCAATAAGAATATATTCGAGAGATTCGACCGGGAGCTGTGAAATATACATAGATTCTGTTTTTGGAAGGGTTAACGTGCGGAGAAACGGAAAAAGGTCGGCGATGCGAGCAGACCCATGTTTGTTTTTGCATTTCCCTATGCAACTTATTAGCATTTATCTATTTTTGAAAATAAAATCGATATATTTTAATATCATGTCACCTCACTGTAATCACATCGATAATATTAATTTGAAATCAATTTGTCACTTTCATTTATACATCTAAATTTACTAAATATTTTACATTTATTTATTTGTTATTATATTTAAAATGAACAAGATTTAATTTCGTAAATTCGATATCGATATTTCGGGGAATCGATTTGATCACGAGAGGGCGCGAGAGTCGATATTATATTTATTATGAAAATGGCCCAATCTAAAATAGACTCACTGCACCTCCTACCTTTAATAAATTTGCGAACCCCTAGCAGGACTCTTAGATGACCTACAGTCCTTAGTATTCCGCACAGTGACCTTCAAGAAAACCTTCAAGAAAAGAGTGTATTCCTTTTTAAAAGGTCGGTGGCGCACTTGTAACTCCTCTGGTGTTGCAAGTGTTCATGGGCGGCGGTAATCGCTTACCATCAGGTGATCCGTCTGCTCGTCTGCCCCCTATCCCATAAAAAAAACAGTGCCACTAATTATAGAAAGAACTCATTCTTAGCTAGGTCTGCTAACGCTTATAACCTATTGGCCGACCGATTCGAGCTTGACCTGTTTAATTCGAGTATGATTAGCGCTAGGAAACGGATATCTGGTTACTGGTTCGATGGGCATGTAAACGTAAACTAATACTGATCTCAAGTGTAGCCTTCATCATTATCGTCAGCCCATTTAAGTCCCCACTGCTATGGCCAGGGCCTCCCTCAATCACATGAGGTGTAATTGCCATACTCACCACGCTTAGCAGATGGGTTGGCGAGGGTTTTGATATAAATGCAGAGTTTTCCTTCTCTGGGTGCTGATGATCATGCCAGCAGCTTTACCTTAGTCGCCTTTTACGACACCTCGGTAAGAGTGAGGGTGGCCTATTCTACTCTGCCGGGGACCACACGGCCAAGTGTAGCCTAGTACCTAATTATAGTGGTGTTTAACTTAAGAACAAGCATTCAGAATTTTATATGCGAAAACATTTCAATTGGCAGATAGTTACCTATTAAGTTGACTATTTTGTGAATCAGGCTGTATGTTTTCTTTGAAAATAAAATATTTTAAAATGTTTCTGACGTCTCTTCTAAAGGTTACTTTGTGTTTTGCTTTGAGAAAAATTTGGAAGTACCTAAAAGGTATAAATAAAATAGAATTGAGCATAAATTGAGTATGTTTAGCTTAAAGTTTACATAATCCATCAATTATACATTCATTAAATATGTCGAAAATAATCAAATTAGTTAATTACCTACTATCACTGTCGTCATGATCATTCATTGTTTCTTCATCATGATCGTACTTGTCTTGTTACAATGAGTTGATGTGAGTTCCTAAAATGTAGTATACTGTTAGTTAGGGCTGACGATGACAGACGGACAGACATGACGAATCTATAAGGGTTCCATTTTTTGCCATTTGGCTACGGAACCCTAAAAACGATGATTGAATTATATATATATAACCGTAGTATTATGACAAACCAATAAAAGAACCCAAGTTATGAACAAGGACAACAGAAACAATACTTATCCTAATTATGTTTTATATTAGAGGATTAGCTCCGATGCAGAGCAGGCCCACCACCGTCGCCCATTTGGCGTGGAGTAGAGGATATCCTTTAATTTTATAATATATTTTGAGAGATTTGGAGTAAAAATATCGAACTCGGAATTCAATTTAATTATATTGACGAGCCATTCTGACCAGGGAAAAATAAATATGACGTATTTATCAAAATAAATAAAAAGTCTAATACAAGTAAAATAAACTAAAATTATGTCAAATTAAACATGAAATTATATAAATAAAAAGTAATAAAATAAAACAACCAACAAAATTACACATCCACTGACTAACGGCTGTTTTTATTTTATTGTACAGTATATTTTATTGTTACGTATTTATCTATTATATTTATTTACATATTGTTTGGTGTTAAACGAGATAGGAGATATAATGAAACGTTACTACAAATACCTACATTTAATCGTCACACATTTTGTTTTTAGTACTTCTTCGATACAGGAAGTCGCAGCCGTGGCAGGCCCCCCACAAGGTGGACCGACGATCTGGTGAAGATCGCGGGAATCCATTGGATGCGGGCGGCACAGGACCGATCTGTGTGGAGAACATTGGGGGAGGCCTATGTCCAGCAGTGGACGTCTATTGGCTGAAATGATGATGATGATGATGACTTCTTCGATATTTAACAATTTCCAACACAAATTCTTAGTAAGAAGGCAGGCAGATTTTTTTTATTTATTCAATATAGCCATCTCATCTTTCACCGTGTTAGCTAAATGGGACACCGAGTGATTTACGTCGCCACTCGAAGCTCAGTGACTCACTTCCCGCCAGGGATATTAGAATATATTGCGACTATACTTTACCGCAAGAAGATAAAATAAAAGAAAACAAAGCAATCAACCTGACAGAGACTAGAGTAGTAATAATAAATTATTAATAAACCCATATAATAAATATCTTAGGGGGTTCGAGCCAAGATTGTGCCTAAGTTTTCGGTAAGAAATTCATTGTGTCAACCCGGAGTCTGTAAGTTGGCTGTCATGTACCTCCGTGCCTCGGAAAGCACGATAAGCCGTTCTTTCTCCGGTCGTGTCACACTGGTGTCCCATCAAATTATAACCCTCATAATAAATAAATATTTCACGACATCACGTAGCTACTTACATTGATCTGACTCCGAGTTAGGTAGCTCAAGCATCTGTGTTACGGAAATCAGTATCAACAGTGGGATTACAAATATATAAATGTAATACTTTAATTTTGTAAATACATACTCTTAGATTAAATCAATGATTTAATCTAAGTACATACTTATAAAATAAAGATAGATAGATATTCTTTATTGCACAAAAACAAAATACAAGCATGATACAAAAGCAACAGACAGTACAATAAGGCGGTCTTATCGCTTTGTCTGGAAGCGATAAGACCTTTGGGTAGAGGAAAGAAATATCGTATTCGTAATAAGGGAAGGCAGTGCAAAGTAGTTTAAAAAATGAAATTGAAATTGAAAGAAAACACCTTAGATTAAATCAAATTTTGATTTAAGTAGTCTGAAGAAAACACCCATGTAATAGAGAGCACACTTGTGTTTGCGCATATATTTGATTACTATAATATATCCTGCGCATAGGCCAATCGTTGGGATTGATCGTCAAAACCGTAATAGTTTGGAGGCTTTTTTTTAAATACCTTACACTCTGACTCATAGGTACATGCATAAAGGATGTATCTGTGAACATTTACTTTTTTAATATTTGCACTTGACCTCATCTCACCTGATGGAAAGTGACAATAAGGTCTAAGATGTAGCGTGCTTACCCAGAAGAAGCCTATTCACTCTCGACTTAAAGACACCCAAATTGTAGCTCTCTGGGAATACAGAAGCCGGCAAGTTGTTCCATTCCTTAGCAGTTCGTACCAAGAAAGAAGAAGCGAAACGCTCAGTACGAGCTGGTGGAACTTGCACAGTGTAAGGGTGGATTCCTGTCGTCTTCCGCAATGTCCGGTGGTAGAAAGGAGAAGTTGGTATCAGGTCGTGAATCCCTTTAACCACGATTTCTACCAACCATTATGAACAACATTTGTTCTACGACTTCATCATCATCATCATCATTTCAGCCAATAGACGTCCACTGCTAGACATAGGCATCCCCCAATGTTCTCCACACTGGTCCTGTGCCACCCGCATCCAATGGATTCCCGCGATCTTCACCAGATCGTCGGTCCACCTTGTGGGGGGCCTGTCGCGGCTGCGACTTCCTATACGAGGCCTCCACTCGAGTTCAATTATGTTCTACGACTTACGATCATTTTTGATTCCCCATTCAAAGTGATCAAGTAACATGATCAACTTTGTATGAAAAGTTTGATGGAGTTGGGAAATTTTGGCCCACAACTTTTTATTTTTTCTCAAATTAGCGGCCAAGGATAAATCCTACAAACCTGACACATTACAAGGTTTTACCTGATGACATTTTCGATTAATTTTGATCTGTCGCTTTTATAAGGTTCAGTTCATGGCCGCCATCTTTGATGATTTAATGAACCAGGTGGGTCAGGCTCCATAGAAAAATTGTCATACCCCTTTTTTGGTGCGGATTTCCAAAAGCAGAACAATTTGTTTTTCAGAAGATGGTAGTACTTTTTTTATATGAGAGGTGGCAGACGAGCAGACGGATCACCTGATGGTAAGCAATTCCGCCGCCCATGGACACCCGCAACACCAGTGGAGTCACACGTGCGCACATGTGGTTAAAAAGGGATGTAAATATTAACGGATACCATGTTTATTGATTGATCTGTACATTTACCAAATTATTTTTCATTAGGTTACAATATAATAGACTTGAAACCGTTTCCCAGATAGACAATCCACTAAATATATTTAATATCGTATACCCAAGGCCGGTCATCAAAGGGCGGATTCCGGACATTATCCAAAGGGTAAGATCCGATTAATCCTGTTAAGGCTACGTGATTAGTCCACTAGCGCCGAGATTTTACGAATACGCACATTTAGACTGATATTTCATAGAAGAAACAAAATATATTTATTTACCATCACAATGCAGAAAAAGTAAATCCAATAGGCATAACAGGACACGACACAGATGCAAAGAGGAGAGGCGATACAAGAAGAGATGATGTGGTTGTGTGTGGTCAATCAGGTCCCGACCTCAGCATTTATCTGCAGTGCTGCAGCAGCGCTGGTATTCTGGTAATAATAATATCCTCCAACCGATTTCGGCTAAGGCGGCCAATTTCAACGATCAGCCACTTACGCAGGATTTATTATAGTGCACAAGTGTTTGCGCAAACACAAGTGCACTCTCTATTCCCTTGCCCTCAAAATCCCATGGGACACTAGTATGACACGACCGGAGAGGGATCGGGCGCAGGACCAACGGCTTAACGTGCTTTCCGAGGCACGGGGTTACAAGACTGCCAACTTCCAAACTCCGGGCTGACACTGAAAATTTCTTAACAGAAAAACTCAGGTATAAATTTTGGGTAGTCCCGGGGATCAAAGATAAAGATAAAAAAAGATAAAAAGATTCTTTATTCAATTTAGGTCCACACAGAACACTTATGAATGTCAAAATAGGTACATAATATTCTACCGCTGGTTCGGAATGTCGATTTCTACTGAGAAGACCACCAGCAAGAAACTCAGTAGTTACTCTTTTCAAATATTGATGATGTTACAGAGTTTCAATTGAGAACAGAAAAAAAAACAATTATGAAGGTTAATAGACTACTATGAATAACAACTCAAAAGATTAATCAATTAACATGACCAAGAATCCTTATCATTTAAATAGTCTTGTACACTATCGTAACCTTTCTTCATTAGACAGGTTTAGATATGAGACTTAAACTTATCCAGTGATAGGTTAATGACATTTTGTGGTATCTTATTAAATATCTTAATACTTCTTACGTACATACATAATGCAGTCGAGGATAAATTGGGAAGCCACGGTTAAAATATTAATTTCTTTAAATATTTCTCTAAGTGAGTCACGTGATCTAAGGCTGTATCGAACTTGGGACCCCAAGCGCAGCCGTCGCTTTAAAGTCCGATGCACCACCTACTACGCCAATGAGGCAGTCTGTTACTTAATAGATAAGGGAGGGCCTTCCGGGAAAATGAGACCCTAAAAAGTATAAAATAAAGTTTTTAAAAGAATCACCTTCAAAACCCAAAAATTTAAAAGTTATATTTATAACACTTCACATTGCGTACATTTTATATAATATTAGGTACACTCAAAAAAGATGTTATTTATTCGTTAAGATCTATAATATGGTCCCAAACGACGTTGAGGTTCTTAATACAAATAGTTTTTAAATAGCATTGTCAACATTTCTAAGAATATATAGCTTCTATGACTTTAGAGATTTTTTAGATGGAAATGGTGATTTATGTTAAACATTTGCATGCTATAAATTTTAGCTAAACATGTGAACTTATGTATTTTATAACATCTTGTTTAAACAAGATCTTCAATCCAATTGTACGGTATATACCGTATTTTGTGGAAATAAAATCGAATTAATTGTTAAATCACGCTTATTCGAAGTGAGACACAAAATCTGACCACTTTTTTTTTACTTAAAAAACTTTTTTTCTTGCAATGCCTAAATGTAATATGAAGTGGAACTCCATTTAATTTTTCAAGATCAAATAACGGCGTTTAAGGTGATGGGTAGGGCCCACTAGCGACGCCAATCGATTTAAATTTTTAGCTACTAAATCGGATCTATTTTAAACAATTTCGGGGTTACAATCTCTCGGCAAACACTTATGCTATTTATTAAATAATTTATTTTGGCGTGAATCAATTTTTCGCGTACAAAAACGGATCCAAAATTTGTGCTATGGTTATTTAATAAATAGCATAAGTGTTATGCCTGAGAGATTGTAACTCCTAAATTGTCTATAATAGATCCGGTTTAGTAGCTAAACATTAAAATCGATTGGCGTCGCTAGTGTGCCCTACCCGTCACCTTAAAGAATTTTTGTAAGCACCCTTAGCTACGTTTCGGTGTTATTGGAAGGTCTGGGATAATTAAATGAGAGGTATTTATACAAGCTTTGTATACATAAGGGTTTATTAAGGTACATTCCGAGGATATATGCGAGTGAATGTATAAGTGTAGGCTTGTTATTATAGAAAGAAAGAAAGAAAGAAACATTTTATTGACTATCACAATAAATAATTTAACAATGAATATTCATTAGAAAACATAGGTAAGGTAACATTGACACATTAAAACTACAGACAAAGGTGAGTACGAGAACAGACGATAGGTAGGTAAATACACAGTTATACAATGAAAATATTCTAAATAAGTAGGCGTGTGTGAAGTGTGAGGTCAATCAGGTCCTGGCCTCAGCATGGTGCTGCCACGACAGAAATGCCGCGGCAGCGCTGGTATTCTGGCAGGACCTGTTGTAAGTGACGACCGTGTTAATGAATAACCATAAATAAATAAATACTAATGTACATAAATAAATGATAATCTGAGATAGAATTACTAGATAGAACGGAAGAAGATAGAATTATAACTAACTTATTTATAAAAGCGACAGTGGCGCCATCGATTGTTTCATTTATCGTCAATGTTGACATGTTGACGTAATGATTAAAAAAAAACAATTAGGGAAAAAAAAATTGACAGTATGATCCAATCTGTGGTTTTATTTGACATGAAGTGCAAAAAAGTGCACTGCAAATTACAATGAATTGCAACAATATAGTTATCTGTGATTATGAATATGCACATCTTAGTTTGTGAATATTTTTGTCGGTATATGAACAACAAAATGGTGTCAATAAAGAAGTTTGTCCTGGATTATAGATATATACCGTTATTTTTATCGTTTACAACCCGAAAACCCCAGAATAAGTGTCGTGTATGCAGTCCATATAGCATGCTCGATCAACAAAATAAGCGAAAAAAAGCTATTCCATACAAAATAGAACATGAACCCGGCATTAATGTATGAAACAGCAGCTTTATTTCGCTTATTTTGTTGATCTTACACGCTAAATTACTACAAACGCACACCTACTTTCATATTTATTGGCCTCCGAAGTAAGTATGTTTGTACAACCCGTGCGGATAAAGAATGGGATCAGAAATCGCGGCGCATCTATTCACTTCTCGCTCGCACACCCACGAGTGCGACTATAGACGCAAATAGTGTGCGAGCGAGAAGTGAATAGATGCGCCGCCATTTCTGATCCCATTCTTTATCCGCACTATGAAATAAGGTTCTGTGTATGAAAATTAGGTCCTGAGTCGATTTGGTTGCTCGCGACTGTATAAACTTCAAAGGGTTATACTTGTACAGATTATGTATACCTATAAACATCAAAGAGTTGTACTTGTACTGAGTATGTGTACCTATAAACATCAAAGAGTTATACTTGTACAGAATATGTGTACCTATAAACGTCAAAGAGTTGTACTTGTACACATTATGTGTAACTATAAATATCAAAGAGTTATACTTGTACATATTGTGTGTACTATAAACATCAAAAGGTCATATTGTACACATTCTTTGTACCTATAAACATCAAAGAGTTATTCTTGTATAGATTATGTGTACCTATAAACATCGAAGAGTTATATTTGTACAGATCATTTTTACTAGGTATAAACAATCAACATACTTGTATGGATTAGTTGTAACTATAAACATCAACGAGTATACTTGTATAGATTATGTGTAATAATAAACATCAAAGGGACATATTATTATTATTTTTTTTTATTTATATTTATTTATTTGGAAACAAACAGTCATTTACAAACTTTGCACAAAAAATATGATTAACAATAGACTTACAGTTTCACTAATTGCATGACTGACCGGATGGCGCAATTGGTAGTGACCCTGCCTCTTACGCCAAAGGTCGTGGGTTCGATCCCCACCCTGGACAAACATTCGTGCGATGAACACTTGTGTTTGTTCAGTGTCTGGGTGTAATATATGTATTTAAGTATATATTTGTGTTCCTCTGTTGTCTGATATCTGTAACACAAGTGCTTACGCTACTTAGTACGGAATCAGGTCAATGTATGAGATGTTGTGAGAATTATTAAAAAAAAAAAAAAAAAAAATTAAAAACAGCACTAAGATAGACTAATTTAGACCCTAGAATAAAACATTTTAGTTCAGAATAGATTTAAAACTATCGTTACAATAAATCTAACATGATAAACAAAGAAAAAATGTAAACGAATTTAGTTAGGGATATAACAAATTTAGTTATTTTATTACTTGTACATATTCTTTGTAGGTACCTATAAACATCAAAGTTACTTGTTACCATCTCAAAGAGCTTCCATATTCATCATGAAACTTCACTAAAATCGATACTTGGCAGCAAACACCGAAGCCTAAGTGCTAAGCTCACAAACTTAACCCAATGAGCATGCAAACGAATAGAATTACTCCACCCAATCTAGGAGTAGATTTAGATTTAGTGAGATCGCACATTAAGCTACCAGAGCAGAGGCTATGACAGCCAAATGTTGATAAAAATGCTGTTTCAATGAGGATGAAAAACAATAGAATAAATAAAAAACTGAGACAACATTGGCTTGGTCCTAAATTAAGGTTTTCCCTTGTATTATTAAAACATCGCTCCTGCCCCGAGACATCAAGGCATGGAATGCCCTCCCAGCTCATGTGTTTCCTCCTTCATACAATCCGGGGTCTTTTAGGCGGGGCGTGAAACGGCATATCAGCAGACCATTAGGGTGAGGATGGCAGACACAATGGGTACTTTGTTAGTTCTTCTGTGCCTGTCAGCCTCATTTTTGGATTTCACGGCCGCTTACCATCAGGCGGAGTGAGGTCATCCTGATTGGCTTTCTATAAAAAAAAAAACAGGAACAATGAAGGTACTACAAACCCAGACCCAACACAGAGGAATTTTTCACAAACAAACATTTGTGTTGGTGCGGGAATTGAACCCGCGACCCTTGCGTCTCAACTGGCGCACAAAGCACTGCGATAAATGAATAATCAAATCACTTCACCAGTAGTAGATATATAGCAATATTTTGCAATTTATTCTTAAGTAAATAACACACTTAAAATTTTCATCTCGTGTTCAGGCGGGATTCTATATAGTGTACGCTTGACTTCGGTGCCATATGAAATTAGTCTCAATTTCTCGCCTACATTCATTAATTATTATACTAGTAATTTGGGAAAAGATCCTGTGATAAAGTTAAAAGTGACTTTTGATGATGGGCAGCGGTAATCGTTTACCATCTGAATGAATGAATGAATGAATGATAACTTTATTTGGCACAATACAAAACAAGGAAACTTAATAAGAAACATAACCTAGACAGAAATAATGACGAAAAGTAGGAACAACATTATCCCTGTATCTGTATCATCTGGTGATATGTCTGCTCGTCTGATCATAGGGGGCAGATCATAAAAACAAATTGAGTATGAAATTTTGTTATTCTTGTATATTTTTAAAAGTATTTGTTCTATGATTAATAGAACTCCCGCCTACACCCTTAATTTGACTTTATACGCACATTTTTTTGTAACTTCTTTTGTATAGTTATTCATTTGAATTCTCTTTTTTTACAGGTAAACAATATTCATCATGTTCTGGGAAAAGCTATCAAAGTGGTAAATGTGTAACTATAATACGGCTATTTTTACTTTACAAAGTTCTTTTATGATTGTTTTGTATGATCAATCATGCGTGTTATTTCCCCTAACAAAGATAAAAAGAAAATTCTCTTAACTTTTTTGAATGTGAAAGAAATTATTTGTTAAATATTCCGTTTCACATAAACTGTGTTCGGTGATCCATTCACTAAAATGGTTAGCAGAAAACCATGCAACGAAACGCTGACTGAGGCAACATTTCAAATTACAAAATTCGAATAGTAGAGTTGGGAACTCGCGCTAAAAAGTAACCGGCGGGAATTGGGAACGGGGCGGTCGTGACCAGTTCGAAATTCAAATGTTCAAATCTGAATGACTGATCCACGAGGATGTTCGATAGTATTTTTTACTTTTGTATGTATATGTACGCGTCGTTTTTTGATGGCCAGTTTCCAGTTCACTTTTAATTTATTTTCTAGTTAACAGTTCGATTTTTAAAAGTTGATTTCAATGTTTGGGTGAATGAATTTACCGGAAAGAATAATATATATTTACCTCCTTTGTATTTGAGGAAGTGTCACTTGATGCCACTTGGTGCCATTTCAGCCAATAGATGTCCACTGTTGGTCGTAGGCCTCTCCCAATGTTTTACACAGATCGGTCCTATGCCGCCCGCATCCAAGGGATTCTCGCGGCCTTCACCAGATCGTCGGTCCACCTTGTGGGCGTCTGCCAAGGCTGCGACTTCGACAACGGCCCGTCTGTTCTCCTCTCAATTTGGCCTGCCCATTGCCACTTGAGGCACCTTGTTGAGTTATCTATCCATTAACAAAATAAGACGTACCAATTTTAAAAACGTATTTAAGTACACACGACGACACGTGGAGTTACTTTTTTTGGACTTTATTAAACCGACACCAGTGCTATTTTTGTACTGGTGCTGAATATACCTTCATATTAGCAATATGTGAACTCCAAAAAACACTGTTAAAGCCGATGTTTGGCAGCCAAAAAATATTCCGATCCATCCCAATATTTTCCATATTCATTCAATCTGCACTAACCCTTATTCCAGACACTCCATTCCAGTCGAACGGAATATTCGGAAAGTTATGCATAGCAGTTTTAGCTTGAATTATTCATGTAGCAGTGTAGCCATGTATGTTCTAAATATGAGGAGCATTTTCGCTGTGTTACTTAACAGTAATCGTGGCCTAGTGGTGATGACTAAAGAGCAGCGGTTTAATAGTTAAGCAACGGGTCATGATTTCTGGATGGGTGACCATTATGCAATCAAGATTTTCTGATACATATTTCTTTCTTGATTTCGGAGCTTGAATTCTTTCCTAATTAGCTTGAAATTATTCATCTAGCACGTAGCCATGTATGTTATGAATATCAGGTGCAAGGGTTGCGGGTTCGATCCCCGCACAGGACAAACATTTATGTGCGTAAACATGTCTTTTTGTATTGATCTGGATGTTTTCTAAGTGTGTGTAAATTAAGTGGACTGTAGTTTTGGCGAAACAAAAAACGAAAACAAAAAAATGGTTGTTTGCTCTGCTAGACCGGGAATCGTAATCTTGTGCACTACTTACATGGAATCCCTGGAGCTTGTTGAACGGGTTCACACTAAAAGGTTCAAACCTAGCACAGCTGAGACTAATGTTCTTTACCCAAAGTGGAACACTCCTCCTCGTAGGCTGCCAGAAGACGATGCGGTGGTTGCAGGCACAAATTAGTTATGCTAATTTCTATAGAAATTATTGAAAATAAACGAAAAACGAGAGCAACGAAAAATTGTGTGTGCTGTAGTGCGAATTCGAAAATGGAAGAGGAAGTTTCTACTTTTTAACCGCCAAAAAACGTTTTGAAACTTCACCAAAAATTGTAGACTATATCCTACCAGTGTGGCAAGCGAAAAATTAATAAATTATCAAATTTGTCACGAAAATATATTTTTTATTTTATTTTAAATTTAATTTAAGTGAAAGCTGAACATTCCGCCCACCTAAATGCGAATGTATTTAAGAAATGAGTTAAAACGAAACGAAAGAAAATCTTAAAACTAAATAAAAACTAAGTGAAAACTATTGCGAAGGCAGGGGACAAAGCTTTACTATCGGTCGGCGGTAGTGACCCGAGGACGTTTTGACAGTAGCAACACGACAAATACCATCTTTCCCTGGGTGTAACGACACTACCCGACCTAAACTCCACTTTAGTGGCGACAACAATTCATTGACGATGAGAACCAATGTGCCAACCATCATGTTATCCTCTGTCTTAGTCCATTTTGACCTCTGCTGCAAAGTGTGGACATACTCCTCATGCCACCGACGCCAAAAGTCCTGGTGCATTTTCTGAAGCAGTTGCCATCGCTGCATGGAAGTGAGCTTTACATCGACAAAGTTCTCCTCCGGAAGCATTGACAACGGAGCCAGCGTCAGAAAATGAGCTGGAGTTAAGGCCGTCAGGTCATTCGGGTCCGAGCTCATGGGCGTCAACGGCCGTGAGTTGAGCACCGCCTCTACCTGGGTGAGGACGGTAAGGAACTCTTCGAAGGTAAGGCGCTGATCACCCACGACGCGTTTTATGTGTGTCTTTACAGACTTAATGCCAGCCTCGGCTAGACCATTAAAATGTGGACTGCCTGGTGGATTAAACGAGAATTTAATTTTTAGCTGTCCTGAAGCGTTTCCAACAAGGTTATCTAAATAATTACTAGCACCAACGAAATTTCTACCCTGATCAGAAACAATTTCGTCACAGCGACCACGACGTGCTATAAAACGCTTCAAGGCAGCCAAAAATGCATCGGTAGAGAGCTCCGAAGCAAGCTCTATATGCACAGCTTTAGTGCTGGTGCACACGAAAACACAAATGTAACCTTTATAGGTCTTAACACCACGACCACGACCGAGAGCAATGGCGAATGGACCACCATAATCAACAGCAACTTTCGAAAAAGGTTTGATTTCAGACACTCTATAGGAAGGCAAATCACCCATCAAGGGAGCTGGCGCAGGCCTAGGATTGGCGCGGAAACACTTCAAGCATTTAGAAATAACGGAATTGACAGCGCGCTTCCCAGACAAAATCCAGAAATTTTGTGAAATCAAATTCAGTACGTTTGAGCACCTGGATGCATGTAATCTTGGTGGAACGCATCGACGAGTAAGTTAGTCAAATGATGACTCCGCGGCAACAACAATGGGTGCTTGATTTTAAATTCCAGTTTGGCATGAGCCAAGCGACCGCCCACCCTGAGAAAACCCGAGTCATCGATGAATGGCGACAGCTTGCGGAAGCCTTTCGACAAGAGGTTAGGACTCCCCGTTTGCAAGAGTGCAATCTCATGTGAGAATGACTGAGCTTGTACATGTTTAATTAAAAGCATGAAAGCCTGATCAAGCTCCGAGGGCTGCAAGGTACCTGTCCTGCGTTTTCGCATGGTCTTTCTGCCGAGCATTGTGCAGAAAGCGCGAACAAAAGGGCAAGCACTCTTTTAAGTTTGGAGAGCGACGAGAATTTCCCTATAAAAGTGTCGAAAAACTCCGAACCATGGGACGTCACTAGACTGTATATTTTTGCTCATCTAGTGCCGTTTGACTGGTGTCGAGGACGGATGGAGACTGTGGCCAAAACTCTTCCCTTTCCTTCAACCAACCAGGCCCCGCCCACCATGTAGCATGCCCGATTAAATCGGTGGAAGCAGACCACGCGATCCGCAGTCTGCAGGATTATCCTGCGTGGGGACATGGTGCCAACAGTGAGGAGAGACTAAGTCCTGGATGTGAGCCACACGATTGGCCACAAAGGTCTTCCATCTTGATGGACAAGATCTGATCCAAGTCAAAGCGACACTAGAGTCCGACCAAGCGAAAATGGTATCGATAGGGTGTAAGTCCTCAAGACCTTTAACAACGAGTGCCAACAAATCCGATAACAGAACTGCTGCTAGAAGTTCCAAACGAGGAATCGAACGCTGCCGGAGGGGCGCGACTTTAGATTTGGCGCAACAAAGGCGCACATCGGCAGAGCCAGACGCATCGACCACACGACAATAAATCACGGCGCAGAACCCTCTCTCAGAGGCGTCACAGAAACCGTGAATCTGGAGCGACACGAACTCCGACACCATACGACGAGGAATCGAAAGCGATTGCAGACACGATAGCTGCGATTTGAATTTCTGCCACTCCTGAGCGATGTTTACGGGGGCATCATCATCCCAATCAACACCGGACATCCATAGGAGTTGCATGATGTATTTTGCGAGAAAGACGACAGGCGAAAGTAACCCCAAAGGGTCGAAGATGCGAGCAATCTCCGAGAGGATTGAACGCTTAGTACATCGATTGTCAAGAACCGATGTATCGAAAGTAAAACGATCGGACTTGGGCAACCATCGAAGTCCTAAGACCTTGAGAGAAACGTCATTGATGGTTTCAAAGTTTCGAAAACTCTCTGAATATAAATCAGATTCTGGCAAATCAACGAAAAAGGATTCACTATTGGACGTCCACTTCCGTAAGTGGAAACCTCCCGACAGCATAATTTTTGAAAGTTCCGAGCGAACTTTTAAGGCCTCATCTAAGGACGATGTACCTGACACGACGTCATCCACATAAATGTCCCTAGACAAGACGGCAGCTCCTGCAGGAAATTCAGCAGCAGAATCCTTGGCGAGTTGAGCAATAGTTCGAAGCGCTTGATAGGGCGCCAAATAAACACCATAAGTTACTGTCTTCAACCTGTAGTCGCGTATGGGTTCCTCGGGTGAAGCTCGCCAAAGAATTCGCTGGTATTCCGAATCTTCTGGCAGGACGAGAATCTGCCTGTACATTTGTTTCACGTCAGCAGTGAAAACTATAGCATGCCAACGGAAGCGAAGAAGTAGATCGAAGATTTCTGTTTGCAACTTCGGACCAGCTAGCAAAACGTCGTTCAGACTCTTGCCCACAGCGTCCTTCGCGCTTGCGTCATATACGACACGCAACGGCGTGCTGATTGAAGTTGGTCGCAAGATACCATGATGAGGTATATAATAAAATTGACCTTTGTCTACTTCTGGCGCTGTACAAACCTCCATGTGTTGGCAAGCTTCGTAATCCAGCATAAAATCCCTATATCCCTCAGCCAGTTTGGGATTAATTTGAAATTTCTTCTCTAAAGAAGCAAACCTCTTCAAAGCAATGGCTCTAGAGCCTACAAACGACGGCTTATCAAAATTATCTTTGAAAGGTAGAGGAACAATATACCTACCCTCCTCAGACCGAGAAAAATTATTTTTAAAGTTATTTTCAACAAGTTGATCTTCCTTTGACAATAATTCCATTTTAGGCGGACTTACTGTTTCGACTTCCCAGAATTTTTTGATAGATTCATCCAACGACAAGTTTGCTGTAGCAAAGAAGCAATTTTGTCTCTTGCCACCAGCACGAGAACGAGAAATATTTGTGTTGAATGACTCATCAAAATTACATTTTCCCATCATAATCCAACCAAATATTGTATTGATGGCTGTTGGTTGTCCTGCCTCACCATGCATCAACCCAGGACGAAGAGAGGAGGCGAAAACATCAACACTTAAAAGTAGGTCGATTGGTCCCGGACGATGAAAATCAGGATCGGCCAAAATTAAATCCTTAGTATGTTGCCAATGAGATTTATCTATATTAGATGAAGGCATAGTAGGACAAATACTAGGGAGGACGTAGGCCTCCAACGAAAACCTATGATCTAATGTCCTATCCGCAGTCTTGAGTTCACAAGAGACTTTTCCCGAAGGCTCAGTGACGACTTGACCGACACCATACACCGACTGACTTGATTCAGTTAAGTTCAGTCCCAGCTTCCTGGCACAGGCCTCAGTAATAAAATTACAAGCACTAGCACAATCCAATAAAGCACGAGCACTAATATATTTGCCAGAATTATTATTCTTTATAAGCACCCTTGCCGTTGAAAACAGCACCGATGAATCAGTACTAGGCGATGTAAGAACTGACACTGATGGTGTTATATTATTTTCTACCTTGGTCTCCTTTGTCTCAGTCACAGGTGACCGAAAATGTAATAATGTGTGGTGTGAATATGAACAAACTCCACACTTCTCCTTAACTGGACAATTTTTTACAGTGTGGGTACTTAAAAAACACAATATGCACAAACTGTTAGCTTTAACAAAGGTAAACCGTGCTTTTGGATCCATATCCAAAAACTTAGGACACAATGACAACTTATGATAAGAACCCGAACATGCTATACATGGTTGTGTTGCTGCTACGAGAACTGGTCGACCCGATGTGACCTTTTGTTTAGGGGTGGGGGTTGAAAAACCTGGTAATCCACCTCCAGCAGCTTCCAGTGCATGGAACCTCTTTTCAACGAACTTTTGCAAAGCCTCAAACCTTGGTATGTCATCAGAGTTGTGCTCAAACTCGAAGAGCTCCTTCGTTTGCTTATCCAACTTAGACCACAATAGCTGGACTAACATAAAGTTCTTATCAGGCAACTTGTATGTATCTAAGATAGACAGATTTTCTACAAATGTTCTGTGAACCCGTTCTAACTCACCAGAACGAACAGACTTAACAGGTTCACAGTTTATAAGATTGTCATAGAAAACTGTGGCTATTTGTCTCTTTCTGTCATATTGCTTAACCAATGTGGAGTAGGCCAATGTGTAGTTATCATTAGACAGAGGGAAATTTTTAATTAAATTGTAAGCAGAACCTTGAACACTCGACAACAGATAATGCAGCTTTTCCACATTACTCAAATCTTGCCTATCATGAACCAAAGAATCAAACAATTGCTTAAAGGAAATCCACTCCCTAAAGTTACCATCAAAAGGTTTGATTGTAATTTTAGGCAGCTTAGCCTTTGGACTACTGGCTTGGACTTTTTCTAAGCAAGGTTTCTGATCTTCTCTCTGCAATAGTCTGCACTTAATATCTTTTACTAAATTCTCAAACCTACCCGTGTACCTAGTTTCTGTTGAACGCAGAGTCGGAGGGATTTCCAAAAGAAGTTTTATTTGAGAACTATGAAAGGATTCCTCAATCTCCTTAATATCCATAACGGTATATCCCTGCAAGTCTGTATTCACCATCCACTCAGCACGAGCATACGCATAATCACGGGCCACCCGGTGCATACTTTCTACTGCATCAAGATTTTCCACTGACATTGTTTATGACGAAATTAAACAAATTAAATAACAACAACAAGCAAATACACGAAAAATTTAAAGGTTATGTGTCAAATGGATATAAATAGATGGAGTGAAGTTGGCAAAATTGAATGAACGAATGTCAAAGCTAAGGTTGCGTTCTTACAAATTATAAATGAATAACGAGAAATTAAATTAGAATTGACAAATTGAAAATGAATTATAGGGGAATGCGACAACTATAGTAATATTCGGCTACCGCACGCACAACAACGAAAAAGTATTAAAATACCCTCGTAGCGGTAATTATTCACTCGACAAACAAATCGACAACGAAAAATAGTGAAATAATAACCGATACGACAGTTTGATTATAAAATTAAGTTAAAAGGTACTATTCAACTAGATCCGCCGATGGACCATAAAATGTGTGTAAATTAAGTGGACTGTAGTTTTGGCGAAACAAAAAACGAAAACAAAAAAATGGTTGTTTGCTCTGCTAGACCGGGAATCGTAATCTTGTGCACTACTTACATGGAATCCCTGGAGCTTGTTGAACGGGTTCACACTAAAAGGTTCAAAACCTAGCACAGCTGAGACTAATGTTCTTTACCCAAAGTGGAACACTCCTCCTCGTAGGCTGCCAGAAGACGATGCGGTGGTTGCAGGCACAAATTAGTTATGCTAATTTCTATAGAAATTATTGAAAATAAACGAAAAACGAGAGCAACGAAAAATTGTGTGTGCTGTAGCGCGAATTCGAAAATGGAAGAGGAAGTTTCTACTTTTTAACCGCCAAAAAACGTTTTGAAACTTCACCAAAAATTGTAGACTATATCCTACCAGTGTGGCAAGCGAAAAATTAATAAATTATCAAATTTGTCACGAAAATATATTTTTTATTTTATTTTAAATTTAATTTAAGTGAAAGCTGAACACTAAGTATTATTATAAGTATGTATTTACAAAAGAAAAGTGTTGTATGTATAGTATTTGTTATTCCGCTGTTGGTTTTGATATCCGTGGCACAGGTGTTTGATCTTCGTTTCAGGTCATTAGTTCCACATTGTACCAATAGATGTCATTAGGTGTCGATTACTTCGCGCAAGTATTTCGCCTTTTCTGTTTAACTATAAACCTCTTCTATAGTAGTATTCACCTCTTTATGTCGTCGTTAATTTACCACAAGATACACAAAGTATTATATGGCATAGATAAAAAAAATACAGCACAGACAAAGAGACAAATACCTCATCATCATCATTTCAGCCAATATACGTCCACTGCTGGACATATGCCTCCCCTAATAATCTCCACACAGGTCGGTCCTGTGCCGCCCGCATCCAATATATTCCCGCGACCTGCACAAGATCGTCGGTCCACCTTGTGGGGGGCATGCCACGGCTGCGACTTCCTGTACGTGGCCTCCACTCGAGGAACTTTCCGCCCCAACGGTCGTCTGTACTCCTCGCTATGTGCCCTGCCCATTGCCACTTGAGGCATGCACTCCTTTGGGCTATGTCTGTGACCTTAGTTCTCCTGCGGATCTCATCATTTCTGATACGATCAAGCAAGGAGACTCCGAGCATAGCCCTCTCCATTGTTCTCTGGGTGACTTTGAGCCTCCTTAATCGGCACATTGTAAGCGGCCATGTCTCGGTTCCGTATGTCATCACTGGCATCACACACGCATTGAAGACTTTCGCCTTGAGACACTGCGGTAGATGGGTCAGAAATCACGGCTGCGACTTCCTGTACGTGGGCCATCTGTACTCCTTGCTATGTACCCTGCCCATTGCCACTTGAGGCATGCAAATACTTACATGATATAATATAGGTTGTAGTGGTAAAGTCTAAGCCTCAGCATGTGCTGCAACCAATGGTGTGCCTGCTGCAGCGCTGGTTTTCAGGCAAGACCTTGAGTGATGACGGATTGAAATACTAAGGGCGGATTCGACCATCTTAGATAAAGATAAAGATTTCTTTATTGGCCACAGAAAACAAATTAAAACCCAAGTGACATACTACTGTAAATACATAAAAAGAACAAATTCTGTAGCCAACAAGGCCCAACCTCAGCATTTGCTGCAGTGGCCGAAGCCGCTGTTTTCAGGCGGAGCCTTGGGCGACGTACGTGCACACATACATACAAGGGGAAAAAAGACAAAACAAAGAACATAGTTACAATAGAACCAAAGAAAAACAATATTAATAACATAAAGTCTCCAAGTAACATAAAAACGAAGGAACACAGTTTGAAAATAAGGTGTAATGTAAATGTAATTAGTTGTAGGTATAAAAAAATAAAATCTTGACGATTATAAGAGGATAACTATCCGTAGGATAATTTACTTGGTTTCTTAATAAACTCAATTATGTTCTTCCAAAGCCGGTATATCGATACCTTGTTTAACGAATGAACGAATGATATTATAAACCGGCAAAATACAATAATGTATTGATTTGTAATTCATGATATGAGACCGGAATATTTTTCTTAAGTAAGGTTTGGTTCATGGAACTAGAAAACGTGCGATTTAAACGGAATGTGCCATTTTCGGAAAAAAACGTCACTGAGTGTGAAAGAGATCCAACCGGCCCTGTCATGCGTATCTATACGGGTGTGGTAGAGAAAGAACGACACCCAGCATGTCATCCCAGTATTAACGGCTTCACGCGGTTTTTCAAGTATGGCCTTCTATGAAAAGGCTCAGTCTGGTTAGGTTATACAGGTAACGTCCAAAAGTACACCATTATATGAATTTGTATCTTATTGTATATTTATTTGCACACCATTAGACAGAACATTATATTTAATTTATTTATAAACTATTTAGGTACACATACATATAAACTATTTATGTACCACATATATCGTCCGTGCGTCACATTAGGGCTCACATAAAACCAGCGCCATGGCCTGAAGGTACTCCTACCTAAAGCCATGGCCGAAGCTGAGTGAGCTACTTTTCAATGACTATCGTGACATACCTTACACACACTCACACACACACACACACACACACACACCTGTACGCAAATACTCATTGCCCGGCTTGAGAAGCCGTATTATTACTTTTTTTTCTCTTTTAATTTTTTTTGTTTGTCTCCTTTTATATTTGTATAGTTTTGTTTGCTGTTTTAGTTTGTATTTGTTTCTTTTTCTCTTTGTTTAAATATTATATAATTATACTTGTTGTGTCTTTTCTTATCTGTAAAATGTGGTGTGTCGTATTCTCAGTGAATAAATGTTTCTATCTATCTATCTATCTAAAGTCATAAACAGCTGTTGCAATGACAGCGCCATTTTGAATTACTTAGGATATTACTAATTCCGTCAAATTAGCGGTCTAACGATTTATCATAAAAATAGGTGTTAATTGTTGGATAAGTATTTGGTAGAACGGATTTTTATTTCACACTGCGCTTTAAATATCATAGATTTATCGTTGAAAAAAGACTGATCAAATCCACCTTAGACATTAGAGTAAAAACGAAAAACGAAACAGAATTAAGTACGCAACTCAACACAAATGATACACGTTGTTTTGTGGAAACCGGTTCAAATTATCTGGATCTGCATATTCACGGATTTCGACGGAACGTAGTGCAAAACCGCTCTAATGTTATGTCATCATCATCATAGGCATCTATAGCAGATAGATAGATATAATAATATAATATAATATTTTCACAACATCACATAATTGATCTGACTCGGACATTGGTAGCTCAAGCACCTGTGTTACGGATATCAGAATCAACAGTGAGATGTACAAATATATACATATAATACTTTTCTTTTTGTAAATACATAGATAGATAGATACACTTTATTCTACAAAATTTACAGACCTTAGTCTATGGTATTATACTAAAACAATGTGTGACGACCCGTTTGGAACAGTGGTAGTGAACGCTGCCTTTGGTCCAAGGGTTGCGGGTTCGATCCCCGCACAGTACAAACATTTGTGTGCATGAACATGTCTGTTTGCACAAACTGTGCGGATAAAGAATGGGATCAGAAATGGCGGTGCATCTATACACTGTTTGCGTCTATACTCGCACCCCACGAGTGCGAGTATAGACGCAAATAGTGTGCGAGCGAGAAGTGAATAGATGCGTGAATAGACTCATACTTTATCCGCACGGGTTGTATTGGACTGGGTGTTTCCTATGTATTATAATAGTGGAGCGCCTGGGGGTTTTGACCTCGGAAAATTGCTACAGTGAATGAATTTTTTTGGTTGAGGTGGCATTTTCTTTCTTATACTATATCTTGCAAAGTTTACCAAAAATTTTTTTGTGCTTTCAATTTTTTCACTTTTTAATTGAAAACCATACCATTGATGAGACAATTCCTCAAAGTTTTTATTGTCAGAAATAATTATAAAAGATAAAAAAAATAAGGTAGACACAATTCCTGCTTATGAAAAAAAAATGTAAATCTATCGCACATGCTATAATATCTGCTGTACGACCGAGATCATTTCTATCACCTTTGCATATAACTTTGGCTGTGATGTTCCATAGGAAATTGGGCTCGAAAAAAGTTATAAATATTTGTCATTCTTTAGGTTTTTGTGCTTCATACAAAGAGGCTACGTTATACAAAGCTTCCGCAACTTTTGCATCTCCACCAGAAATAAAACCTGGCAGTTTTGTTCAATTCGTGCATGATAATGCCGATTTTAATATTAACACGATTGATGGGAAAGGAACATTCCATTATATGGGAAGCATTGAAATAGTGACCCCCAGCTGATGGTATACAACCTCGAAGTCCTATTAAACGTTTGAAGACTATTCCACCTGAATCTGACTTCGTTAAAAAAGGGAATATCCCTCTACAAATCTATCCAGCTTCTTTTGGTACAGGTTTTTCAAACATAACAATCAAGTTATCTGAACTTCAACCGGATATTAAAAAGTTTACTACGAATGGACAATTAAATATTCTTTGGACATATTTAAAATTCAAGAATGACAATAAATTTCTGGGGTGGAATGGATTTATGAATTTATTAACGAACGCACATGATTTTGATATGTCATCGATAATTTTTTTACCATTCATTAATGCAGCTCCAAATGATTATAACACTATTTACACAGCTATGAAAACATCCGTAGATAATGCTAAGGAGTCGAGCATGAGGACATGCATTTTAACGTTCGATCAACCTCTGTATATGAAAGCACGGGATATAGCTTCCGCAGTTTGTTTATCTCATGAAATATTGGTTATCGTGAGATTAGGTTCATTTCATACTCTTATGTCTTACATGGGATCCATCGGTTATATTATGGCTGGAAGTGGGATAAAAGAAGTGTTTTCTATCATATACGCTGAAAATACCATTGACCACATATTATCTGGACGAGCGTATGCTAGAGCAGTACGTGCCCATACTTTATTACAGCAAGCTTTATCACAATTGATTTTTGAAAATCTCATGGAGCACAATACGGATTTTGTAAATTTTTCGAATGATGAAGAGAAAAACATGATTTTCGAAATGTTTAACTACAGTGAAATAACTGTCAATCAAGAATTTCGAACGCTTGCTAAAATGTTTACATTGTAACGGAGATAGCTGCCTTAATACTTTACCTACCATTAAAATGACTGAAGTGGAAGAAAATATTTGATATATATCAATAATGTAAAATGCCTTAATAAACAAAAAAAATATTTTAAATGTTACCTTTTTTCCGATTTTCCTTGAATTACTACATTTACTCACTGTTATGCATATATAAAAATATACCTGAACTTAATTTTCATATACAAAATCATTTTACACAATTATATGCCTCATACTATTTGAATTATTATAATTATCCATTTTTTTTATTTTAAAATCAAAAGAACAAATTTTAAATTGGTAAACTTTTTTAATTATGTTATTAACTAAACATTCGATTTTTTTTATTTTTTTTCATCCACTGTAACGGAAGTCTGAGGTTTCTATGATTTTGACGCTCCAGGCGCTCCACTATAAGTATGTATTTACAAAAGAAAAGAAGTGTATGTATACATTTGTAATCCCACTGTTGATTCTGATATCCGTAACACAGGTGCTTGAGCTACCTATCTCGGAGTCATTGCCATTTACCACGTTTTGCCGCAAGCTGATTTAACCAGGCTGTTGAGGATGAAATATGAGGCGCCTACCTAGCGTCCGTGATAGCGGCACTACAACAGAGATAAGGGGACTCACCTTTGGCGGCAGCCAGTGAAACACCAATAAAACATTCACAATTTACTCTGAATTACACTGACAAAAGAAAGAAATAAAAAAAGAACATCTTATAAAAAACGAAAAATTTCAAATATATAAAAAAGAACACATAAAGGAGGTCCGTCGCCAACATAGGCCTTGCCAGTTTACCGTGGGAGAGCCAAGCTTCGCCATGAATGGGCCGGCTCGACCGGAGTGATACCACGGCCTCACAGAAAACCGGCGTGAAGCAGCACTGTGTTGTGTTTCGCTGCGTGAGTGAGGGTACCGGAGGCCCAATCCGGGGTATAAGGGGGTTTAAAGGTTGGCAGCGCACTTGTGACTCCACTGGTGTCGCGGGTGTCCATGGGGGGCGGCAATTGCTTACCATCAGGTGATCCGTCTGTTCGTCTGCCTACCTATTACATAAAAAAAAAGTTTTTCTAGACCCTCTGACACGATTCTCCTCCAAGTCAACGTTCAACAGCAAACTTCTCCCACTCTGCCACCGGGATCTGAAAAGCATGAATGTATATGTTTCAGCAATTTTCTAGTCTGATTTTTTATGGTCTTACTCATCCACTCATACAAAACATCTGCTAAGAACATGAAAACATATTTACTCGTAGTTTACAACCAAACCCCGCCATGTGGCTGAAAGAATTCTCATGTTAAGTGGCCATTGTAATGTTTTAAGATCTATCCGTTGAAGTTTTACAAAAACCATGATTTTCATAAACCATAGGGATGTGAGCTGTCAATACAAATATTTCACAACATCACATAATTGATCTGACTCCGAGATAGGTAGCTCAAGCACCTGTGTTACGGATATCAGAATCAACAGTTGAATTACAAATATATACATATAATACTTTTCTTTTTTAAATAAATACTTATAATACATAGAAAACACCCAGACCAATACAAACAGACATGTCCTGCACACAAATGTTTGCACTGAGCGGAGATCGAACCCGCAACCCTTGGACAAAAGGCAGCGTTCACTACCTCTATTCCAAACGGGTCGTTAATTAAATTAAATTAAAAATTAAAATTCATTTATTTCAGGCTTTGCCCATAATATTATTAGTATACAAAAATACTTAAAAATTATGTTAGTAGTAGTTAAATGGCCTTTTTATATCCTACTAGCGGTCGCCCTCAGCTTCGCTCACGTGGATTCCGGTTTGCCAAAAAGTAACCCACTCTACATCCGTTCAAATATCTCCACTTAAATAATCACGTTAATTCATCGATCAGTTTTGTCGTTAAAGACGGACAAACAAACAGTGAAACACATACATTTTCCCATTTATAATATAAGCCTGAATAAACCTATTTCTTCCTAGAAATATATAAAGACTACCTTAAAAGAATGAACGTAAAGTGAAAGTAAGGTATTCGCCCATTTTTTTTGTATTTCACAACATCACATACATTAATCTGACTCCGAGATAGGTAGCTCAAGCACTTGAGGCCACTTGAGGCATGCAATCCTTTGGGCTTTGTCTGTGACCTTAGTTCTCCTGCGGATCTCATCATTTCTGCTACGATCAAGCAAGGAGACTCCGAGCATAGCCCTCTCCATTGCTCTCTGGCTGACTTTGAGCCTCCTTAATCGATACATTGTAAGCGGCCATGTCTCGGTTCCGTATGTCATCACTGACAACACACACGCATTGAAGACTTTCGTTTTGAGACGGTAGGTGGGCCGAAAATATGCTGCGTAGCTTCCCGAACGCTGCCCAGCCGAGTTGGATTCGTCGGTCTACCTCTTTCTAGTAGTTAGACGGGTCGTCTAATAAATATAATATTTTAGTTTCCCACTGCAGGGCACCGGCATCCATCATCGAAATGAGACATATGATTAGTATCAAAGTACTAAACATTTGATTGAAACTTAGATCAAATCATCGCTACTGTGATGGGATTAATCCCACTTGAAACGACTTGAAACGATGCCGTTTCCCTCTAGTCTTCATGCATGTTAGGATGTCCATGATGACTGGAAATATATCCGTCCTCAAAGTGGAATCGTGAAAATTCATTCAAGTCATGATCATTATTTTCATTTCATTACAATCAGCAATTCAATTACTCCCTGCAGAACTCCTACCTACATCAAACCACACGCAAGCAATTTTTATTCCATCCCCATCATATCCCCGTAACCGTTTAATTATATAAATAAATAAATATCGATGGATGGCGGTCTAAAACTGCGCGTTTCTCGTGGAACTTTCTACCACGTACCTCAGTTCCGTGGAACGGTTTGGCTGCAGGAGTATTTTCCGACGGCTACGACTTAGGGACCTTCAAGAGAAAATCCGGGCTCCGAAGCGAAAGCTTTGGGCGCAACTAAGATGTGGGATGGCAGACGAGCAGACGGGTCACCTGATTGTAATTCACCGATTGTCACCGCCCATTGACACTCGCAACACCACGTCAGTACGTACCTCAGTTCTGTGGAACGGTTTGGCTACAGGAGTATTTCCCGACAGCTACGACTTAGGGACCTTCGAAAGAGCGTATTTTTTTTTTAAATAGGTCGGTAACACATTAGCGATATCTCTGATTTCGCGGATGTTCATGAGCGGCGTTGATTACTTTCCACCAGATCAGAGATTCCATCATTTGTCGCCTCTAGCATAGAAAAAAAACCGTAAAAATCTATTTTGTGGCGCCACTGAACCAAAAAAGGTCCTTAACCAGCTGCACCCGAGCTTGTAAATACCTGGTTGCCAGATAAAAGATGGCAGCCCTAATTATGAAGAAGTGGCGGGAATAAATAACCGTTATTACTTTATAGTCTGTGGATGAATGAATGCGCGCGTAAATTCAGACATCTTGAGCCGCGGCCTAAGGTGTAAATAAACTAGCCTTTATTTTAAGACTAGTGGCCCGCCCTCGCTTCGCTTCGGTAATTTAATTTTAAAATAAAACATTTACTCACTCACGCAAACAGTTTATTGCATTCATGAATGTAAAATAAGATCTTATTCAAAGTTTCCTGTACATCATGTTAGCCTTTTGGCCATAGCATAATTTATATTTTAGACAGCTGACGGCAGCTCCACACGACCGGTCACATACCGTTCGCGCTGCACACTCGGCGCGCGGTCTGCCATCACCAAGGCTATCACTGTATTAAGTATATGTACAACCTGTGCGGATAAAGAATGGGATCAGAAATGGCGGCGCATCTATTCACTTCTCGCTCGATTTGTACTGCTTTTTTGTATCCTGGTTCTTTTTGTCTTTTCTTTTATTATCTTTGATTATTTTTCACATTCTTTGTTATCTGTCACATTAAAAATTGATTTCGCCAGTCACGTAACCTCCAAACTCAAAAGCAGCGCGGCAGCGGCTGCAAACCGCTGCTCGGCAAAGGCCTGCCCTAAAAGCCGCCATTAGACTCTATTTGTAGAGATGGTTTGCCAATTGCCGGAAAGTGGTCAAAATCATCACGCCATCTCTTTTTGGGCCTGCCTCTCAATCGACGTCCAGCTGGCTGACAGTGTCTGATAAATCTGGCCCATCTCTCCTGAAAGCTGAGTTCATTATCAAAATTTATTCATACAACTAATTAATGTTGTTCAGAATAGTTAGTAAAACACATGGTTAAATGGATTTTTTTTTATGCTAGAGGCGGACAAACGAGCAAGCGAGTCACCTGATGGAAAGTAATCATCGCCGCCCATGAACATCTGCGAAATCAGAGAGATCACTAATGTGTTGCCGGCCTTTTTAAAAAAGAGTACGCTCTTCTGTTGAAGGTCTCTAAGTCGTAGCCGTATGGAAATACTCCTGCAGCCAAACCGTTCCAGAGAACTGAGGTACGTGGTAGAAAGTTCCGGGAGAAACGCACAGTATTAGACCGCCATCCATCGAGATGTTGAGGATGGAATGACAATCGCTTGCGAGTGGTTGGATGTAAGGATTCGGCTGCAGGGAGCAGATCAAACAGTTCATCAGAGCACTCCCCATGATAGATGTAAATTTTTACCGATATACCCTGTATACAACACTAAACGTATGAATTTGTGGTGGACAATTTAAATTGCTGATGTATTATTTAAGTAATTTTAGAACAGAGTACTATTTAACAGCTGTATTTTTCCTTAATAAAGAAAATAAAATAAATAAATACATCACATCTCTCGAATACGTCATAAAGTAGGGGCTACATCGGCTCCGATATTTGCATCCGCTAGATGGCGCTGCGTGCATTATTCATAGTCTGCAGTGTGCCCGCGGCCTTACATCCCTGAGACACCTAGAACCAAAGATATTATAATATATTTGCCTAGAACAGCGCCAAGGTAACTAATGGAAATTATGCAATCAATAGTTGAAGTTTGCGCAGTCCTGAACATGGTGTGTCGACTAAGAACAAAAGTGTTACTGTATGGAAACTAACGCCTCCTAGTGGTCTTATTCTTACAACAAAGCATCTGCTTTTCGTATCTGCTAGTTTGTTAGCAAGTACTTATTACTAAGTGTTCCGGTAGATGTCATTATGGATTTTCTAAATCGTGCAGGCAAACAATAAATAAAAATAAATAAAATGTTTATTGCAAATACTTCTATATAGAACAAACTTATGATCTTAATCTTTTAAATGTCAAATATAAGCACTAATGCTTATGACATTTTGCCTGAACTAGGATACCCCAATTACCCCAAGCCGCCTAAACTATTGTTAAGTTATTCTAGTCATTTAACAGATTAGCAATGCATGCACTTTATTTTGACACTAGGTACACTTACACAAGCTTAAAGCTACTGTTATACATACTCATTTTGGTAGCATGCTTAAAAAGCATGTCAAATATGAGCATGCTTAATGAACTGTCCACGTTTGCTATCAATAAGCATGTTATTAGCCATCTATCGTATTAGCATGCTTAAAAATTATCAAACCTGTCTACTCCCCCTTCCACCTGTACTACAGGTAGCATGCTCAAAAATCGACTGGAATGGGATTTTTGAGCATGCTCAAAATTTGCACGCTTATTAGTAACGCGTCAGTCCACACATGCTACTAAATAGCATATGCTCAAAAGTAGCATGCTTTAAGCATGAGACTATTTTCGTATTACAGAAGAAAGCCATCCGCGCCATTTATGGTCATAGATCGCGCGACTCCCTTAGAGATTTGTTTAAAGAAATCGACATACTTACCGTGGCTTCTCAATACATCCTTGATTGCCTTACGTACGTACCTAAGAATCTCTATCGGTTCTCGAAGAAGTCTGGCTGTCACAGCCTTGACACCAGAAATAAGCACAGACTTTCCGTTCCAAATATCAGGCTCCATAAGGTTGGCAGTTAATTTATAGGATTGAGCATAAATTTTTAATAAGTTACCTCAGATTATTATTGACTTGCCCACACACAAGTTTAAATTATATATAAAAACTGTTTGATGAAGAAAGGCTATTATAAAATAGACGATTTTTTAAATGACAATAATTTAGCAACATATTAGTAACACAAAAATTGTACTATGTTTAAGTTAATGGTGACATTTTGTAAAACATTTTTTTTTTAGAGAGTAACTGCTGAGTTTCTTGCTGGTGTCTTCTTGGCAGAAAACTACATTCCGAACCAGTGGTAAACATGTTGACATTCATAAGTGTTCTGTATGGACCTAAATTGAATAAACAATTTTCATTTTCATTCATTGCCTACATTTCTCTTATACCGCTATTTTGATTTAATATAAGGATGTACTTCAGTTTGCTAATTCGGTGGGCTATGTCGGTGACTCTGGTTCTCTGTCGGATTACATCATTTGTGATGCGGTCCTTCAGAGATACTCCGAGCATGGCCCTTTCCACGAACTGAAGTGGCAGTGTGCTGGTTATATTAGCCGCAGAACTGACAGCCGTTGGAGCCGTAAAGTCCTTGAGTGGAGACCGCGACACGGTAAGCGTAGTGTAGGACGCCCTGCGACAAGATGGGATGACGACATTCGAAGGCTGACTGGTGTAGGCTGGATGAGAGTGGCCGAAAATCGGGAGCAGTGGCGTGCATTAGGGGAGACCTATGTCCAGCAGTGGACGAGTGTGGGTTGCTGATGATGATGATGATGATGATAAGGATGTAAACGATAACAGAATAACGGTGTATAGGTACATACATACGTATCTCACTAGATATATTACGATCTTTCAGTATTTGCAACTTTGTGGCGACAAGTACAATAGGTCTAGATTATCGTCAGCATGTTTGTCCTAATCTATTCACATAATAATATTTTCTGCCAACATCTGGCTCGAATCTGTTTTCATCCCAGGTTCAATTTAAACCCTAACTGGTAAACTTAGAACACAAATTCGATTAGCAGTATTATAGCAACCATGTGGGTTATCGCCTTACTGGATTGTATACTCTGATGTCTAATAAATAAGGGTGAAAGTACTAAGTAGGGATTATTGGTCGTATTAAGGTGACAACGGGTGGAGATATGAACTCAACAGTTTGTATGATATTGGTGTAATTTGCACATTATTCTTGGTAGTTGGATTTACCGATGTAATTAATAATAAGTGTATCTAATAATGAGATAAATAATTAGTCTTTAATGGGGCCATTGGGCTCATTTAAAAGACGTCACTTCCCAAGCGCCGCCATTTAATTGTGATAAAGAGGCGTTAAAAGAAAAAAGCTTTTTGTATTCCTAAATTAATATCACTTTGCGGCACTCTCACTGCAAAAAAACACTGTACTTTACTTTAAAGAACAGGAGGTACCTACTCATATACTAATTTAATACTTTAAAATTTCAAATCAGTGTAGAAACCACTACAAAATCTTTTTTCTTTTTTTAATTATTAATACATCTATTTAATACGCCGTGTGGTCTCCGGCAGAGTAGAATAGGCCACCCTCACTCTTACCGAGGTGTCGTAAAAGGCGACTAAGGTAAAGCTGCTGGCATGATCATCAGCGCCCAGAGAAGGAAAACTCTGCATTTATATCAAAAGCCTCGCCAACCCGTCTGCCAAGCGTGGTGAGTATGGCAATTACCCCTCATGTGATTGAGGGAGGCCCGTGCCCCAGCAGTGGGGACTCAAATGGGCTGATGATGATGATGACATCTATTTCCAAGTTTCAGTAGTATAGTTCTTATAGTTTCGGAGAAAAGTGGCTTTGACATACGGACGGACGGACAGACGGACTGACATGACGAATCTACAAGGGTTCCGTTTTTTGCCATTTGGCTACGGAACCCTAAAAACAAGTGTGGGCGTATGTAATACAAAAACGTATGAGAATTCTTATTTCCAGAATAAAAAATCATTGCCCAGTTTGAAACCGAACCTAAATCATGTAAGGCTTTCAATTTTGGTTCTCTATAAGTAGGTACTTCATCTTCGTCATCGTCAGCCCATTTAAGTCCCCACTGCTGGGGCACGGGCCTCCCTCAATCACATGAGGGGTAATTGCCATATTCACCACGCTTGGCAGACGGGTTGGCGAGGGTTTTGATATAAATGCAGAGTTTTCCTTCTCTGGGTGCTGATGATCATGCCTGCAGCTTTACCTTAGTCGCCTTTTACGACACCTCGGTAAGAGTGAGGGTGGCCTATTCTATTCTGCCGGGGACCCGTACGACACGGCGTACTTCATCTTGTCATTGCTTAAAAAAGCTATTTTTTACATTATGGCAGAAACGAGCATAGGGGCCACCTAATGGTAAGTGTTTATTGCCGCGCATGGACATCTGCAACTTAAATCTGCGTCTGTAACACATGAGGCATCACAAAACGTTGCTTATAAGCTCTTAAGAAAGGAATACTTAAGTAAAAAAGTTAAGTATCTGCCTATTTACTGTTCCACTGCAGGGCAAAGACCTCCATCATAGAAATCAAGTTATCGTTACTATGATGGGATTAGGCTTAATCACCACGCTTGGCCAATTCGGATTGGTGATCACAAACCTGAGCTAAGTTTGAAAAATTCGAAACATAGGTACTTTTTGCCTGACCCCGGAAACGAACTCAGGACCCCGAGATCACGCCCCGGTACTTAAACCAATAGACCGACAGGGCGGTAGCAGAACAGAAAGAAATACTTACTTACTTCTTCTTCTAGATCTTTCCTTGAAGATCAGATCGTAACCGTTCGAAAACACCATCGTGTTTTGCGGACGTCTATTTTTTTTTTTTATATGAGAGGTGGCAGACGAGTAGACGGATCACCTGATGGTAAGCAATTCCGCCGCCCATGGACACCCGCAACACCAGTGGAGTCACAAGTGCGCTGTCAACCTTTTCTCCTTCCCCCCATTGGGCCTCCGGTAACCTCACTCAAACGGCGAAACACAGCGCAGGCGCTGCTTCACGCCGGTCTTTTGTGAAGCCGGTCTTCTGATTTTAAACTGTTTATTTATTTATTATCATCTTCTCTTACTCAATTTAATCACATTTTTTTAAAAGAAGACCACATACATAGCATAGGGACATAGCTTCCCTCAGCATTCTATACCGCATTTATCATGGGGAGTGCTCTGAAGAACTGTTTGATCTACTCCCTGCGGCCGAATTCTTACATCGAACCACTGGCAAGCGATTGTCATTCCATTCTCATCATCTCGATGGATGGCGGTCTAATACTGTGTGTTTTCCCCGGAACTTTCTACCACGTACCTCAGTTCTGTGGAACGGTTTGGCTGCAGGAGTATTTCCGGACGGCTACGACTTAGGGATCTTTAAGAGAAGAGCGTACTCTTTTTAAAAAAAAGGCCGGCAACACATTAGCGATCTCTTTGATTTCGCAGATGTTCATGGGCGGCGATGATTACTTTCCATCAGGTGACTCGCTTGCTCGTTTGTCCGCCTCTAGCATAAAAAAATTGTACTAAGCAATTATTAAAAACAACATTCTGCAAAGTTAAGCAGCAAAATATCTTCTGGGAGCAATTAAAAGTAATAATTAAATTAGTAATCTCAGCCGCGCAGCGACGGGCTTAAAAACTAGTTCAGCGCTTCCCAGAGGAAAATTAACATTCGTTGGTATTATACGGAACTTGCATGTTGGCATTATGGTTTTATCTGCTGTTAAATTTTACCTAACACATACTTGTCTTGTTCTACCATTAGCTCGGCTGTGAGGGAAAACATCGTATGGAAACCAGCAGCTGGATAATTTCTAAAACTTGGAGCCACGCTTCGGCATGAATTTGCCGGCTCGACCGGAGTGATACCACGGCCTCACAGAAAACCAGCGTAAAGAAGCACTGTGCTGTGTTTCGCTGCGTGAGCGAGGGTACCGGAGGCCCAATTCGGGGGAAAGGGGGGTTAAAAGTTTCGCAGCGCACTTGTGACTCCACTGGTGTCGCGGGTGTCTATTGGCGGCGGCAATTGCTTACCATCAGGTGATCCGTCAGCTAGTCTGCAGACGGCGGTCGCTGCATTGTAATTACCAGACTCCCCAAATCCTGAGTCATGGTCCAAGCGTACTTTGGGCTCCAGAATGACAGCTTTGGACGCAACTGGGAATTATACGTTAAGAAGTAAGGTAGCAAATGGAAATTGGCAACAGCAACTGTTTGGAGATATAGAAAATAATCGATATTTTTATTTTATGAACTGTAGGCTAAAGCTTGACCACAATCTGATGGAAAGTGACGATGAGGTATAGGATGTGACGCGTTTGTCTAAAAGATGCCTGTTCACTCTTGCCTTAAAGATGTCTAGATTGTAGTGGTCTGGAAAAACAGACCTTGGCAAGGAGTTCTATTCCTTAGCTGTCCCCATTATGAAGGTAGTGTGAACCAAAGTCATCGACATTGCTCACCGAATTAGCGAGCTTAAGTGGCAGTGGGCTGGCCATATTAGCCGCAGAACTGACAATCGATGGGGTCAACGAGTTCTAGAGTGGAGACCGCGTTTTGGCAAACGTAATGTAGGGCGCCCTCTGGCCAGGTGGAGGGACGATCTGCGCAGGATGGCTGGCAAGAGCTGAATGCGAGTAGCCATGGATAGATCACGGTGGCGAACAATTGGAGACGCCTACGTCCAGCAGTGGACTGCCATAGGCTGATGATGATTATGAACGTATAAACAAATCAGATAAAGGGAAAACCTCCGCACGCTCTCCGAAATGTATCCGGTAGAAAACAGAGACTTCCCACACCTCTGCGGTGCTCCAGGCTCTGCAAGCCAGCCTCTGAGAGTACGTTATCATTGATGAATCTCTTCGCACGGTGCTCTATTGTGTCCAAAGCATCCAGCTGATACCGGGCAGATCCATCCCAAAGGTGACAGCAGTACTCTAAGCAGGAGCGAACCTGGGCTATATAAAGAATTAAGAGCTGCTCAGGCTTAAAGTACCGCCTGACCTTCCAAAGAATGCCTAGTTTTTTTTTGCAGCTGTTTTTGCTATGGATTCAATGTAGCGACTGAAATTGAGACTGGCGGACAGATCCAAGTCCAGGAGCTCCGTCACAGGTACCGGAACATTTCGGAAGGTCGGAGTAACAGATATACTTGAGATTGACTGACCGGATGGCGCAATTGGTAGTGACCCTGCCTCTTTCGCCAAAGGTCGTGGGTTCGATCCCCACCCTGAACAAACATTCGTGCGATAAACACTTGTGTTTGTTCAGTGTCTGGGTGTAATATATGTATTTAAGTATATATTTGTGTTCCTCTGTTGTCTGATATCTGTAAAACAAGTGCTTAAGCTACTTAGTACGGAATCAGGTCAACGTATGAGCTGTTGTGAGAATTATTATATAACATCTTAAGACGTAGAGTCATCCATAACTATTATAAATAGATAATTATAATAGATACTCGAAATCTAGGCGATTCGAATGCAACGATAATATCCACAAATTTAATATAATGCCTGTCATCTATTACTAATGCATAATAAATGTAATGTGGAATGAGTTCAATCTGCCAACTCCTAACCGGCTATCATGGTGCATTGAGAGCGAGAAAGATATTTTGGCGCGCAGCAAATATCGCAAATAAACTTACTTTTTTTTTATTTTAACCAAAATCATATTTTTACATATTATTTGCACTTACAAACAATAGGGACAGTGAAAATTTAAAACCAAATAATAACTTTTACATCTGAACTTGGTTAATAAATAGCGTGTATCTCAGGCGTCAGCGCTCATCCTTGTGTTACGATATTGTGATAACAGTTAATTGTGTTTGGGCTAATCAATCAAGAAGTTATTTAACATAAAAAATAATTAAAATATTTAAAAAAAGACAAAAAAATTGTGTGAGATTAACAAAACTACAGAAGTCAATTACATTCTATTTTTAAATTTATTTGAATTAAATTATTAAACTAAAATTAAATTGAATTCTATGATTTCGTAAAAATTAAATTCTATAACTTAATTAAATAAATTAAATTCATTCCACATCTTATAATTGCATAATATAAATAATGCTGTTTAAAATCATATTATGTAGCCTCGAGGCGAATTAATGAAAAATAGAACTCAAACGAAGCGCGGCAATACAACTAAGTCAGCATAAATTCCGTAGCATTACAACGCATACAAGGCAATGTTGGTCTAGTGGTTTAAGTACCGGACCGTGATCTCGGGGTCCTGGGTTCGATTCCCGGGTCGAGCAAAAGATATGTTTCGAATTTTTCGAACATAGCTCGGGTTTGCGATGACCAATCCGCATTGGACAACATTTCATATTTTTAACATGTCCATATTGTTTTTTTATATGAAAATAGACATAAAATGAACAGACCCATATTTTTTCTTTTTTCAAAATTTGTCCATTTTCATGCATAAAATAATTATTGAAATTCTTTACATTCTAAATAGACGTAAGCGCCAAATGACGTCATTGGACGGCTGAATACAGCAATATTCCCTTGCTTATCATTGTTTTAATAAAAAAGGTACTACTGTCAAAGGTACCTAAATAATACTAATAGTGTCAACATGGTCAACGTCATTCATTCATTCAACGTTGACAAGTTGTCTTTTTTTGACAGTTGCATGTCATGGGTTTGGCATTTCGTAAATTTAAAACTATAATGTGCTAAGCAAAGAAATATTTTACATTCGTTTGTTAGTTTTTAATTTTTCTCTCAGTGAATAAGCAATATAAAAAATGAATAAATATTTATTCATTTTTTATATTTATATATTCGAGCAGCGGAAAAGTAAATAAAGAATTGGTATTTTTTGTTTCAGAGCTTAGCAATTTTGAAATGTTGTGCTTTGGCAAGCGTGGTGATTAAGCCTAAGTTCATCATAGTAGCTTAACTTGATTTCTATGATGGAGCTTTTGCCCTGCAGTGGGACAGTATATAGGCTGATACATTACAACGCATTACAGGAATCTCATTTCAAATCATTCCCTGATCGTAAACATTTGTCGCCGCGGCGAAATTACATTTGCCAGTTATATGCGAATCTGTCATCGTGTCTTATGCATAAAAGATGCATTTGGATCGCGGCCAAATTGTCCAGGGTTCTATTCCCGGGGCTATAACTCAGGTGTAGGCCAGTTGTTTTGTTTGGTGGAAATGTCTGATGGTTTGATGTTAATGGTCTCCAAGAAGATTGTTTATGGGTGATTCGAAGCATGCTCTTAATCGAGGAAACATTATGGTGAAATAGGATACACATGTCGATTAGCTAAAAGACCGCCTGAATTGAACACTTTAATTTCTACACACCTTAGCTTTTAAGTGGAATTCAACAAAAGAACTTAGCTTCTAAATTGAGTTTGTTGTGCAATAATGTCCTCCAAACCGATGTTTCGGTTATAGCCGCCAATCTCAGTCATCGACGCAGGATGTGCACAAGTTTTTGCACAGACACAAATGCACTCTCTATTTCCTTACCCTCATTTTAATGGGACACCATGTGTGACACGGACAAAGAGGGATCAGGCGCAGGATCAACATCTTAAAGTGCTTACTGAGACACGGAGGTACAAGACCGCCAACTTCCAGACTCCAGGCTGACACACCAAGAAGGTCTCACTTAACAGAAAATTATTATTTATTATTATCAGGTGCAATTTTTGGCCCGATCTGGGGATCGAACCCCGAATTCCAAGCGCAGAGTGCGAACCACTTCGCCAACGAGGCATTCAAAGTTGTTATGCAATAATGAGTATCTATGTATTATCCGCGATATGCCAAAAAGCATACTTTCATATTTCGGTCACACAATGCGCAGAGAAAATCAGGAGAAAACTGATTGTGTATGGTAACACCGAAGGCAGAAGATCGCGCGTTCGCTCACCAACAAGGTGTACAACAACCGATCAGTTGAAAGACACGTAGTCTTCCAAAATCTGCGCAGTCGTAAGAAATGCGCTCGACAGGTACCGGTGGAGGCAGATAATCCGCTCCAGATGCAACCAGGAATTGCAAAGACGAAGTGAAGATAATACAAGAAGTTTGTAATAATCTATCCAGCCTCCTCATCTTTGCGTGTAATTCCTAGTTGCGTCCAAAGCTGTCGCTCTGGAGCCCGGGATACGCTTGGACCAGGTTTCTTGATTTGGGGAGTCAGTTCATTACAAGCGATTGCCGTCTGACCTTCGCAACCTTTTAACAGGGGAACCACCAACTGAATCATGGTTACACGTTTCAGAAACTATTCAAAACGTGCAGGTATCCTCACTTTTTTTTCCCTCACCGTCGAGCTAGTGGTAGAATTCTTACATCGAACCACACGCAAGCGATTGTCATGCCGTCCCCATCATCTCGATGGATGGCGGTCCAATACTGTGCGTTTTTCGCGGAACTTTCTACCACGTACCTCAGTTCTGTGGAACAGTTTACCTACGGGAGTATTTCCCGACGGCTACGACTTAGGGACCTTTTTTATATTAGAGGTGGCAGACGAGCAGGAGAAGAGCGTACCTACTCCTTTTTAAAAAGGCCGGCAACGCATTAGCGATCTCTGATTTCGCGGATGTTAATGGGCGGCCATGATTGCTTTCCATCGGTGACTCGCGTGCTCGTTTATCGCCACTAGCATAAAAAAAGAAATACGCACATATATCTGAAAAATTCAGAGGTGCATGCTCGGATTAAGACCCAAACCCCTCGCATTAGAAGGTGCGTTCTAAAGCACTGAAGAACCATCGCTTTATAGACTATTCATTAATATTTATCAATAAATTAACTTCCAAGTTAGGACCGCATCAGAAATGATGTAATCCGACAGAGAACCAGAGTCACCGACATAGCCCACCGAATTAGCAAACTGAAGTGGCAGTGGGCTGGTCATATTAGCCGCAGAACTGACATCCGCTGGAGCCGTAAAGTCCTTGAGTGGAGACCGCGACTCGGTAAGCGTAGTGTAGGACGCCCTGCGACAAGATGGGATGATGACATTCGAAGGCTGGCTGGTGTGGGCTGGATGAGAGTGGCCGAAAATCGGGAGCAGTGGCGTGCATTAGGGGAGACCTATGTCCAGCAGTGGACGAGTGTAGGTTGCTGATGATGAAATTAACTTCCTATTAAATGGACTCGGAACCCAAATTCCTAACATTCCGAGTAAAGGTCAAACCTTAATAATTTATTGTTCAAATTATTCTCCTTGACCGTTAAATAAGCTGGAATCTACAATAACTCATTTACTGCATTTCGCTGACTATTTTTAGTTGTAGTAATAAATCTAGTAAAGACCAAATTGAAAAGACAAAAGTTATTTCTATTTGTGTTGACGTCATATGCTGTGCATGTGATTAGCGAAAAGATTTCGGTAATTTGCTTTCAGATTCCCTTTTTTACATTATAGCGGACAAACGAGCAGACGGCACAATTGATGGTGAGTGATCACCGCCGCCCATGGACATCTGCAACACCCGAGATATCACATATGTACCAGGTGGAGTAGTGACATTCCTTATAAAATGTTTTAAATTACTTCAATGTATGACGAATTGTAAATATCTATCTACTGTGTACAAGACTACAAATTAATATTTTTTTTGATTTTGATCCTATTTAGAAAACATCGTGAGACGTACCTACTTTTTACTAGCTAAGTATTAAAATCGTTTGAAGCACTCATTTTAACGTAAAACATAATCACCCTTAGTAAAATACCGACCTAACTCAAAATTGTTGATATTTTTATAGCAATTCTTTGCAATTTATTCTTGAGTAGTCTTGAGTAAATAACGCACTTCAAATTTCATCTCGTGTTCATATGTGAGTGTACCAATTTACTTAACTCAGAATTGTTGTTAGATGACCTTTCATCCCTGGATTTTAGCCGATACTATTTTCACTTAGCATCTATATTAAAATTTTGAGTTAGGTCGGTATTTTACTAAGGGTGCGTTCATGTTTTCAAGTCTAACACTTTTAAAAACAGACATAACTTTACGCAATCCAGTCTTCCCCGCACATCACGAAAACCCTAACCCTAAAAACATTTCAAAAGACGTCGTTTCTCGCTGAAAAATAATGACGAAATTAGCGTAATAGTCTCTCGGGCAATTATGAAAGCAACCGCGCGTCGCGTCGCGTCGCGTCGCACGCGCTGCTAACAACGCGTGAAGCGGCAAAGACGAAGATCAAAGCATAAGCGACTAGCGGAATATCATCAACCAAACCAAACATCAATGTTGTTAAGATTTGGCGTGTCTAAAGCGCGTCGCCCACACGACAGTCGAGGCGGGCTGGGGTCGAGGCAGAGGCGCAAAAGCGGAGTACCGTATTAATGGTTTCTTCATCAATAAATGGCGAGCACTCACATGCTCGAGTCGCAGCGGGGTGGCGTCGAGGCATTAAGTGTGCTACGATTCCGCTGCCATTTTGTCATTTCGTTTCGTACGTATAGATGAATTCAAATGAGAGAGGCGCCCACGGCCCGCGCCTTGACATTACATAGAACCAATACTAAAATGCGCCTCGACTGCAAGCCGCCTCCGCCGCGACTGTCATGTGAGAATCACTTACTCATAGATACTATCACATCCTGACTTAGGGTTTGACATCCTTTCGCCGAAGGGGAGATGAAGGTTACTTCATAATTCATCATTTCAGCCAATAGACGTCCACTACTGTACATAGGCCTCCCCCAATGTTCTCCACACATATCGGTCCTGTGCCACCCGCATCCAATGGATTCCTGCGGCCTTCACCAGTTCGTCGGTCGACCTTGTGGTGGACCTGCAATGGCTGTCTGTACGTGGCCTCCACTCGACCTTTCTGCCCCTACGGCCATCTTAGGGAGAGTATCGTTTCGGCATAAATAGAGAAATTAGCGTAATAGTATCTGGCATTATGAAAGCAGCCGCGCAACAATATTAAAGATAAACTTAAGCAATACTTTTTAAGCCTTTTTTAGATTGTATTTCTGTTATAGATAGATATACCATGTACGACACTATAAAAGAGAAGATAATATTGTAAACTCGATAGTTAAGATTAAACCTTAGTGGTTTATTCATTACTTTCTTATCCAATGTTTATTGGTTGTGTAATTTATAAATAAATGAAAAAAAAATCGCGCCGCGATGCGTCGCACGCGCCTCCAACTGGGTGGTTGTGAAGCAGCAAAAACGAGCAACTAAGCTAAAACATAAGCGACTAGCGGAATCACAGAATAAGTAAACAAGGCCCGGGATATTTTTTGTCAATGATAAATAATTCTTCTAGAGTGATATTTTCAAACCGGTACGACATTGAAATCTTCACGAAACTGTCCTACGTATTCTTTTAAGTTTTTGGTTTAGTGGGTGTCTATTATTTTCAGTGATTGCTTACCATCAGGTGACTCTCTTTTGTTTGTCTTAACTTTTTTGATTTTCTTTTGTTTGTCTAAATAACATTGCTAACGTTATTTAGGTTAGTCTCCCCTTTCGTGAAAACATTGTGACCTAGGTATTTGATTTCTCTTCTCAGTTAGTACGCTCTTGATAGTAGTCGTGGCCTTCATTCGTAACATTTTTGAAGGCCTATTCTCGAGCACTCGACATTGAAGTGGATTTAAATAATTGTATGGACAAATATATGAATTTTTCTAAATCTCTCGCCTTAAATATCGAGTGCTCGAGAATTGCCCCATATCTCGCCCGTTGGCCTTCAGTTTGGTGCATTGGTGCCGTCCACGTCTGATCCACGCCCACAGCTTGTATTACCAACCAATATATCACCATTATATCAAAACAATATATATATATATAGGTGGTGGCATGAGTTAGTGCTCTGTTTGATATCGACGCAGTTATAACACTTTGAAATGTTTATTTGAAGACTAATTACTAATTCAATAACACGCCAACAATGACACATACTAACAAACATCACCCCTGAAATTCCTTAACCTCACTCAAATTACCAGAGTAGACAATTATTCCAACTTATATTCTATTACGTCCTTAGTACATTATATTGTGGCATAAATTCCTATGGTTATAAACTAGCGGCCGTTTCGGGGCAAACGCCGCGTCAAACCCGACACTGAAGAGGATCCGGGATCAACGGTGCGTAGCGCGGTGTGGAGTAAGTCATAAGATTTGGCGAGTTTAAGATATTAAATAAATAAAATATAAATATTTCACAACATCACATACATTGGTCTGACTCCGAGATAGGTAGCTCAAGCACCTGTGTTTCGGATATCAGAATCAACAGTAGGATTACAAATATATACATATAATACTTTTCTTTTGTAAATACACACTTATAATACATAGCAAACACCCAGACCAATACAAACAAACATGTTCGTATTATTGGTAGAAACCTTTGCTTACTGAACACGACACATTACAGACAACAAGCAACCCAAAAAATACAGATAACTCAATCAAGAACTGAGAAACATTAAAAGTTACAATTAAAAGAAAAATTACAATTGGCGGTCTTTCTTTGTCATCTTAATGACAGCGCTTACAACATGTTTGAGCAGGTGTCAAAGATAATTGTGAACGTTAGAAAAATAATAAATAAATCATGCCAGCAGCTTTACCTTAGTCGCCTTTTACGACACCTCGGTAAGAGTGAGGGTGGCCTATTTGCCGGGACCACACGGCTAAAGGCGACTAAGGTAAAGCTGCTGGCATGATCATCAGCACCCAGAGAAGGAAAACTCTGCATTTATATCAAAACCCTCGCCAACCCGTCTGCCAAGCGTGGTGAGTATGGCAATTACCCCTCATGTGATTGAGGGAGGCCCGTGCCCCAGCAGTGGGGACTTGAATGGGCTGATGATGATGATGATGATGATCCGGAATGTGCTGGCTTCTTCACAATGATTTTCCTCACCACCGAGAAATGGTAGACACGTTAAGGCGACGGCTACCCGTAACTAGCAATCCATGCAAAATACTGTTTTAGTGATACATATTCGTATGATGACAAATGTCACGAGCCCGAGATTTCAGCTCCAGGAGCCCAATGTTAAAAAATGAGATGCGTCCTATTAGAATTAGGTCGACGTATTGTACCTAAATTGTGTTGTATAAATATAATACAATCGCTTTCGCCTATTACATGATACTTACACTCCACGGTTAGGAATATAAAATTCCTTGAAAATAAACTGAGACAGGGGAAAGAACAATATTTTTTAAACGCAATGGCGCGTCCCGATGGACATTCAAATGCATAAGTATAGCCTCACACAATTGAATTTAAAACAAATAGTTTTGTCAGTAAATAGCGCTTAAAATTACTTGAATTTTGGAGCAATTCATTTGCTGTCCGTTCGCTTCATTAACAGTTTTTGTTACTCTTTGCACATATAAAAAGGCGCATTAATTAATGTCAAACTTTTAAAACTAGGTAAATTTCTCGTTCACATTTCAATTCAGTCAACCAAATTAAATGGCACTACCACCTATCATTTTGACTATGAGACAACCACGCTTCGGCATGAATGGGCCGGCTCGACCGGAGTGACACCACGACCTTACATTAAACAGACGTGAAGCAGCTCTGCCGTGTGGTCCCCGGCAGAGTAGAATAGGCCACCCTCACTCTTACCGAGGTGTCGTAAAAGGCGACTAAGGTAAAGCTGCTGGCATGATCATCCGCACCCAGAGAAGGAAAACTCTGCATTTATATCAAAACCCTCGCCAACCCGTCTGCCAAGCGTGGTGAGTATGGCAGTTGCCCCTCATGTGATTGAGGGAGGCCCGTGCCCCAGCAGTGGGGACTTGAATGGGCTGATGATGATGATGATGATGATCCGGAATGTGCTGGCTTCTTCACAATGATTTTCCTCACCACCGAGAAATGGTAGACACGTTAAGGCGACGGCTACCCGTAACTAGCGATGCTAATCGATTTAAATTCCTACTAAACCGGATCTATTTAAACAATTTCGGAGCTCCAGTCTCTAAGCAAACATTCACGGTAATTATTTAATAACTGTGCTCTACTTTTTGGTCTGTTCATGCACTCGAAATTCAGATTAACGCCATAATTGGCGTTTTTGGTGGTAATTCTAATTTGCGTTTCTAGTGTGCGTACACTCGAAGAACGAAAAGGTTCGTTAGTTTTCAAATTATTCGTTTGATATGCTTTTTAGCACATTTATCAAATACCTATGTAATTTTATTTACATAACTAAAAATAAAGTTAAAAAACTAAAACCCGACCACCAAAAACACGCTCTAAAAAAACGAAACAAGAATATTGTCTCTGCTGAAATTATTATGCCGTATTGCCGTGGTCGTATGCCACCTACTGTAGTAAAATAGATTCATTATAATAATAAAACAAAATCAATGTGGCATACGACCACAGCGATACGGCATAATAATTTCAGCACAGACAAATTTCATGTTTCGTACTTTTTAGAGCGTATTTTTTTGATATTCGGGTATTAGTTTTTAAACTTTATTTTTTTACCACCGAGAGAGCAGCCAAACTGGGGGATATCATCCCTTCTTGGTGAATATTCCTCGATTGCGTACAAAGCGCTTTTCCTCCTCATTCTTGATGCGCACAGCCGAGGAGTGGAACGCCCTGCCAGCGTCTGTTTTCCCAGTGAATACGACCCCAATATTTTCAAAACTAGAGTGAATAGGTTACTTTTGGGTAAGCTCGCTCCATCGTAGGTTTTCTCTCAACTCTTAGAGTTCAGTGTGAGGCCAAGAGCATACCCATCTTTAATAAAAAAAATGTTAAAAAGATATCCGGTTTAGTCGTTGTTGTTGTTGTCGTAATTGGCGTCGCTAGTGTGCCCTACCCGTCACCTTAACATATCAGGAGAATAGAACCCACCACCTCCCGTGCTTTCAATAATCGTCCAACCGATTACGGCTACGGCGGCCAATCTCAACGATCAGCCACGTACGCAGGATATATTATAGTGCTCAAGTATGTGCGCAAAAACAAGTGCACTCTCTATTACTTTACCCTCATATTCCGATAGGACACTACGACACGACCAAAAAGGGATCAGGCGCGGGACCAACAGCTTACCGTGCTTTCCGAGGCACGGGGGTACCAGACCGCCAACTTCCAGACTCCGGGCTGCCACTAAGAATTTCTTACCGAAAACTTAGGTACAAATTTTTGGCCCGACCCGGGGATCGAACCCGGGACCTCTTGCGCAGCCATCGCTTTAATATGCGACCCACTAACCACTACGCGCCACCGTTCAGAACAAAACCCTTTTTCAGGCCGATCCACTCTTACTTTTTATTTCCAATTTGAATAACACAACAGTGTAGCTTTTCAACGCTCATTAACTCACAAACGGCTTACTCATTCACTCGCCTGCTCATTCAGTCGTTCACTCCCGGCGAATGAATCAAAGCGGAAACGAGACAAACGATTCAACACAATCATTTGAACAGTATTGAAGCTTTGTTTCAACACATGAGTATTAACGCGAGTGGTTTTGAAACTCATTTTACTGTTTTCTTCTTTTGTTAAAGACCGCTTTCGACAGCTGTTGTAAATAATGAGTAGAATAAAGGTAATATTTATAAAACTTCGTTAACTAAAATAGTACGATATTTATTATGTGAAACAACATTGTGTACTCACATATTTGGCTCGACGTTTCGGCTACGTTACAGCAGCCGTAGTCACGAGCGGACTGGCGCAGCACGGCGGTGGTCTGGTTCTCTGTCGGATCACATCCGACAGAGAACCAGAGTCACCGATATAGCCCACCAAATTAGCAAACTGAAGTGGCAGTGGGCTGGTCACATTAGCCGCAGAACTGACAGCCGTTGGAGCAGTAAAGTCCTTGAGTGGAGACCGCGACTTGGTAAGCGTGGTGTTAGGACGCCCTGCGACAAGATGGGATGATGGCATTCGAAGGCTGGCTGGTGTGAGCTGGATGAAATTGGCAGAAAATCGGGAGCAGTGCGTGCATTAGGGGAGACCTATGTCCAGCAGTGGACGAGTGTGGGTTGCTGATGAATATACCCTGTATGACGAATATTGCATCGCACGATACCTACTAGTAAATTGAATTGCAATTCTGCAACCTACCTACCTAACAATCCAGGTGGCCAGATTCAGAGACCGCAGCGGAACTAACTAGTTGCAACTAGTTCAGTCTAGTTAGCGCCGTAACCGGATATAACCGGATATAACCAGATAGCGCTCGCCGCTCAATGGCGCGGGGCAAAAGTTGTTGATTCCACGTAACAAGACGGCCAGGGCTGCCTCTAATAGTTACACAGAAGTTTGTTTGGTAACCGGTTTAGCGACGGAATAAGAAAAAATGTTTCCCTCTTTCTTATGTCTATTCAAGTCCAGGAATAATTTGGGACGTGACGATCTTCAGCCCGCATTCATTTGTCTTACCACTCTGATGATGATTAACTGATACTGGGGTTTAGTTTGTACGCTTCCGGCCGCCACCGGATCAAAACCTGACAACCTGACGGCTTTCCTTCAAGGGAACCGAAACCCGGCGTTAGGCAGCACTGTGCTGTTTCGCTACGTGAGGGTATCAGAGGCCCAAGCCGGCGGAAAAGAGAGGTTTAAAAGTTGCAGGTGTCCTTGAGCGGCGGTGATCGCCTACCATCGGGTGATCCGTCTGCTCATCTGCCATCTATCACATAAAAAATGGGTCATGCATAAAGAGTCGCAAGGCTTTATCTGCCCACTTCAGATTAGCAGCATTTCCTAGCGTCAAAAAATGACATATACCAATAGAATGCAATGGCAGTCCAACCCAGTCGATGAGATTTTAAGCTCTAAATGTTCTAAAATAAATCTTCAAGAAACAAGCCTACATATTCCTAAAATACAACGCATGTGCCATACAGTAACATCTTCTCTTACGTTAGAATAGTTATTTACGGGATTTCTACCATGTACATTATTTTTAAGTTTCCGATATTTCGGCACTGTTGCAAGCGCCATGGTCACGGAGTAACTATAATTTTTGCGGGTTAGATATTACCTCCTCTTACGCATCACTCCGATGGAAAGCCACGTTTCAATTAATTTGTACGCATGGCATCACTTCCGTTGGCACTACCAATTATGGTAAGTAATTAAGGTAAGTGGTAAGTATGTTAACTTTTAGAACCTAAGATTCTAATTCTAATTCTAAGATTCTAAAAGTTTAAAAAATATTTTTTTTTTTAAATTTTGAAAAACAGTCAACCCTAAGCAGGAGTAGATTGGTTCGTGCTAAAGTGGTATTGTCCGAGTGACGCGAGGGCGGCACAGACGTGTTATGACTTCTGGGATTCTTCGCTGCACAGTTTTCAACCTTTGGAAGGGTTTCAATTATCTTTGACTGTTTCGAGGACTTCGCAGTTTCTATTTAGTAAGAATCGGTTCTGTCGAATCAACTTTCGAAATTTATCAGCGGTTCGTAACCTTTTCAATATGTTGGCGTCGTGTAAACAAAGGTTTAGATTATTTATTAATGAATGCTGGCATTCTTTCTACGTGACATAAAATTCTGTGAGCTAACTTTTTTTCGTTAAGGCGTCTATCGAATTTCGATTTAACTTTGCCAAGTGATTGTGAGCTAACTTTTCCAAGTAAAGAGCGAAATGTCAAAAATTTTTATTTATGCTAGAGATGACAAAAGAGCAAGCGGATTAGCTGATGGTAAGTAAACACCATTGTAGTGTATGTCCAACTCTAAGTGAAGTTTTCGCGTACGAAAGACGATGCGTCGCTCTGCTAAACTAGTAGGTGCCTCGGGCACACTCACTCGACACACAATACCAGTGTTAAAAACGATAGAATCAATGATTCTTATTAATAGAATCACTTTGCGGCACTTCACTGCACAAATAAACATCAAATTTGTATACTCAAAACCACTAGACACTAATTTAAAACCTTTGAATGGACAATACGACAAAAAAAAAACATTTTTATACGCTTTCCGAATAAAAAAAGAGAAAAAAGATGACCCATATTTTTTAGTTATCATTAAATATGTGTATTTATTGAAATATTTATCTTTTTCAATTATTAGTTTATTTACCGGAAGTGATGTAGTCCTAAGGCTCAACGTATTGTGATGTCGGTGCTATTCGTCCAATAAAAAAATTAGGTGACTAAGTTACTTACTGTCACCGTCATCATTTTGTCTTGTCAATTTATGAACAGAGATTTTACTTTTTTTTGCTTTAATCAACGTGAGCAAAAGCGTTATTAATTTGTCATGCCTAGTGATAACGTCACAGGAGGATTATTACATTTTATTTTTTTTCTCCATTAATATCTGTTTAAAAATTCTGCCGAGTAGAATTGGCCACCCTCACTCTTACCGAGGTGTCGTAAAAGGCGACTAAGGTAAAGCTGCTGGCATGATCATCAGCACCCAGAGAAGGAAAACTCTGCATTTATATCAAAACCCTCGCCAACCCGTCTGCCAAGCGTAGTGAGTATGGCAATTACCCCTCATGTGATTGAGGGATGCCCGGGCCCCAGCAGTGGGGACTTAAATGGGCTGAAGATGAAAAATTCTGAATTATTTTTTCTTAAATTTGTATGAGTCTAATCTAGAAATGGTATTTTTCATTTCGAAAAATGTTTTTTGTCGTATTGTCCATTGCATCAGCCCACGCGACTTGTTTTAGCCCTACCCGCCGAATCCAATTACGGTGTATATTATTTTCCGGGTTTATATTCCTGTGACACTGACACTTCTCTTATAAAACATTTCATGTACCAAAAACAGAAACTTCAAATATTCGTGCTAAACGTCATTAGCCGAGTAAGTGACGTCACGACCTACCTGAGCCCGGATCCGGTCGGTATCGCCAAATGGCTGGCGTCGCTCTTGACGGTAACGCGCTCCGTGCTGATAAAACTTTTATTGCCACACCTCGTTTAGGACAACATTGGGACTTTTACCCGCATTTAGACGCTTACCCACATTTGGACGCTTACCCAGTTTTTGGACAATTTAGTCGAGCCGAAGTTCAATATGCTTTTTGCTGAATTCTGAAATTGGAATGGTTTTGGCTGCTGGTCAAGTTTTGGAAGGTAATTTTTTGTTCAGCATATTACCTAGCAAGAATTATTTTTATTCAACAGGATATTTACCAACGTTTATTCCGTTTTTTAAAATTTAAATAAATTAGTAGTAATGATGTTACATCTACATAAAACATTTTGTTTTCTCGAAAACTACAAAAAAACATTTTGGAGTGTTCCAGATGCGAATGCGATGAAAATACGCCTCCATTCTCAAAGACCTAGTCAAATCCTAAAAATCGATTCAGAATTATATGTGTTATAAAGTTAAAAAAAACTTACAATAGAATTATTAGGTATACAAAGATTAACATCACAAGCTCTACCGACCTTCACGTAAAGCTCATCGATTCTATCTCGAGGGCTTTACAAAAGAGAGGGCTTACGGAGTGTCATTAGCGGAAATGTCGGGCTGATCTAAGACCGACAGTGATAGAATAAAACTGCTTGTATAGGATCAGAGTCCCGCGAGAGACAGATAGATAGATTAGCCCAAATCGAATGGGCTATTAATATCCAAAGACATGCACCCTAAACAGACTGTGCCTTTTCATGGAAAGAAATACTTGAAAAACAACGCGAAGCCGTTAGTACTGGGGTGACGTGCTGGGCGACGTTCTTTCTCTACCGCACCCGTATAGAATCTGCGTCAGGGCCGGTTGGATCTCTTTCAAACTCTGTGACGTTTTTTTTTTCAAGATTGGTACATACCATTTAAAGCGCGCGTTTCTTGAGGTCCTCCTAACTAACAATTCACACTGATATTTTGGTGTTAGGGAAAGGGAAACAATACATAATAAACATTGTATTCTATTCTACATATTATAAATAGGTTATATTATTAAAATCATATATTTTGTTAATATGTAAGTATATCTTATACGTAATTACAATAATTTAATATTCACATTTATTTATTTTTTAATTAATAATCATAACATTTAATTTATCAAATTGCTCTCTTAATCAGCCGGACGGATCAGACGAAGGATGGCGCACTCTGACAATCCACGAAGCCCAGGGACAGACGTTCGAGAACGTTGCGATAGTCAGAACAACTCCCAAACAGTCCCATCTCCTGCAAAGTGTCCCACACGCGGTGGTAGCCATCTCCAGACACACAAGAACTTGTGTATATTATACAGATAACGCCACTAACGACGCCACAGCGCGCCTAATATCCATGGCATCGATGGCTACCATCGAAAAAATAACCGAGTACAACCTCAAAATGGCGATCCGCCGGGGCGATGACGCGATTAGGGACAAGCTGGCAAATAAAAGATAAATTACTAACATACCCCTGAACCCTCCTCTGAGGTCCTTAACTACATAAAATCACCATACCCCCTACCCCAAAAAATAATAATAATAATGACAGTACATTTTATTAAAATTAACCATGCACGACTGCCTAAACTTAAGATTGTTATTGTAATTTAATTTAGTTTAATTTTATCGCGGAGCAAATATCAAAAATAATTTGTAACACTTTAAAAACAAGCACAATAAAGGCACGGAACCTGTGTCCGTGGAATTTCATTAGAATTAAAAAAAATATATATATATCAAATTCTATTTAACATTTTCTTATTATCATAAATGGATTAGAACATAATTCAATTTATTATAAGTTCTTCTTTGTACCCAACTATAGTTTTACTAATGTATACTCAAGAGAGGGGTCTCTTCTAATACAGGTTTGCCAAACTTAAAAGAAGAGGCCCACACAATGTAACAACTACCTGTTAACAATAAAGTTATTTTGATTTTTGATTTCTTGTTCTATGTTATTTCCATATTATTATCTTACTCTATGGTTTGTACACACGTTATTTTGACCGACGAAAGCTACTAAACCGGATCTATTTTAAACAATTTTGGGGTTCCAATCTCTCGGCAAGCATACTATTTATTGAATAACCATGCACAAATGTTGGTTCCGTTTTTGTACGCGAAAAATTTAAACACGCCAAAAGCGGCCACTTTTGGCGGATATTTAAAATTCAAGTGCAAAAGCAGACCAAACAGTTAACTATAAGTATTAAATAAATAGTATAGGTGTTTTCCGAGAGATTGTAACCCCGAAATTGTTTAAAATAGATCCGGTTTAGTAGCTTAAAATTAAAATGGATTGGCGTCGCTAGTGTGCCCCACCCGTCACCTTAAATAGTAGGTTATCTGGTTTAAGCATATGGTTTAATTAGCATTTTAAATATAATTATAACAAATATGAAAATAAAAACTTTTCAACATAAAAATTTACAGCCGAAAGACAGACAAGCACAAAATAAAATTAAATTAACAACTCAATTCTTAAAACTTTTGTTAAAAATTCAATTTCAGTTCAGGAGCCCAATTCTCGGGATGTGATATTTTGTCATCATACGATATATATCACCAAAACATAGTTTTTTTGTATGGTTTTTAGGTGATATCCGCGATGTTTTTTTCATATCGAAATCCCCAGAATTGGGGTCCGGATCTGATTGTGGATCTGACCGTCCGCCTCATCACAAACACGAACCCATCTTCCATCTGTTCGTCTGCCCCCTATCACATAAAAAGTCAGGTCAAGTCTGACTTTCATAACCTTAATTAAAAAAAAGTTTTTTTTTTCAATAAATATTTCACAACATCACATACATTGATCTGCCTCCGAGATAGGAAGCTCGAGCACCTGTGTTACGGATATCACAATCAACAGTGGGATTACAAATATATACACAATAATACTTTTCTTTTGTAAATACATATTATGATACATAGAAAACACCCAGACCAATACAAACAGACATGTTCATGCACACAAATGTTTGTACTGTGCGGGGATCGAAATCCGCAACCCTTCGGACCAAAGGCAGTGTTTCACTACCATTGTTCCAATCTGGATCGTCATTGAACATATAAAATAAACAATTCAGGAATACTCATTTATCTTTTTGAACTCCTAGTATCCTCTCCCCAGACATGTATTGAGATCCGCTTCTCACCTACCAAACAAACCCATAATCTCAAAATCTATCTGTTGCTGAATATAAAGCCGTCTGTACCCTTTCAGGTACGAAACTAAAAACTATAAATCAGAGTTTATTACTTATTTACTTATTCATACTCTGCTGGTTTGCGCGTAAGAGCCATCATAAAATAAATTTATGGTTTGTACCGCAGTAAAATAGCCATCGATGGCCGACCGTGGTTCCGTTACTTTTGATGTTGGGTTAGGTTTTTAAGAAAACTAACACGTTAGAAAAATCCGGTTTTATTTTAGAATGTGTCTAGATTTAACCACACAAATATGCATGAGTGTAAGGGGCTTAACATCTGACGAGACATTTTTTTTTGAAGAATAAGAATTCATTTATTTGCTTTTGAGTGGGTATACAGAAGATGACAAAGATATATTATATAGACCGCCCATTCAGCCGTCAATAACAGCATGCAAATACAATTATTATAATATAATTTATGATTAAGACTTATAGTATGAGACTGACAATATAATTTCTGATATAATAGTATTGTTTAATTTTTGTTATTTAGAAACTCTTGGAGAGAATAAAACCCTTGCATTACAAGCCAGATGCGCAGTGCATTCTTAAATTTATTAAAAGTTGGCATGTCTTTTATATACTGAGGAATATTGTTGTATATATTCACGCACATGCAGAAACAATTTTTTTTCATGCGTGTACTTTTTGGGACAAAGTCAATAACCAGCCTATTACCATTCCGAGTATCCAATTTAAAGCAGCTCAGATTCTGTCTAACAAATTTTCCTATTTCAAATATATATAAACATGGCAATGAGAGTATTTTCATTGTCTTAAATAGTGGCCTACAAGATTCATCGGGTGGTATGCCACAAATCGCTCTAATACATTTCTTTTGTGCTATGAATGCTCTTTTTGTTTTGATAAAGATAGATAGATAATACGTTTATTGGTTACAACAACATACACACATCACCACATAAAACATATAAAAATATCCAAGTTACAATTTTAAAGAAAACAAAACAAAAAAAATCTTATATTAGTTACCTATTGTGTGTCTGCTGCAGCAACCAGTGGGTCAAGGCTCAGTGTGAAGCATCCGAACGAGGCGAAATCACTGATTTTCAGCCGTCACCCAGAGGCTACGCGGTACACGGGCAAATAACGAAAAATAAAAATAAATTAAACACAATAATTGCCATCACGTACAATGGACCGAAAGAGAGTCTAAGTGCGGAAAAGGGAGTCCACATTACATTACAACACAATAATTGCTTACAATCAAAAACAAAAATAAAAATCTTAAATTACATTGCAAATTTAATTGCATTGTTTCCATTCTACCCGGCGAAACCATCATGGCCGTCACCTTTCTACATGTAGGGAACAAGGCAGTGTATGGGGACTAACCCTAACCAGAACCCCTGGGGTGTCGATCTCCGCGCAATCGCGGTCGGAAACCCCACAGCCGGGAATATACCGTACCGCTGATCGCGCTTGCCACTTCACCCCTACCTAGCGCAATGCAGCTCTTCATTGCTGTACGACCATCCAGGTCACCCAGTAACGCCGTCACTACGAAGTCGTATGTTGAGCAAGCCACTCCCCAGCAGTGGGTACGCTCACGTACTCCGAAGGTTTAGCCGCCTCTTACAACAGGCCGGGAACACCTTGGCAGTATTCTTAAACGCCCCTAGCCACAGGGCGCATCTAACGGGACCTAAGTCAACCTCACCTGCACATGGGGCACCCTTCTGCACAACGGAAGAGGCTCTGGCATTTCCCACCAACCTGCACTGGGCCAGCGTGGTGGGTGTAGTCAAAATCCCCCCTATGATATAAATAGAAATATTAATTATCATCATCAGCCCATTTAAGTCCCCACTGCTGGGGCACGGGCCTCCCTCAATCACATGAGGAGTAATTGCCATACTCACCACGCTTGGCAGACGGGTTGGGGAGGGTTTAGATATAAATGCAGAGTTTTCCTTCTCTGGATGCTGATGATCATGCCAGCAGATTTACCTTAGTCGCCTTTTACGACACCTCGGTAAGAGTGAGGGTGGCCTATTCTACTCTGCCGGGGACCACACGGCCATAATAGATACCATAGAGGCCACGATAGAATAGAAATATTGGGGGAGGCCTATATCCAACTATAAACGTCTATTGGCTTATGATGATGATGAATATACATTTACGCACAGTCAACAAATGTTCGGGTGTACCAGCGCCCCGTTGTTCTAGTTTAAGTACCAAGCCGTGATCTCGATTTCCGGATCGAGCAAAGTTAAGTTTCGAATTTTTCGAACATAGCTCGGGATTGTGATCACCAATCCGCATTAGCCAAGCGTGGTGATTAAGCCAAATCCCATCATAGTAGCGATGACTTGATTCTATGATGAAGGCCTTTGCCATGCAGTAGGACAGTATATAGGCTGATTTACTTTTATCAGCGCTAGGCGCAGGCTTGGTGTGTGGGCGAAGCTAATCCCTGCGCTCACGCATAGCGCATTGCAAGCGATTTAACCGGCTAACTGGAACACCACTACGTCCGCTGACCATACATTTTTAATTCAGATGAAGTCCAGTGCTCAGACCTAGCCAAGCGATTACCGCCTCCCAGGGACACCCGCCGCACCAGTGGAGTCGCAAGTGCGCTGCCAATTGAAAAACAGCACAGTGGTGCTTCACGCCAGTTTTCTGTGAGGCCTTGGTATCACTCCGGTCAAGTCGGCCCATTCATGCCTAAGCGTGGCTCTTCCACGGTTTTTATTTTATACATTCAAAAGTAATAAAGTATTCATCAAAATAAGAATTACGCTACGAATCACGCACCGGTGCATTACAGACTGAAAAGCTGCTGAAATGCTGAAGCTTTTTCTCAGTGCGATGCATGTTCATGTAATTATGCAATCGTGGACTGTGCTCCGGGTATTGCGTCACAGTAAAAGGGATTGCAGTGAAGCTCAGAACAATTACGCAAATGAATAAAAGGTCTTTGCATCTTATCCGTCAGATTGTTTAAGAAACAACTTGGGGGGGAGGGTGGCTCATGTTCTGTACAAACAAATTGGCGAATCTATTTTTCGTTCGGCAAGCGAAACAAGCTTCGAAGGGGGGTTCTTAGCATCAGGAGGGTAGCGTAATCTTGGTCGGGGGAGGGTCTTCACTCACTATCAGCTGATATCCACGCTAAGCCATTGAGGCCGCTCATGCCCACCACGTAGTTAAGTCCAAAAGTGTGCTGACAAAGTTTTCCCCTTCGGGGGAAGGGGAAAACATTGGCAGCACACAACAATTGGCCTCATTGGACATCCGATATGAATGTCCAATGAGGGGAATACCGACTGGACCCGCTTGAAGCAGTTCCTGCGCTGTGTGTTAGCTGAGTCAGTGAGAGGAGGACGGTATTAATTAAGTATACAGCAAATTCGGCTCGAAGGACCATGTACAAACCCTAAGTTGTCCAGGTCACAGTCTAAAGGAATGCTAGATCGCTTTGCTACAAATAAAAGCCAACTTACAAACAACGATTTATTGTTTTCGGAATAGTCCTAAAAAGCCGTTAACATACATCACTATTTAGCTTAAGTAGTTTTAGAAAACCGCATGTGCTGGTGCGATGTAATTATGCACAGTGACTTCTTTTGGTACTTTTATGAACTGTTCTTACGATAGTACAGTTGGGACGAAGTGATCGATTGCACACTCGCCCTATTAAAACTCGTCCCAGAATTTTCGGATTTTTTGCTGGCTACTGTTCTAACCTAACCTTACCAATATTTTTTGGTTTTGTAGAGTGCAGTATGTATTACCGCCACAAAAATATTGATTGGGTTAGGTTAGAACAGTGGCCAGCAAAAAATCCTAAAATTCTGAGACGAGGACCCCCAAAAAGTCTTAGGGCTGGTTTTTCAATGGCCCGTTAAAAGTTAACAAATCGATAAAATTAAATACCATTAAAGGTAATAGTCACATTCATGCAAGTAAGTAACAATAAGACTACTATCATTTAATTTTGCCGGGTAATACTTTATCCATCTGTTAAAATTTATCAGACGATGGAAAAATTAGTCCTTAATCGTATAGATTTAACTCACTGTTTCTTGTCACACTATGTTTCGTTGCTTTAAATATACACGTAGTGAAAGTACTCTTGTTTTTTTTTTTGTGAAAAAGAAAATCATATACGCGTAACTATTGCTGAGTTTTCGCGCCTGCAAATTTTATACTACACAAATAGTTTTTAACCTACCCCCGGGGATTTTTCTATTTTCATTGAAAATATTTCTTTTAAATCTTATTTTATTTCGATGTTGTTATTTTTGTCGGCGGAAACTGGATTGTTTTAGCAATATTGCCGCTCTGAACGCGGTCTGCTGTATATCCGGTTCATTTAAAAGCTGTGCCTACTCAAAATACTCAGGTTTTTAGTTCGTATTGGACCGGAAATACCGCAGGCGATAGTTATTCCATAGTTAGACAGTTTTTTGAGAAACATTTAGTTGAAGATTGCCAACCATCTAAATGGGGGTGGAACTGTTATTGAGTGGAACGATGGTGAAATGAAGCGATAGGAATCAATCCAAACAATTCGTGTGAGCCGTCACCATAGTAATATATCTAAGCGCCGACTCCCTCGGTGGCGCAGTGGTTAGTGGGTCGCACTTTAAAGCGACGGCTGCGCAAGAGGTAGCGGGTTTGATCCCCAGGTCGGGCCAAAATTGTGTACCTAAGTTTTCGGTTAGAAATTCTTAATGGCAGCCTGGAGTTTGGAAGTTGGCGGTCTTGTACCCCCGTGCCTCGGAAAGCACGTTAAGCTGTTGGTACTGCGCCCGATCCCTCTCCGGTCGTGTCACAGAGTGTCTAATAATATGAGGGTAATGGAATAGAATGTGCACTTGTGTTTGCGTACACACTTGAGCACTATAATATATCCTGCGTACGTGGTTGATCGTTGAGATTGGCCGCCGTAGCCGTAATCGGTTGGAGGATATTATATCTAAGCGGTAGAATATACAGAGTGAGGCTTAATAAACCTTTTTGGGATTATAACGAAACGTGATTAGAGAACGTGAACCTAGGTACTTAAAAAAATATATGAAACAAAGATTTAAATAGTTTGATATGAAACACTTACCAGTGTTTTAACAAGTTAATAGTAAAAACTTAAATCCGAGGCTGTGACCTCACGTTTAGAAGTCGAACGTTCTTCAACTGAGCTACCATTTCTCGAAGTGCAACGAATTACTAATATCATAGTAATAAGACAAACTCAATTTCTGTTACTATTCTTACATAACCGTTTTCCAACCTTATCTCAGAATAAAATATGAAACAAAGTTTGAAGTTCCCATCTTGGCTAGTTGCGCAATCGGCGGCCATCTTTACTTCGAACTCGCTCATCTCGTCTCTAGTTGCGCAACTGCGGGCCCCAGCAGATAAGGCAGTTGCTCTGTCGAAGTTGTAACTTAGGATACGGGACCTTTGTCAGGGGATAGTCTTCACAGAATGTAACCTTTATGAATATCGAATACTGACTTAACTGATCAAGCGATATCAAGTTATAACACTGTACGAACATCGACCTGGCCTTTAAGTAAATGTGTTATTCAGAGGCAACGAATTACGAACCATGGATGTACCCTGCGTCAGTGCTAGGGCTAAGAGCGCTGTCTCTAATACCCAGGGGTTGTGGGTTCGTATCCCTTTGGGAACATTCCCCTATTATCTAATAGCCATAGTTAGTTTAGGTCAATGACATCTTAAATGTAACTGTGCAAAAGAAACATGATTCCGTACCTCGACTCAACTTGTATCCACTCCTGACACTTCTTAAGAAGACAACATTATTTGTTTTCCATCAAGTAAATGTTTCATCGACCCAGGAAATAGGTATTATTTAAAACAACACAATGTGTTTGTTGTACCCTCTCTCGCAAAAGACGAATTTCCTTGGAATTGCTCAAAATTAACAGTTAAACCCGGAACTAAACGTTCAACTCTAGAATTCAATTTGAAATTCAACTTTGGACCGATCAAGCCGTAATCCGGCGCACGTCGCCGACGGGAATTCAGGAAAATGCACGGTAACTTCTGAACAATAAGATCTGAATCTGAACGGCGAATTGATTTATTCGACAGTTTATCAGAGGGAGTGGTGCAAGTGCCAAGTCAGAAAAATATACAAACTAACTGTAATCTAAAAATTCATCATCATCATCATCATCATCAGCCTATCGCAGTCCACTGCTGGACGTAGGCCTCTCCAATTGTTCGCCACTGTGATCTATCCATGGCTTCTCGCATCCAGCTCTTGCCAGCCATCCTGCGCAGATCGTCCCCCCACCTAGCCAGAGGGCGCCCTACATTACGTTTGCCAAGACGCGGTCTCCACTCCAGAACTCGTTTACCCCATCGGTAGTCGGTTCTGCGGCTAATATGGCCAGCCCACTGCCACTTAAGCTTGCTAATCCGGTGAGCAATGTCGATAACTTTGGTTCTCTGCCGGATCACCTCATTTCGGATTCGATCTCGGAGAGAGACGCCGAGCATTGCTCGTTCCATAGCCCGCTGAGCGACCTTTAACTTGTGGACCAGCCGTACCGTAAGTGTCCACGTTTCGGCTCCGTATGTCATGACGGGTAGAACGCACTGATTGAAGACTTTCGTCTTATCTAAAAATTAAATGGCTTTTATTCTTTTCAGGCCCATTATAGGAAACGTGCACGTCGACAATATTGCCGACTTGTGCTATTTATTTGCCTATCTTAGCTTTTCATCTCAGTTACGTCCCAAGCTTTCACTTCGAAGTCTGGGTCCGCTTTAAGGGTAAGGCTGTCCGTCAGTATTAAAAGGGACAGGTAGATAGATAGATAGATAGATATACTTTATTGCACATAAAAAATACAACTTTAAAAGGCATTACTGAAACTTAATTGTACAATTTCGGCGGTCTTATCGCTGGAAGCGATTTCTACCAGACAACCTTCAGGCAAAGGACATTTGATAGTAGAGGAGGGGTAGGTGGTGCAATATTGAAAAAGGGAAATAAGAGTGAACTGTATATATATATTAAAATATTTATAATGCTAATACATAAATAAACAAAATATTATATACTAATAAATAAATATGTTATGCTTGGATAAAATAATATAAAGTACTAGATATACATTCATATAAATTAGGATCTTAGACGGACCATCGACTACTACCGATGACTGGACCTGTAAAAACTTAAAGGGATTGCTATTTATTTATTTAAAAGGTGAGTTTTGACTTTAAATCGTGAGGTAAGACTAACGAGGTAAATAAAGTTCGAACTATCCCCTCATCAGCAGCAGGGGGACAAATCGAACTTTTTTGTTCTATCTGTCAACCCATGGGGACAAAGCGGGGGGACAGATCGGAATACTTCGATAGAAGAGAGTCCGTGCCATGAAAGAAGCCTGCGGAAAATCAAGGAACTAAAATTTGAGATTCAGGTGAAAGAATGTTGATAGCGATTCAATCCACGGGACTTCTTTGGAGCGCGGACTGTACTTTGGCCGACCAGTTGCCGAAGCTATCAAGAATCTCCGCGCTTTCCTACTTGATAAGTCGTAAAAGGCAACAAAGGTAAAGCTGCTGGCATGATCATCAGCACCCAGAGAAGGAAAACTTTGCATTTATATCAAAACCCTCGCCAACCCGTCTGCCAAGCGTGGTGAGTATGGCTATTACCCCTCATGTGATTGAGGGAGGCCCGTGCCCCAGCAGTGGGGACTTAAATGAGCTGATGATGATGATGATGAAGTTGAACTCCTTGTGCATCCCTATTCGTCAGTTTATTGACACGCATATCATCCTTTACGACGTCAAGCACACCTTTTTGGATCTACCCCGTCTGCCGGGACTCGGTGGTAGTGACATAGCCAGATATTTTGTATCCCACGTATTTGTCCGCTTTTCGCAAGACATGACCTTACCAATGTAGGCAACTCTCCAGCAGTTTGTCTTTTTTGCCCGGATATGGAGGCTGCCATGCACGCGCGAGTTTCTCACGCGGTCTTTCCGTGACATGCAAGTCTGTTGCAAGCAGATGGTGCTGCCCCTGGTGTCATCAATTAAACTTAATTAGGCTTGTTAATCGTACAAATTGTCTTCACGTATAGTCAGTGCACGTGCCCTATTACCATGCCTATACCACGGCCCATGGATACAGAACAAATGTGGAATAAGTATGTAATGGCAACCTGCCAAGTTTCAAACGGGCAGCAATAAAAAATATCTCCAAAAGTGTATAATTTAGACCAATATAGCCGCACGTTACTTGTAATATTATTAATTGTTATTTTAAGATCTGAGGTTTGTTTTTTTTTTAAATAGGAGACATTTTTATTTAGTCTCATTGCTTTTAATGTCATGATTTGTGTACACATGATTTTGGGATAATGTCTGGACTAAAAATATTTAATTTGTTAATTTTGATGCTTTTTTGATGTTATTCTGTTTTGTGTGCCAATAAATAAATAAATAAATAATCTACTGTCACTAGTAGGGCCAACTTAAGGTTTTTTTTTACAATGTATCATTGAACTGCCAATAATACATTAACAAAATCTTTAGTTCTAAATTAGTAGTTCAGTTAAAACATTACATCACCTCAATAGCGCGACAAGAATAAATTAGCCTTTTGATTTCTTTATTTAATTTTAAGGGCCTTAAACTTACCCCTTAAGGTAAGGAGTAGGGCACACTAGCGACGCCACTCGATTTTATTTTTTAGCTAATAAACCGGATCTAGTTTAAACAATTTTGGGGTTACAACCTCTCGGCAAAAACTTATACTGTTTATTAAATAACCATGCACAAATGTTGGGTCCGTTTCTGTACGCGAAAAAAATATTCACGCCAAAAGTTTCCGCTTTTGGCGTGAATCAATTTTTCGCGTATGCGTTGGACCCATCATTTATGCATGGTTATTTCATAAATAGTATAAGTGTTTGCCGAGAGGTTGTAACCCCGATATTGTTTAAAATTAGTCCGGTTTAGTAGCTAAAAATTAAAATCGATTGGCGTCGCTATTGTGCCGTACCCGTCACCTTCATCATCATCATCATCAGCCCATTTAAGTCCCCACTGCTGGGGCACGGGCCTACCTCAATCACATGAGGGGTAATTGCTTTTTGGGGTTGGCGAGGGTTTTGATATAAATGCAGAGTTTTCCTTCTCTGGGTGCTGATGATCATGCCAGCAGCTTTACCTTAGTCGCCTTTTACGACACCTCGGTAAGAGTGAGGGTGGCCTATTCTACTCTGCCGGGGACCACACGGCCCGTCACCTTAAGACTGGTCTTTATATTCCGCTCTCGCCACCTCTTACTCTTGCGCCACTCGAAGTCAAACAGTTCAGGCGTGTATAGAGCCCGGCTGGTGTTGGCCAGGCCATGTGGTCATCGCTGTCTAATTGCCTGACCTGTATCAAGAGTGGGTGCTCATATTGATAGGTTGAACTGATTTGTCTCTATGTATCGGGAAGCGTAGCGTAGCGTGCTCTCCGGCTAGATAAATAGCGTTTAACTCGACACGTTTGGATCAGTGGTAGTGAATGCTGCCTTTGGTCCAAGGGTTGCGGGTTCGATCCACCACTAGTGGTCCCTGGAAGAATCTCAAGTGGTCTGCGGAGCCATTCATTAAGCGGGGCAATCAATGCATTCGGTGCAAATTTCTACATCTTAATGGACATGGGACATACAAGACAAAAATTCCAAATGGTCACTTAAGCCAAAGAACCCAAGGTATTAAACCACCACCAGATGGAGAGACGATCTGAGAAAAGCTGCTGGTGAAGACTGGATGGATCAAGACGAAAAAGGGTGCAGTGGTGAGTGAGGTACTGCTAATGCTGTGTCCTTGTTGTTTTGATTTAGAACCTCTTTATTTTCCGTTTTCTGGGGCAGGGCCACTCGGGCCCGTCAGGCCCTACCATGCTGTTGATGCTGTTGGACTAGTGGTTTAAGAATCGGGCCGTGATCTCGAGACCCTGGATTCGATTCCCGGGTCGAGCAAAAAGTATGTTTCGAATTTTTCGACCGTTGCTTGGGTTTGTGATCACCAATCCGCATTTGACAAGCGTGGTGATTAAGCCTGATCCCGTCATAGTAGCGATTTTTTTTTATATATTCACCACCCTGGACAAACATTCGTGCGATGAACACTTGTGTTTGTTCAGTGTCTGGGTGTAATATATGTATTTAAGTATATATTTGTGTACCTCTGTTGTCTGATATCTGTAACACAAGTGCTTAAGCTACTTAGTACGGAATCAGGTCAACGTATGACATGTTGTAAGAATTATTATTATATATTAAATGGTTTTGCACTTGACCTCGTTTCACCTGATGGAAAGTGACAATAAGGTCTAAGATTTAGAGTGCTTACCCAGAAGAAGCCTATTCACTCTCGACTTAAGGACACCCAAATTGTAGCTCTCTGGGAATACAGAAGCCGGCAAGTTGTTCCATTCCTTAGCAGTTCGTACCAAGAAAGAAGAAGCGAAACGCTTAGTACGAGCTGGTGGAACTTCCACAGTGTAAGGGTGGATTTCTGCCGTCTTCCGCAATGTCCGGCGATGACTTGATTTCTATGATGGAGGCCTTTGTTCTGCATTGGGACAGTGTATAAGCTGATACTACTACTACCCTTATTTTTGAGTTTCCAATATTTTGACGCTATTGCAAGCGCCATAGTCACGCGCGGTGTGTAACTCGGTAACTTCGTTCGATCATAATTAGTCCATGCTTCGGTGTAACTTCGTATTAATATTCATGAACAAGTCAAACGTAAAAGGTAACTTTACGATTTTATCCAATTATTTTTAGCTCCTGTTCATAACTTTCAAAATATTCCCTCACAAATTCCTTACCGAATTCGTTATGCATTTCGTACCTGAAGAACTGGGAGCTCAGCCAAGCTGCAAAATAAAAATTCAAAAATTAGGCGCGCTCATTCATCGGAGTTTGAAAGTCAGATCTTGACACAGTTTTGCAAATAGAGTTGCCAGCACGATGACTCGAATTGGGGACAGGGCAGCTTTTCATTTTTATAGAAAGGCCAATCAGGATGACCCAGTGAGGTCATCCTGATGTTGATGGTGAGGGCGGAGTGCCGCCTGATGGTAAGCGGCCGTGAAATCCAAATATGAGGCTGACAGGGACAAAAGAACTAACAAAGTACCCATTGTGTGTGCCATCCTCACCCTAATGGCCTGCTGAGATGCCGTTTCACGCCCCGCCTAAAAGACCCCGGATAGTATGAAGGAGGAAACACTTGAGCTGGGAGGGCATTCCATGTCTTGATGGCTCGGGGCAGGAACGAGGAGCCAAACCTCTTGGTGCGCGCCGCCATTGTCTGGATGGTATGCGGATTTCTTTATTAGTAAACAAAATACCTCTGAAAAATGGAAGTATTGGCGGAAGATTTAATGCACCATTAAAATGAAAACTCTCCAAGATATCTCACATCAAGTATCACACCAAAACACTCCATAAAAACGGCTACTCAATATGGCGGCACTGATGGGTTGGTGGCTGTTGGCAAAAAGCAAATATTCAGATTCAGTTGTCATTTTATTTTAAAATTACATACGAATTCCGTGCCTAGAATTTTAAACTGCTACCTTTTCAGCCATTTTACTATTTAGATATGGTTGGGGCTTGGTATGTGTGCGATGTGAGAACATCTACACACCTCAACTTTCTCTAGGGATATTGCAAACATTATCAATCAATCAATCAATCAATTTATTTATTCGTAAACATAGGTTTATAAAATAGATGTCACATACAAAAATTAAGGCCACTATGTCTAACCGAGACATGGTATACGAAAAATAGCATGCGTTACAAAATGTTAAAATAATTATTAATATTAAAAAATAATAATAAAAAGAATATAAATTAGAACCATAGATTATTAATAAAGAACATAATGTCAAATTAATTAATATTCAAAAATAGCATTATCATTATAAAAATCACCAATTTTATAGTAGCATTTACCAATTAATGTCTTTGACATTACGTTTCTAAATTTAGATTCATTTAACTGCTGTATATGTGTTGGCAATTTGTTGAAAACACGTGGTGCCATAACCAATACACTTTTTCCATCATAGCAGTTTTGCATATTTGAGTTCGAATATAGGGTTTCCGAGGGCGAAGACTTGTGTTAGAATTATATGTAATTTGGAATAATGTTTTATAATAATTATCTTTATAACATTTTTTTTTACAATGTATCATTGTAATGACAAAAAACGTTATTAATCATATTAGATTTAATTTTACGGATGGTCACACATAGTTATATAAATACAGACTTATTATTACATGTGTTTATTATTATTTATTTTACGATTTATTATTATTTGTATTTATACTTAGAATGTTAGAACTATCATTTTCTCAATATCCCTAGTTAAAGTGTTTATTTGGAACATAGAATTTAATGGCGGCATCCTAATTATATGATTTGGAACATAGAATTAGATGGCGGCATCCTAAGTATATGATTTGGAAACAGAAAAATCCCGCGCCAATGACAGTCCACGTGTTCAAGATGACAGCACATTCGAGAAACTCGGATATTTTTCTGGGCAGTAACTTATTTATTGTGCTTTTAAAATCACAATAGCCATAATTAATCAAAACGGTAATTAACACGATATTTATTGTTTATATAATTATTAATTAATTTTGATTAATTATACTTATAATGCAACGCGAAAATCTAAAAAACACAGTAGCCATATTTACCAAAATTTGACTGCCACGGTGGCGCAGTGGTTAGTCAGTCGCACTTTAAAGCGACGGCTGCGCAAGAGGTCCCGGGTTCGATCCCCGGCTCGGGTCTAATTGTTGTACCTAAGTTTTCGGTAAAAAAATCTTAGGGGCACCCCGCGGAGTCTGCAAGCTAGCGGTTTTGTACTCCCGTGGTTCGGAAAGCACAACATATTGGTCCTGCGCTCGATCCATCTACGGTCGTGTCACAATAGTATGCCATCGGAATATGAGGGTGAGAGAGTGTTTATAATAATAATTCTTACAACATTTCATAGGTTGACCTGATTCCGTACTAAGTAGCTTAAGCACTTGTGTTACAGATATCAGACAACAGAGGAACACAAATATATACTTAAATACATATATTACACCCAGACACTGAACAAACACAGGTGTTCATCGCACGAATGTTTGTCCAGGGTGGGGATCGAACCCACGACCTTTGACGTAAGAGGCAGGGTCACTACCGATTGCGCCATCCGGTCAGTCAGGAGTGCACTTGTGTTTGCACACACACTTGAGCAATATAATGTATCCTGCGTACGTGGCCGATCGGTGAGATTTGCCGTCGTAGTCGTAATCGGTTGGAAGATATTATTTATAATAAACCTGGGCAAGACGAAGTTGGGCGTTAGTTTTTTTAATGTTATTATTGGATTCGGAAAATGTTATGTTGGCAACACAGTTTTTAAATTCGTAGTTCTAGAGATGTATATAGACGGCATGGGACGCGTCCCAGTCGGAAAGTTTAAATTGGATAAGTAATGAGGCAGTTTAATTTAATTTATGTCTTAGGGAAGCATAACCTACTCGTAATTCTTCTGAAAATCTCATTGAGAGATGTCACTTCAAATAGGCGGTACAACCATCTTGTTTTGAGCTATGAGAAAAAAAGACGTCTGTAAAATGTAGCTCGATCACCGCCATTGGTGTCACAAAAAACTTATCTTTAGGTCTATAGTAATAAAAATCTGGACTGCCTCTGTCGCGCAGAGTTTAGTGGGTCGCACTTTAAAGCGACGGCCCCGCAAGAGGTCTCGGGTTCGATCCCCGGGTTGGGCCAACATTTGTAACCTGAGTTTTTCTGTTAAAGTGACGGGTAAGACACACTAGCGACGCCAATCGATTTTATTTTTTAGCTACTTAAGCGGATCTGTAATAAACAATTTCGTGGTTACAACCACTTATACTATTTATTAAATAACCATGCACAATTGTTGGGTCCGTTTTTGTACGCGAAAAATTTATCCACGCCAAAAGTGGCCGCTTTTGGCGGTATTTCACATTTGGAGTACAAAAGCAGACCCAAAAGTTGAGTATAAGTATTTAATAAATATTATAAGTGTTTGCGAGAGGTTGTAACCCCGAAATTGTTGAAAATAGATCCGGTTTAATAGCTAAAAATTAAAATCGATTGGCGTCTCTAGTTGACCCTACCCGTCGCCTTAAGAAATTCTCAGTGTCAGCCCGGAGTCTGGAAGTTGGCATTCTTGTACCCCCGTGCCAGTCCTGCGCCCGATCCCTCTCCGGTCCTGTCACTGTAGTGTCCCATCGGAATATGAGGGTAAGGGAATAGAGAGTGCACTTGTGTTTGCGTACACACTTGAGCACTATAATATATCGTGCGTACGTAGCTGATCGTTAAAATTGGCCGCCGTAGCTGTAATCGGTTGGAGGATATTATTATTATTATTAATAAACATCTATAGCATTAAACTTATTCTCATTGAAATAAAGATCAAGTGATAACAGTTACTCTTACCGAGGTGTCGGAAAAGGCGACTAAGGTAAAGCTGCTGGCATGATCATCAGCACCCAGACAAGGAAACCTCTACATTTATATCAAAACCCTCGCCAACCCGTCTGCCAAGCGTGGTGAGTATGGCAATTACCCCTCATTGAGGGAGGCCCGTGCCCCAGCAGTGGGGACTTAAATGGGCTAATGATGATGATGATAACAGTCATTCTAATCAAGCTATATTTACGGAGTAGGTATAGTGGCCTGCCCTGAGTTCGTTTTGGGACTTAATTTAGACCAGTATCATTAGATGGCGCTGAAAGTCGATTGAATCGCGCAAATGTCAGTTCTTATTGGTTTACCTATAAACCTTATCGTTGCCTTTTATAATAAGTATAGATATGTCGCAGTTATTTGTTTAAATTAGCCATCCAATTTTACGCCTAGAGCATTCGTTCCATATGGCAGCCAGTCAAATGGCTAAAGAACTACTAGCCATCACGTTGATCGAAAAGTTAAACCGGATGGCTGAAAGTCCGTAGTCAATTAAATTTTAGTAGTTTGATCTCGAGAAGGGTAACTTCAAGCTGTTGAATATTTTGACGTATCGTGCAATATTTTGGACACATTGCACGAAGGAGTGGGGATAACTTGGAGCGATTGATTGTACCTAACAGGTAAAGTAGAAGGGAGAAGACCGAGAGGTCGTAGTCCCCAGCGATGGTCCGACCAGATAGCAAACAGCTCGAGATTCCGATAAGCACTGCCCTGCACCGAGCGGCGGAGCGCAGCCGATGGCGACAGCTGGTCGACAAAATCGGAAGGAGTCACGATCTTCAGCAGTGAGGGAATCGACAGGAGAGAGACAGTGTCCCTCAAATTACTAAGATAGATCGCACCACTATTTTCCGTCGTACCTACAAAGCGTTGGTGAATTCACGTATCTCGTGCATATTAAAATACCTTTACTGCGGCACGTAGCTACCATCCAGCTACCAGGAACACGTTATTAGCACTGCAACTGTGGCTATTACTTACTTACTAGCACTTTTAATTAGCTTTTCTAATAACTTCTTTGACCGTGGTAGAGCCACAAGCCCAATTCTCGTGCTTTTGATATTTTGAGAACATGGCGAATATCACCTGAAAACCATACAAAAAAACAATGTTTTAGTGATATATGTCGTATGAAAATAAATGTCACGAGCCCGAGAATTGGGCTCCACGTTTCGGAATGGGCCGGCTCGACCGAAGTTATACCATGGCCCCACAGAACACACAGCACAGTGCTGCTTCACGCCGGTTGCGTAAAGCAGCACTGTGCTGTGTTTTGCTGCGTGTGTGAGGGTACTGGAGGCCTGATCCAGGGGAAGGGGGGTTTAAAGGTTGGCAGCGCACTTGTGACCCCACTTGTGTTGCGGGTGTCCATAGGCGGCGGCAATCGCTTACCATCAGGTGATCCGTCTGCTCGTCTGCCACCTGTGTACATAAAAAAAGCATATCAATTTGTGAACATTCGACAAAGGCTATTTTCTCTAGATGTCTTCAAAATTTTGGTATTTTATTTAAAGAGTCATTACCAGTTTAATAGGCAGAAAACATTAATTACTGCTTAAAGACGTCGTTAAGGAAGAAACAAAAGGAAAAAGAATTTACCTATCTTATTTAAATTCATACAAAGTAGAGGTAGACATTTTAACCTTTAAAATTGTATCTGTGCAACCGAGGGTAAGAGGTTTTCAGTTAATTAAACGCTGGCTGAACACGCTGCTGTGTGTACTTGTATGTACAAACGGCGTCAGATCAGGTCAAGTCGGCAGTGCAAAACTTGAACCTACCTACTTGTGTCTCAGACATAAGCACGGTTCACAGTCCAAAAAGAGTAACTCCACATGCCCATTTATTATATCCCTGTAAAAATATGTAGATATTAAATTGACAGCGCTAGTCATCTCAAGCCCAACGCTTCGAAAAAAATAGACCCAAATTTTGTGCAGGTTTAATTCATTTTTCAGTTGCAGTTTAATTTACGTATTTTTAAAAATGCGTCATATTTTTAATGAGTTTTCGAGACCGAATGATTTCCTTTTTAAGGTACCGCGTAGAATAGAATAGGATTTAAAATAGAATAGAATATAGAATAGAATATAGAATAAAATATAGAATAGGATATAGAATAGAATATAGAATAAAATAAAGATAGAATAGAACGCCTTCTTGGTCTAGTAGTTTGTACCGGGCCGGGACCTCGGGATCCTGGGTTCAATACCCGGGTCGGCAAAACGTATGTTACGAATTTTTCGAACATTGCTCGGGTTTGAGATCACCAATCCGCATTAGGCAAGCGTGGTGATTAAACCTAATCCCATCATAGTAGCGATGACTTAATTTCTGTGATGGAGGCCTTTGCTCTGCAGCGGGACAGTAAATAGGCTGTCATTTTACTTTTTAATAGAAAAGAGTATATTTTTTTTACATAGTAATAGATAAAGATTTCTTTATTGGCCACAGAACACAAATCAAACATGACTGACATAAATACACAAGTATGACAAATTTTGTAGCCTGCAAGACCCAACCTCAGCATTTGCTGCAGTGGCTGAAGCCGCTGGTAGATGGCAGACGAGAAGACGGATCACCTGATACACCCACGACACCAGTGAAGTCACCATTGCGCTGATAACCTTAAAAACCCCCCTCTCCTGCGGATCGGCCCTCCAGTACCCTCACTCACGCAGCGAAACACAGTACAGTGCTGCTTCACGCTGGTTTTCTCCGGTCTGGCCCTGGTATCACTCCGGTCGAGCCGGCCCATTCATTCCGAAGTGAGACTCTCCCACGGTCAAAACTTTCATAATATAATATTTTTGGTCCAAACAAGATAGTTTAAAGAAAAAAAGAATTACTGTATGCTGTAAGGGCTTGTCCCCCTGATGTTTAAATGTCAAGATTTGGAATACCAAAAAAATTTTTTGCTAGCTGAATGAAGTCCTACAGAATACAGCAAAAAATAATTCTGCGCGGCATGCACTCACACACGAAATACACACACCAAAAAAGAGGATAAATAGATAGATATTGACATAGCCCAAAGGATTGCATGCCTCAAGTGGCAATGGGCAAGGCTAATAGCGAGGAGAACAGACGGCCGTTTGGGGCGGAAATGTCCTCGAGTGGAGGCTACCTACAAGAAGTCGCAGCCGTGGCAGGCCCCCCACAAGATGGACCCACGATATGGTGAAGGTTACGGGAATCCATTGGATGCGGGCGGTGCAGGACCGAACTGTGTGGAGATCATTGAGGGAGGCCTATGTCCAGTAATGGACGTCTATTGGCTGAAATGATGATGATGTATATACTCTTTATTGCACAACATACAAAACTTAAATGCTAGGTATACAGAGATAATATGTCCAATTTAGGCGGTCTTGTTGCTGGGAGCGATCTCTACCTGATAAAATTAGAGAAAAAACACTGTTGAAGATTGAAATGTTTACTTGTCAACAAGATGAAAGGAAGGAAGAAGTGACAATAGAAAAGTAAAAGTCTAGATACAAAATAGTAAATGGAATATCAATTAAACTAATAGAAATATAGCCAGTACCTATTTAACATAGAGGCTACATTACAACACCAGCCCTTAATTGAGATTCCATAGTTGACTAAATAACCTAACTATGTCAAGTGCACAACCCTAAACCGACAGTACATTTGGAATGCGCAACCCTACCTAACGGCTTTGTCAGCATATCGGCACACATGTCACTAGTTGGTACATATTCAATTAAAAAAGTGCCTTCAGCGACTTTTTCCCTTATGAAGTGAAAACGGGTATCGATATGCTTAGTCCTGTTGTGATGAATAGGATTAAGTACAATCTTATGTGCACTCTGACTGTCATTGTGCACGGTAACCGGAGTCAGAGAGGTGCCACTTACCTCCTGAATCAACCTCTGTAAGAAGGTGGCTTCCTTAGCCGCTGAAGTTAGGGCCATATACTCTGCTTCCGTTGATGACAATGCAACGGTGGGCTGTTTTTTCGATTCCCAGCTAATTGCTCCACCGGATAAGCGCTCTTATTTGGTTCCAACTTCACCTTTTGTAAGGGAGTAGGGGCAGATTTACAGTCTGCCATATTAAACTTCTTAAGAACATTTAAAATGAACGTTTTTTGATTAATTTTTACACAGTTCTTTGTTTGGGAAACATTTAAACCAAGATAATAGTTTAAAAGTCCCAAATCCTTAATACCAAAATATTTTTGCAAATCACATTTGACAGCGTCTGCCAATTTGTCATCTTTATGACAAACAATTATGTCGTCAACATAAACTGCCAGTATGACAAGTTCCTTTCCAAATAGTTTGGTATAAATACATGGTTCTGAAGGAGCCCGTTTAAAACCTAACGCAGAAAGAGTTTCATTTAGCTTTGTGTTCCAAGCACGAGGCGCTTGTTTCAGCCCGTACAAAGCTTTCTTGAGTAGGCAAACTTTATTCTGTTGGCTTGGTTTCTCAAAACCTTGCGGTTGTACCATATATACATCCTCCTCCAATTCTCCGTTTAGGAACGCTGTGTCCACGTCTAAATGTCGCATCTTGAGGCCTAATTTTGCTGCAAGTGCAAACATCATACGTAACGAAGAATTGCGAATTACTGGCGCAAAGGTTTCTGTATAATCCACACCAGCGGTTTGGCTATAGCCTTTGGCTACTAGCCGGGCTTTATATTTCGCAACTGCACCTTCTGCATCCTTCTTTACCTTATATACCCACTTGCATGGTATTATCTTTTGACCATCAGGTTTATCAACCAAAATCCATGTTTTATTATTAATGAGGGATCTATATTCATCTCTCATAGCACCCATCCATTTGTCTCTATCTTCTGATTGAATAGCTTGATTGAAGGTTTCAGGCTCATCAAAACTATAGCTTGCTGACACAAAACCTTTATCTTTCGCTAATCGATTCCTTAAGGGATACCTTCCTTGGAAAGTAGGTTCATCAGTAGAAACCTGTTCTTCGAGAATATCCTCCTCATCGTGGGGAATTTCTTCATCAGAAATAGGGTCTTCTGGATCAGGATCGATTTGTGCAACTTCTACGTTCACCTTAGTAGAAGTGCCAGAGCTACCAGCAATGGGATTTTGAACTTCCGCTTCATTCCTGTTTGAGAATACCATCACTGCAGGGGGATCAACAGGAAACTGGCCTGCAGGATTATCACCTTTCAAATCAGAGAAAGCATCTTCGAAGAACACAACATCCCTAGCTTTTAAGAGTCTTCTCGGATAGCTCGCATCTCGGAAGTAATAATTACCTGGATCTTCCGAATATCCAACAAAAGTGTACTGTTTAGCCTTCACATCCAACTTTTTCCTTTGACAATCTGGAATGTGTACTAGTGCTCTACAGCCAAACACTCGTAAGTGACTCAAATCGGGTTTTGAGCCGAACCATATCTCATAAGGAGTAAGGCGATCTAGAGCTCTATGCGGGGATCGATTCTTCAGGTACGTTGCCACTTCTATAGCATCCTGCCAATAGGCTTTGCTAAGAAAACCACCAGCTAACATACACCGCGCTTTTTCCACAATCGTTCTATTTGAACGCTCCGATACTCCATTTTGTTGCGGACTGTGTGGAACTGTGGTTTGATGCACAATACCATTAGAACGTAAATAACTAGAGAACTGTTCATTAACATACTCTGTTCCGCAGTCTGTTCTTAATGCCTTAATTTTAGCTCCTGTTTGGCGCTCGACTAAAGACTGAAAAGCGATAAATTTTGCTTTTACTTCCGTCTTAGAAGCCAAGAAATAAACAAAAGTAAGTCGAGAAAAGTCATCAATGAAGAATAATGCATATTTCTTACCTTGAAATGAATTTTCCGACATAGGTCCACAAATATCGCTGTGGATCAATTCCAATAACGAATTTGTACTCTTAGGCTTATCCACACTTACCGTGAAGGGTTTTCTTGCTTGTTTCCCTTCAACACATGGTATACATGGCTCCTTATCCACTGCTGAGTAATCCATTCCAACTGCACGTCCATTCCTTAGGAGATTCATGTCAAACCTGCAAAGATGACCTAACCGCTTGTGCCACAGCTGAAATTGAGACAGACGGTTAGTGCGTACATCAACAGCCTGAACTTGAGAATCTGCAGAATGACAGTCAGAATTCACATCAAGAGCTACATTTTTGTTAATATTAACATCTAATGTATAAAGCCCGCCATGTACTGAACCGTGTAAAACAGGATTACCTTTATAAGAGAAATAATCTCTATCAAAAAAAATTACAGCCAGTATTATCAAAAAGTACACATAAACCTTTATCGACTGCTTTCTTAACCGAAATTAAATTAGTGTTCAATTTAGGTACAAGTACAACTTCACTAATCTTGTCGATACTACTATTAGTACTGATTGAAACTGTTCCGATTCCCACGGAATCTATCGCTTCTCCGCTAGCGACGGTCACCTTGCCAGAATGCAGCGGTTTGAGTTCTGTCAGCCAATCAGACCTTGAAGTCATATGAGAAGTAGCTCCAGAGTCGATGTACCACGTATCTTTATTACCATTTACTCCCAAGGCAGTTATTGATGTTGAATCAAGCTTATTCTTCAACTTATTGGGGCAATTGTATTTAGTATGACCTCGTACGTGACAATCAAAACATACAACCTCCTTCTTCTTCTTCGTCTTGGTACTATGTTGAATAATTTGACCTTTCTTCGAACGCAACGCAGACTCACAATCATAAGACTTGGTTTTCGACATCTCATTCAACAGTTTTGCCTTTACCATGACCGTGGTAACCTCAACATTACAATTTTCTAAAGCCATGACCAAGGGATCGAAGTTATGCGTTAGACCTCCCAATAGTATCGCAGCCAAAGAAGAATCCTCGATTTTCTTACCAATATCAGCGAGATCTTGAGCGGTACTTATAACGGCATTTATATACTCTTCGATAGTATTAAACTCTTCAAGACAATATCGGTAAAGCTTACGTTCTAAAGCTAACCTTCTGCCCATGCCCTTATCTTCATAGGCGTTTTGCAACGACGTCCAAGCGGCCTTAGCACTCTCCGCACTCCTCACATGAGTGATGGCTCCTCCATCTAAAGTCATGCAGATTTTGGCTAGTGCTAATTCATCCTTACGCTTTCTCGTTGACTCTGGGGTTTCATCTCCATCAGGATAACCCACAACAGCTTCCCACAGCTGCTCATGCAGTAAGTAAAATCGCATCTTAAACTTCCATGCACTGTAGCCTTCCCGTCCGGAAAGCATACGGATCGCTCCCATTCCCATTGCATTGCTGCTTGTGCCTGGGGACACTCTATCCCCGCTACCTTGCATTTTGCACAATGACGTAGCACAATTTTTTTTTTCGAGATTCGACGAACTATATTTTCGTGAAAATCATAGTACAACAGCACAACTAATATTATATTTATCAGCTAGCTCGCTTGTAGAGCTTCGTGCTGATAACGTGATAAAATTAGAGAAAAAACACTGTTGAAGATTGAAATGTTTACTTGTCAACAAGATGAAAGGAAGGAAGAAGTGACAATAGAAAAGTAAAAGTCTAGATACAAAATAGTAAATGGAATATCAATTAAACTAATAGAAATATAGCCAGTACCTATTTAACATAGAGGCTACATTACAACACTACCAGACAACTTTCAGGTAAAGAACATTAGAAGAGGGGACGGTGGCAAAATCCTTTTGATATTCAACACTGCTTTAAACAAATTTATGTTATAACATATCTAGATAATAAATAAAACTTTGTTATATACAAATATATACTTATGTCTTATATGTATTATGTATGTTATGTTATGTAATATGTTTTATGTATTTTTTAGCTGATGCTAAAAACATACCCGTTCTCATGATCGTCATTCTTTGCAGAAGGAAATGAAAACTTATTTTATTTTTATAGATTTACCATAATTTATTGTCATACTAACATAATATGGATGTAATATCTGAAATAAAATTATTTGAATTTGAATTTAAAAGACCCATTGGAAAGCCCATGCTCCGGCAGAAAGATTGCAGCAAACGCGACACGCATGCTTTTGAGAACCCGATGGCAGAGTGGGAGGAGCTCGCTATTGAACGATTGACTTGGAGGAAAATCGTGTCGGAGGGCTGCCACCCCAATCGCAGCAGTGCTCAATTTACGTGTCGCAAATGCGGACGGAAAATTCACTCCCGCATAGGACTATACAGCCACGAGCGCAGCTGTAATGTCATCACACCGCCCGATGCTGCTTAAACATCTCTTATAGATTCAGACTGGTATAATCTTACATCCGGTGTCCCTCAGGGTGGAATACTCTCTCCTCTACTGTTTTCAGTTTTCATTAACTTAATAACTACCACCCTCGACTGTTCGTATCATTTGTACGCAGACGATTTGCAGTTGTATGCGAGTGCGGGAACTGATAACCTGCCAGAAATAATATGCACTTTAAACGCAAATTTGGATCGCATATCCAGTTGGTCTCGCGAGTTTGGCGTTTCTGTAAACCCTGCAAAGTGCCAGTCAATTATCATAGGTAGCTCGAGAATGCTCGCAAAAATGAATACTGATGATCTGCCCTCCGTTCAGTTCGACGGAACAACCATCCCATATTGTTCTTCCGTACGCAACTTGGGCCTCTATTTGGACTCAACTCTTAGCTGGACTGTCCACATCGCGGAAGTAAGTCGTAGGGTGTTGGCGTGCCTGAGAGGCCTGTACCGCTTTAAATTCTTTCTTCCTTTTACCACTAAGCTTATGCTGGTTCAGTCTTTAATCATTCCCATTATTGACTACGCTGACGTCTGTTATTCCGATCTCACTTGCACCCTTACCGACAAACTTGATCGTCTTCTCAATAACTGCATTCGTTTCATCTTTGGACTACGAAAATACGATCATGTCTCTGCTTTCCGTGATCGCCTCAAATGGCTCCCCATACGTCAGCGTAGAAACTGTCGAATACTCTGTTTTCTCTTTAATATCCTCCATAACCCACTTTCTCCATCTTATCTCAAGGATCACTTCCAATTCCAGTGCCAGTCTCATGATCGTTCTCTCCGTTCTGCAAACAACCTGCGTCTTTACATCCCGCGACACCACACCTCGTTCGTTACCAACTCTTTCACCGTGCAGGCAATACGGCTTTGGAATTTACTGCCTATTAATATCAAAACCTCACTGAATAGGCATTCATTTAAGAAAAGGGTTCGTGAGCATTTTTTGACATCTAATCTTTCCGCATGACTTAATTGCTTATATGTATATAAATAACATTTTATATGTAGTATTTTTTTTTTCCTATGTATTTTACTTTTTTTTTGTTTTTAGTTAGCAGCATATATTGTATTTATTTAAAATGTACTTATTAATAATATATTTATTTAAATATATTTATATATGTAGGTATGTATATAGTATATAATGTAGTTATTTAATATTAGTTTTTTTTTTTCTCCTTACTAGTAACTACAAATTTTCCTTTCGCCGCACCACTGCACTTTCTGCATGACCCAAAGGTTGACTGGTAGAGAATGCTTCTTGGCATTAAGTTCGCCTTATTGTATCAAAATTTGTGCAATAAAAGTTTAAATAAATAATAAAAATAGATGAAAAGGCCAAGATGATTTATAATAAATAAATAAATAATAAATAAATCACAACATCACATACATTGATCTGACTCCGAGATTGGTAGCTCAAGCACCTGTGTTACGGATATCAGAATCAACAGTGGGATTACAATTATATACATACAATACTTTTCTTTTGTAAATACATACTTATAATACATAGAAACAAACAGACATATTCATGCACACAAATGTTTGTACTGTGCGGGGATCGAACCTGCAACCCTTGGACCAGAGGCAGCGTTCACTACCACTGTTCCAAGCATATATTATTAGGGATGTCCTTTATAGCTCTATAGATAGACAAACTATTGCTAGATTAAATTCAAAGTTAAGTTGCAAATTGCCGACCTAGTATACAAAGCTTAGTCTCAAAAGCCTGTACCTAAAAGGTATTTAAGTTAACCCAGCAAGGTCCATATTTGAACACATACGTAGCCTACATTATATCGTAGCTCAGAGTGCATTAGGCTAAACGACTGTGTCATTAGCTTCTGTATCTTAACTGCACTTGAGGCTTGCATCTATTTGGGTACGGAAACTCGCATTTTAAGATTAACATTATAAGATTTCATTAGACTACTGAAATCTTTTTCGAATTGGAGAGGAGCGGTGGTAAATCAGTGCATAAGGTAGTGAAAGTTTGTGTAGATGTAGGTATTTGACCGTGGGAGAGCCACGCTTTGGCATGAATTGGCCAGCTCGACTGGAGTGATACCACGGCCTCACAGAAAACGTAAAGCAGCACTGCGCTGTGTTTCTCTGCGTGAGTGAGGGTACCGGAGGCCCAATCCGGAGGAAAGGGTTTAAAAAGGTTGGCAGTGCACTTGTGACTCCACTGGTGTCGCGGGTGTCTATGGGTGTCTATAGCACAATCGATGATATTACTATTTTTCAAGGTCAAATATGGAGATTGAAACTATCGATAATTGGTCAACACTACCACACTTCTGTGTGATACCGGCGTAAAGGAACGACTGCGCTGTGTTTGTGTGTGTGTGTGTGTTTTTTATAAATAATATGTGTGTGTGTGTGTGTTAGCTTAAACTAGTTATATTATCACACAGTTGATTTATTTGAACAAACAAACATCGACATCGACAGCTCATGTCGAATCAAGCACTTACAAATTTCGTCGACTTAGTAACGCGTTCAGTGGTATAATTGGTAGTACATTCACCCGGATTGTGGAAGGTGTGGGTTCGAGTCCCGCCTGAACACGAGATGAAATTTTTAAGTGTGTTATTTACTTATAAACAAAGTAAAATTATGCTCGCTTGCTTTTTTACTTAGCCAATTTCACATGTAAATTATATGAAAGCGTAAATAAATGGTTGATTCGATTAGCTAATAAAACCACAATGGGATGACTAAATCGAATCCAAAACACAGAATAAATAATCGAACCAAAGCCAACAAATTCATAAATTAAAGCATTGACCAAAAAATATTCGTTACGCCATTGAACAGTAAAATGTTTTTTAATAAACATTGAGCCCTGGAGGGAAACAAATTGGAGCATTTTATCGAAATCGTCGTCATCGTCATCGTCAGCCCATTTAAGTCCCCACTGCTGGTGCACGGGCCTCCCTCCATCGAGGGTTTTGATATAGATGCAGAGTTTTCCTTCTCTGGGTGCTGATGATCATGCCAGCAGCTTTACCTTAGTCGCCTTTTACGACACCTCGGTAAGAGTGAGGGTGGCCTATTCTACTCTGCCGGGCACCACACGGCCAATTTATCGAAAAGAAACATAATTTTAGTTTTTATTTGAAATAAAACTGCGTTCAAGGTTTTGTTTTAATCAGAGTTATTGCGAGTGAAAAATCCGCTAGATGGCGTACTATAGGAGTGACGTCCATATAAAATGTGATTGGTTAATTTTAAACGTGATCTGTCATAATGTCAATTTGACAAACTAAACAACCAATGCGGTTGATGTTGGACCTCAGTCCAACATTTTTTAACCGTGGCTTCCCAATTTATCCTCGACTGCATTGTGTATGTACGTAAGAACTTGCACACTTTTCCAAAAAAGTCCGATAGCCATAGTCTTAACACCAGAAATAAACATAGGTTAGCCGTCCCAGTTCTCAGACTTCATAAAATCGGTAATTCGTTTGTTGGCTTAAGTATTAAGATATTTAATAAGATACCACAAAATGTCATTAACCTATCACTGGATAAGTTTAAGTCTCATATTAAAACCTGCCTAATGTAGAAAGGTTACTATTCGTTGTGTGCGCCATGACAGCGCCCCTAGTGGCCGCAATTATTCAGGATTTGTCATCGGTCAAATCATGTCAACTAGATGATAAGATATCTTTGTGATATTGATTTTCAACTAGTTTTTCAACAAAATTGAAAAAAATAGTGTAAAAAGTGAGTATGTATATTATACCTAGCGATTCTCTTCCTCGTGAAAAATATGGATATTATAATACGTACGGGATTTGTATCGATTAAGCATAAAATACATTTCCAACCTCAAACTGAGCAAAAAGGGAAAAAATTAGTATTAGCACAGCATGTGAGAGAAGTGGAAGAGCTTAGTACGAACGGGAAAAGCTTCTTAATAAGAGCTCTGATTATAACACATCTGTGACACAAACTCCCTACAAAACATATATATCTGTGACACAAACTCCCTACAAAACATCATTAAATGTGAGTACATACCTACCCACATATCAAGTTATAAAAATAGTATATTTGAGTTTGCTTCATGTCAGCTTACTTACATTATTTATTTTATTGTTTATTTTAATTCCAGATAAATAGTGAACGTGTTGTTACAAATGTTAAGTGCGACAAACATTTACAATTCTTACACCGATACATTGACGGGAATATTGTTGGAATATAGCTAGGGCTCGCCTCTGCGTCTGACTTTTTGCCTCCAATAAAATGTTCACTGCATATTGTATCATGTCGTTTTGGGTGCCATGGGGACCCATCAGCACTAAAACAAATAAAAAAGGATTGTAATTTTGGAACGCTTATTATTATTATTATAGTGTACTAGGTTAAATTTCTTACTTTTTTCTCTTCACAGCAGCTATCTATTTTTGTCTTTGCTGTAATGTCCACTTTGATGTTGGAAACGAATAAAACTTGCACGAACTGTTTTTCCCATTGTTTTTACAATTTACGACACAGCATGTACTGTGACTCATATTGCAATTTTTTAAGTTTATACTTAAAATTATAAAGGAAGTTATGAAAATAAAGCAATTTGACCCAGAATTAATTCACATTTCTGCCACGTCGTGCGCTACGATCGATTTGCCGTTCCCCACCACCCACTTCGCACATAGACAAGAGTGTACAAGACTATTTAAATGATATGGATTATTGGTCATGTTAATTGATTAATCTTTTGAGTTGTTATTCAAAGTAGTCTATTAACTTTCATAATTGTATTTTTTTTCTCTTCTCAATTGTAACTCTGTAACATCATCAATATTTGAAAAGAGTAACTACTGAGTTTCTTACTGGTGTCTTCTCAGTAGAAATCGACATTCCGAACCAGCGGTAGATATTATGTACCTATTTTGACATTCATAAGTGTTCTGTGTGGACCTAAATTGAATAAAGATTTTTTTATCTTTATCTTTATCTTTATCTTTTAGTACGCCATCTAGCAGATTTTTTTACACGCGAAAACCCTCATTCTTTTGTCTGGCTCCAAGAATCGAAAAATCAAAAGTAAAAACTATGAGAAGTTCTTGTTTTGATCAGTACCTACCTATCATGCTGTGTAAAGTAGGAAAGCAGACCCCGGACTGCGAAGCGACAGCTTCGGATGCAACCGCGGCAAAACGCTAAGATGAAGAAGGATGACCTCGAGAATTTTCAAAGACTGTTATAAAGGCACGGAGTATAACTAAAACTTAAGTTACTTAATAATAATCCTCCAACCGATTACGGCTACGGCGGCCAATCTCAACGATCAGCCACGTACGCAGGATATATTATAGTGCGCAAACACAAGTGCACTCTCTATTCCCTTGCCCTCATAATCCGATGGGACACTAATGTGACACGGCCGGAGAGGGATCAAGCGCAGGACCAACAGCTTAACGTGCTTTCCGAGGCACGGGGGTACAAGACCGCCAACTTCCAGACTCCGGGCTACCACTAAGAATTTCTTGCCGAAAACTTAGGTACAAATTTTTGGCCCGACCCGGGGATCGAACCCGGGACCTCATGCGCAGCCGTCGTTTTAAAGTGCGACCCTCTAACCACTGCGCCACAGAGGCAGTCAAAGTTAAGGTACTTATACGGTGATTAAGTGACATTTGAGGTAGGTATATATAAGTCGGAAAGATGGCCAGAATCTAGAACAGCTGATGGTCACCGGCAAGGTGGAAAGAAGGAGATCCAGAGGTCGTAGCCCTATCAGATGGTCAGACCAAATATGTTCGACCCTGACACCAAGCTGTATGATGCCCTCCATATTGCAAAAGACATACATATTCATATTCATTTATTGCATCATCGTCAGCCCATTTAAGTCCCCACTGCTGGGGCACGGGCCTCCCTCAATCACATGAGGGGTAGTTGCCATACTCACCACGCTTGGCAGACGGGTTGGCGAGGGTTTTGATATAAATGCAGAGTTTTCCTTCTCTGGGTGCTGATGATCATGCCAGCAGCATTACCTTAGTCGCCTTTTAGGCCACCTCGGTAAGAGTAAGGGTGGCCTATTCTACTCTGCCGGGGACCACACGGCAACATTTATTGCATAATCACATTAAATTATTATTTTAGATCTTAAATGTAATATTGCGGTATACATGTGACGCCCTGCAAGGGCATAGCAATTTCAATAGGTGGACTAGATGGCATTTTAAATACAAGGAGGTGCACGGGAGGAATTACGACCCTCAATAAGTAATGAGGAAAATGACTAGAGGAGGAGGACATATGCCTCAGTCTCTGCCAAATTCAATAAACATCAAATATCTATCTTTCTTTCCTCGGTCCTAAGTGAAGCTATTCTTCATCAAACTGCAGATTTAAAAGGGCTCTTCTTTTTCTTGGGGTGCTATTCAGTCTTGAACATTGGCCGCCAGTTTCTTGCACCTCTCTTTATATTTTTCGGGACGAAATAGTTCACGGTCCACTCCCGTATGTTTTGCCACGATTTTTTTCTACGTCCGGGACGCCTCTTCCCGTCAAGTTTTCCCGTCATTAATATTAAATATTTTACAGCATCACATACATTGATCTGACTCCGAGATAGGTAGCTCAAGCACCTGTGTTACGGATATCAGAATCAACAGTGGGATTACAAATATATACATATAATACTTTTCTTTTGTAAATACATAGCAAACACCCAGACCAATACAAACAAACATGTTTATGCACAGAAATGTTTGTACTGTGCGGGGATCGAACCCGCAACCGTTGTATCAGAGACAGCGTTCTCATTATGAGTTGGAAAAGGACATAAACCCCGAAATAAATTTGAATCGCATCGGTGATTCGTCTTTTCCACTCTATGCCGAATCCAAACTCCATTTCTATAAACAACAAATAAAAACGATAAATAAACCGATCCAACCAATCAGTCACACGCGTTCTCGATCGCTCCTCGTCGGCGGCCATATTTAATCCCCATTTGACAGCTGTCATTTTACCCGCCAAATCGGCAACCTTTGCCCGTGTGTTATTTTTCACGGCAGAACCCTAATCTAATGTCAAGGGTGGGTGAGGTGTGACTGGCATAACAATGGATTTTGCGTCAGTAATTTAATACGTTAAAAGTAAAAAATATGTATGTAACCACAAATTTTATAATGTCAGTCGCTTCATTGTAATTACTAGACTCCCCAAATCTTGAATCATGGTCTAAGCGTACCTCGGGCTCCATTACACGCTGAGATGAGGAGGATGACCGTGGGAGAGTCACGTTTCGGCATGAATGGGCCGGCTCGACCGGAGGGACAACCGGCGTGAAACAGCACTGTTCTGTGTTTTGCAGCGTGAGTGAGGGTACCGGAGGCCCAATCTAGGGAAAACGGGCTTTGATGATTGGCAGCGCACTTGTGACTCTACTGGTGTCGCAGATGTCCATTATGGACATTTTATATGAAAACAAATTAAACTTCAAAACAAAATTGTACAGGCTCATTATATTTATTGGAGAACTAGCTTTTACCCGCGTCTTCACTCTCGTTAGAAAGAGGCAGAAATAACCTATGTATCTCTTGAAGAGTCTCCACTTTAAGTCGCTCAATTTTGCCCTGACAGACGGACAAAGACACAGACACACACTTAAGGTGACGGGTAGGGCACACTAGCGACGCCAATCGATTTTAATTTTTAGCTACTATTAAAAATCATGCACAAATGTTGGGTCCGTTTTTTTACGCGAAAAATTGATTCACGCTAAATGGGGCCGCTTTTGGCGGTAATCAATTTTTCGCGCTGAAACCTAAATTTGTGCATGGTTATTTAATAAATAGTGTAAGCGTTTGCCGAGAGGTTGTAACCCCGAAATTGTTACAAATAGATCCGGCTTAGTAGCTAACAATTAAAATTGAACTATAACTATGTATGCCTAAGTATGAATTACCTAAGCGTGACAATCATATACCTACCTAAACTGCTGTTTTATTCATTTTAGGTTCAAGAATCGAATAAAAATATGAATTAATGAATAATAAATTAGGGACACGCAAGTTTCACAAAACCACACCACAGACCACACCCCAAAACACGAAAGTTACTTACTTACACTTCAAAAATAATTCTGTTCATTGTTTATAGGTGTAACCATTTTAACAAAACTAAATGATGATATTTTTGCGTGCAAATTATGTCGAATAGACGTGTGTAACTCTTTACTGAAACGACTCAGTGATCCGACTCAGCCAAATGATACACTGTTCCGAATCTCTAATGTGCGCTCCGAATGTATCATTCGATTCAAATGGATCAGAGTTCAGTTCCGCGGCCATCTAGAGGAAAAAGTTAAATTGGCTTCCAAGAAGCTCGGCGTGCTCAATAGGTCGAGGGGATATTTCATGCCGGGGCATCTCTTGCAGCTCTATAAGGCGCAGGTGCGGCCTCACACGGAATACTGCTCTCACCTCTGGGCTGGAGCTCCCAAATATCAGCTTCCTTCTTCTGGATCGTATCCAGCGAAAGGCGGTCAGAGTTGTCGACGACCAGGCACTTTCCGACACACTTGATCCTCTGTCATTGCGTAGAGATGTAGCATCACTGTGCATCTTCTATCGCATTTACAATGGGGAATGTTCCGAGGAGCTGTTCGGCCATATTCCAGCTGCAATTTTTCACCACCGAACATCACGTCAGAACGCCAAATTCCATCCACATCACCTGGATGGATTTATATCGACTACAGTGCGTTTCTCACGTCATTTCCTACCACGCACAGTAAAACTGTGGAACCAGCTGTCATCCGTGGTGTTCCGAACAGATACGACCTGGTGACCTTCAAGAAAAGGGTGTACTCCTTTCTTAAGAGCCGGCAACGCATATGTGATACCTCAGGTGTTGCAGATGTCCATGGGCGGCGGTGATCACTTTTGATCAGGTGTCCCGTCTGTTCGTTTGTCCGCTATAAAGTAAAAAAAAAAAATCTCGAGTTCGAGTGAACCGAATGATCCGATGAGCCAAATGATCCGAATGAGCTGAATGATCCAAGTGAGCCGAATGATCCGAATGAACTGAATGAATCACGGATCTGTTTGAGAGTCGATATCGATCGTATTATTGTTGATCGTTACTATACCGTGGGAGACCCACGTTTCGGTATGAATGGGCTGGCTCGACCGCAGTGAAAACATGGCGTCACCGTTAAACAATGTGAAGTAACGCCTGCGCTCTGTTGAGAGTATGATACCAGAGGCCTCACTCGGGAGGAAGGAAATAATGTTGGCAGTGCATTTGTGACTCCATTTTGGTGTTATGTTATTTAACGGCAGCGGCAGTCACGTCCAATCCCAAGCAGTGATCGGTCTCTTCGCCTGCCACCTATGATGTTATTAAATTATAATGTGCATTTACTTACTAGAATAATCTACTAATAAGTACTAGAATATTATTTATTATAAGTCCCCTTTTCGCCGCACCATTATCCTTTCTGCATGACCCAAAGGTTGACTGGTAGAGAATGCCTCTGGGCATTAAATTCGCCTATTGTATCGTTTTGTGCAATAAAGTTTTAAATATCACTGACCAATATATTAAAAAATTGAATTGAAAATTTAAAAAACCTCTGACGGCGGCCATCTTGGATTTGAAATTTGTCACAATAGAAATATTCTGCTATTCAAGCAATGTGATACCCATATTGTGGGAGTTGTGTTAAAACATACAATATATGTGACGGCGGCCATCTTCAAAGTCGCTTGGACCGTCGACATGTTTACAAAGGCTCTTTTGTTTGTTTCAATACTAAATAAATCAAGCTAAATCTACACTATCGCATTGGGCTAACCTGTAATGTTAGTTGTACGATTTCGAATAAATATTTAACACGTTAGCTGCGGCACCAATTTTTGCATACTTTCCGTTTCTGCGGCACGAGGCTTAATCGGCCCGTACCGTGACCAGACGTTAGGGCGACACGCGGTCTATTAGACCCCACCTCCTTTTACAGACTAAAATCCATTTTCTGGCGCGAAATCAAACATAAATGAGAATTTTGGTCCTTATTGATATAGACAGTGAATTGATGAACCCTAATCCACCGTCGCCCCGGGATCGGATGGCTAGTTTAGGAATTATTAGGAAAACAAAATATGGGATCTAATACACCTCGTAACGCACTGACATAGGGCAAATTTTCGCTGCGATTAGTGATGGGAAAAATAATATCGACGTTTTTAAACTGTCTTAACTACGCAACGACTTGACCGATTTTGATCAATTATATCTCATTAGATCGTTTTAAGGGCAAAACCTGGCAAAACAACACAAAGCTATCAAATATTTAAATAATCTAAATTGTGCTTGAAGGCGCCATAAAGAAAAAAAAACCGGCCAAGTGCGAGTCGGACTCGCGCACGAAGCGTTCCATTCTATACCATTAAGAGGCACCTATTACAGACTTATTATTGGAAAATAATGGATTACGGTTTATGCATAAGGTTTATCTTTCTATTTGTATATGAAAATCTTAATGCGGTTCACAGAATAGAAAAAAAAGGCAACCAGAAGTAGAAAAGAAACTGTCCTATTTATTCTGCCTCGGGCTTTAAAAATACACTTATTAGAACTTGAATTAACATTAAAAAATCAGTATCAATATACTTTTTTTTATAAAAATCTCAATATATATGTACTTATTTATGAGTGTTTTTCATTGAAACAGGGTAGACAATAAGATTTTTTGCACTGAGTGCACTGAGTCAAAATCTTTTTAGATTTTTTATCAGCTTCACGAGATGGTAAAAATGTGCGTAGTTTTTGGTAACAACCAACACATCTTCTCCTTTTTTCACCCTTTTCGAGTATACTTAAGTAATCATATCTTACACTTACTTTAGGTACATACATAGCTACCAAGATAAGAAAAAACTAGGTACTTACTGAAGATTTTTTCATTAAAAACTTACCTGTTTTGGCTCTGTTTCTGGGTTTTTTTTAATTAACTTCTTCCGACATCGTTTAGACATGTTCGGCGCTGTAAAAGGACGTGCTCTCCAATCGACGTGATGCACAACACTAGTCGCGGGAAGCTCGCATTGAGTGCGGTACGAGGTCAGGGGGTATATGGGACGTTTTAGCCTCGTTCCGCACTGCTTTAAAATTATATTAATTCAGTGCGGCACGAGGCCTAAGACATCCGGTACCAAGGTAGGTACACCACCGAGTCCGGAACCATTAGTGATCTCAAATATATATTTATCTCTTTTTTACACTGGACCAAACCAAAGTTATGCCATTCGCACGACAGAGAAATTCACTTTTTTGCTTGCCGCACCACAGGGAAGTTGCATTAGGGGTGATTTAGGCCTCGCTTCGCACTTAACGTGTTAAATAAACATATCGATTGAACTTGATTAAATCTGCTAAAGAACATCCCTACTCTATATGAGTTTACAGAAACACATGTCGTTAATTAGTTTCGGGGGTTATTTATTGAGTTATTTTTATTATAACTGTGGAATCTATTTGTTTGGTATATAAATGGCTTCAGGAGATTTTTACGAAATTCCGATGTGTGTAGCAAATCAATTTGCTAAGACAAAATATATAAGCGTCAATAAATGTATTTGGCAGATCTCATTGTATATAATTATGGCTCATAATAATTTGTTATCTCGTTCGTTGTAAATCATTTATTGAGGTCAAATCTTCTTTCACCTGGAGCTGAACAAATTAATCAAAATGTCTGTCACCAATTTTTATGACCGCTAAAAAGACTAGACTGTTTGTTTTTATATATCTTTGCTGCTATTTTAAGGTGACGGGTAGGGCACACTAGCGACGCCAATCGATTCCGAGATTTTAATTTTTAGCTACTAAACCGGATCTATTTTTAACAATTTCGGGGTTACAATCTCTCGGCAAACACTTATACGATTTATCAAATAACCATGCACAAATGTTGGGTCCATTTTTGTCGCGATAAAATTATTCACGCCAAAAGTTGCCGCTTTTGCGTGAATTTTTCGCGTACGCGTTGGACCCAACATTGGTGCATGGTTATTTAATAAATAGTATAAGTGTTTGCCTAGAGGTGTCACCTCGAAATTGTTTAAAATAGATCCGGTTTAGAAGCTATATATTAAAATCGATTGGCGTCGCTAGTGTCCCTACCCGTCACCTTAAGTGATACAAAAATTACCATTCTTTATTATGCTAGAGGCGACAAACGAGCAAGCGAGTCACCTGATGGAAAGTAATCTTCGCCGCCCATGAACATCCGCGAAATCAGAGAGATCGCTAATGTGTAGCCGGCCTTTTTAAAAAAGAGTACCCTCTTCTCCTGAACGTCTCTGAGTCATAGCCGTCGGGAAATACTTCCAAAGGCAAACTGAAATTAATAATAATAATAATAATTCTCACAACATCTCATACGTTAACCTGAGTCCGTACTAAGTAGCTTAAGCACTTGTATTACAGATATCAGGCAACAGAGGAACACAAATATATACTTCATCGTCATCGTCATCGTCAGCCCATTTAAGTCCCCACTGCTGGGGCACGGGCCTCCCTCAATCACATGAGGGGTAATTGCCATACTCACCACGCTTGGCAGACGGGTTGGCGAGGGTTTTGATATAAATGCAGAGTTTTCCTTCTCTGGGTGCTGATGATCATACCAGCAGCTTTACCTTAGTCGCCTTTTACGACACCTCGGTAAGAGTGAGGGTGGTCTATTCTACTCTGCCGGGGACCACACGGCACACTATATACTTAAATACATATATTACACCCAGACACCGAACAAACACAAGTGTTCATCGCACGAATGTTTGTCCAGGGTGGGGATCGAACCCACGACCTTTGGCGTAAGAGGCAGGGTCATTACCAATTGCATCATTCGGTCAGTCAAATTTTAAATTGTTTTTTTTTGAGATAGTGGGTAGACGGAACACTTGATAAACCGTTAACAACTATGTTTATTTGTTTTGTAATTTACTTGTATGTATTAGTATTTATAGCTAGTATATATATTTTTTAATATAATGTATGTATGTATATACCATATATACTATTTATACAATGTCTTTTTTTCTCTTTTTCTGACTTGCACTGCCCTACCCCTTTTCTTAATTTGCTATACTTTTCCTCTACCCTGAGGTTGTCTGGAAGAGATCGCTAGTAGCAATAAGACCGCCCACATTGTTTTAGTATAGTAACTTAGACTAAGATCTGTAAATTTTGTGCAATAAAGTGTATCTATCTATCTGATGGTAAGTGTTGCCGCCGCCCATAGTCACCCGCGACACCAGTGGACCATCTTTCCCCCGGACTGGGCCTCCGGTACCCTCACTCACGCAGCGGAACACAGCACAGTGCTGTTTCTGTCAGGCCGTGGTATCACTCCGGCCGATTCGGACTATTCATGCTGAAGCGTGGCTCTCCCACGGTATTAAATTGCGATATAATGTTGTTCGCAGGTGAATGGCGAGGGGAGAGGAGGATGCTGGACATCACGAGGGATAAACCTGTGAAGGTGTGCGTGCGGGTGGTGGTACCAGTGCGAGACCATCCTAAGGTATGTCTTCTTGTCTACTAAGGGGTTAACACCAGGGTCATTTCCCTTAGTACTTTTTCCATAATATGGGAAAAATAGTTCAGCGGTTTTCGTTAGATGGAGCTTGTAAAAAGCAGATGTAGCTTTAAAAAGCAATCAAGCAGATGGTTCGGCGTTGTTTCGGTAGATGTCACTATGCATTTTTATATCGCGCTCTAGTAAAGCGTGTTTCCGAAACAATGACCTCAAGCCCCACAATAGCAATTTTAAAAAAGTATGGGAATTAAAGCAAAGATCTAGAAGGTGTTAGGAAATTTGTTATAGGAAATAAAAATAAAATTATTTCTGATATTTTATTCAATCGTCTCTCTGACTGATTCTCGAAGGTGGCCGTACTACATTGCCGTTGAGTATTAGTCCTTTTCCTCTAGATGGCGCTAGTACTGGCTAGCCGACTGATGCCTTTATCTCAGTAAATATAAGTTACTCTATGGCTAGCCCATCATCGTCATCGTCGTCATCATCAGCCCATTTAAGTCCCCACTGCTGGGGTACGGGCCTCCCTCAATCACATGAGGGGTAATTTTATTTATTTATTTGTTTATTTTATACACATTACAGATTACAATCATTGCGAATCTTAAACATACAATTAAAGTTAAAATCTAGATTATAATCCAACAATATGTGTATTTTAGAAAGTAGTACGCAAAAGAAGAAACAAAAAAAAAAAAGAAAAGCTTTATAATTATAACTAGTGAAAAGAAAAAATAATGATCTTATAGGTATTCAGCAGGCATGCCGACCAGACCCAGAGCCGTAGCCAGGTCTATCGGGTGTGGGATGGAGGATATCAGTCACTTTATTAATATAATTTCTAAACTTTGATTCAAAGACGTCAAGCATGGGATTTTCTTTTGCCGTCTCGTTGTACTGACGAGCCATTCTGACTAGGGGGCTGTAAAATGAAGTATTGTTTTTAAAAGTATGAAGAACAAAGAGATTCGTTTATTAGATCTACGAGCACTGTGTTTCGTGTTCAAGGACATTTCATAAAGTAAATCAGGAGTATCTATGATTGAATGTAAAATCTTGTATAAATATATAAAATCAAAATATTTCCGACGTACCTCTAATTTATGCACATGAAATTTTGATAATCTGGACTCATAGGTGGTACATGAGCGCCCTAATTGTAGACGATAACACATCATTCGCAAACACTTTTTCTGAACCTTTTCAATATCTTCAACATGCACCTGGTAGTAAGGAGACCAGATAGGGCTGGCATATTCCAAGACACTTCTAACAAGTGTGTTAAAGAGATATAACAGAGAACGAGGATCTCTAAAGCCCTTGGATGTTCTGAAAATAAAACCTAGGAGTTGATTGGCTTTAGTGGCAATGTACTGATAATGTGGCCGGAATGATAGCTTCTTATCGAACCAGACTCCCAAATCTTTCACAACGTGGGATCTTAAAAGGACCTGACCATTGATCGTGTAGTCACAAACGATCTCACGCTTCCTGTTGGTGAATGTTATGACGAAGCATTTGCTAGTATTAAGGTACATATTATTTAGTTGACACCAATTCGATACCGTATCTAAATCTGTTTGTAAGAGATTGCAGTCATTTTCCGAGGTGATCGTTCTAAATATTTTCAAATCATCTGCGTACAACAAACCCTCACAAGACAAACGCTCAACAAGATCGTTTATGAATACGACGAAAAAAAGTGGACCCAGGTGTGACCCTTGAGGCACTCCGGAAGTCACTTGTATTGGAGTAGAGGTGAACCCCTTTAAGGCGACCATTTGGCTCCTATTTTTGAGATAAGAGGTAACCCAGCGATACAGGCTGCCATGTATACCGTAAGCTGCAAGTTTGTTACAAAGCAATCTGTGATTGACTTTGTCGAAAGCTTTTGAGAAGTCGGTATATATAGAGTCAACCTGACCACCCGTGGCAAAACTCTTACAAAGGTAGATTTATAATCTAGTAGATTGGTGACGGTAGATCTACCCTTAACAAAGCCATGCTGTTTAACAGACAAAAGAGGTTTGAAATGTCTGTACATCCGATCGTATACCAAAGACTCTAATAGTTTGGCGAAACATGGTAGGATACTAATGGGTCTATAATTTTCACAGCGGGATTTATCACCGCTTTTTAAAACGGGAATTATATGTGCTGTTTTCCATCGCTTAGGAAAAATCCCATTGATGAGGGACTTATTAAATATGATGCAGAGTGGAGTAGACAGTTCCTCGTCACATGCCTTTATGAATAACGGCGGAAGTAAATCAGGTCCAGCACCTTTGTTTTTGTCCAGGTTTTTTATTTTAGTCATAATGTCTTTCTTGCTTACGTTGATGTGCGATAGCGTATCGACCGCTCTACTCAGCAACAGCAGGTCAACATGACTAGACTGAGATGTTATGCTACTTTGGGTTTCTGTTTCAAATACAGAAGCGAAGTAGGACGAGAACAGCTCACAGATATCTTTTCCATTAGACGACGAGGTGTCACTAAGTTTCATTGTATGCGGTATTGAAACGTAACCCTTCCTACCACTAACGAACGTCCAGAATTTTTTGATATTCCCGCGCATCGATTCCTCTATGGAAGCTAAGTATCTTTTGTAGGATTGATGGGCAATTTTCTTAGACCTTTCGCGTAATAGGGAGAATGAGTCATAATCACGAGGATTATTATATTTTTTGAAAAGACGATGAAATTTATTTTTCTCTTTATTACACTTTATTGGTAATTGCCATACTCACCACGCTTGGCAGACGAGTTAATGCAGAGTTTTCCTTCTCTGGGTGCTGATATCATGCCAGCAGCTTTATCTTAGTCGCCTTTTACGACACCTCGGTAAGAGTGAGGGTGGCCTATTCTACTCTGCCGGGACCAAACGGCTAGCACGTACATTTTAAGAATTCGCTGCGGGCCCACGCAATAATTTGTCATTTCCAATCTACGTGAGAGAGAAGATAGTTCTGCTTACGTACGATAGAGGGAGTTCTTAAGTTTTCATACAAATTTCTTACGATACGCATACGTTACGTTCCTTCGGAAAGTTTTCGTCCCTTCTGGACGGTAGGTTTATTTGCAATAATTATACATTTAATGATATGCCTGCCTGTATAAACCCAAACGTTTAATAAAGGAGATACCTAATAAATGTCAATCGTGCCCAGAATGCTAGCGGCGTTTCCTCTTTGAATAGCCAGCCATTCAATTTTTCCAGGATCCCACCATCAGATCCGGATATCCTGATCATGGTACCAATCTGGGAGCATCTACTTTCCAACTAAAAAAGAATTATCTAAATCGCTTCATAAATGGCAAAGTAATCGGCGAACAAACATAAAAAAATATATATCTATACATGTCGAATTGCGAACCCCTTTTTTGAAGTCGGTTAAAAAATCAAAATAGAAGCCTTGCAATGCCTTAACAAATATAATTGACTTCCATAAAAACCGTTACGTTTTGCAACCCTATCACCATCAAATATGTCATCAGCTGTCTGCCATATAAACAGCCTCACATTTGTACTCGCAAGGGTGTAACAGATTTCGGTTATTCAGCAGTGTGTATGATCCGGATGGATGGGGTGAGTTTTTCAGCCCCTCTGAAATATGCTGCAATATAAGGTGCTCCTTGAACCGTAAAGATAATAACATCCCTCGTATCCTGCGGGTAGGGATGTGACATGTCATATTAAAATCGTTTATCGAATATGCCGCATAAAAAAATCGATTATCGTTTTTTGGTTGTTTATACCTAGTTTGTTTTTTCATTTGCGCATTTGATAACTTTTTATATCTCATCATCAACGTGAAACCCTGTGGCTTAAACGAACAAGAACATACCTGTCGCATCCAAACAAATGAGACACACAGCGCGTGTGAAAGGAGGGAAAGATAGTCTGCGGTAATCGCTTACCGTCAGGCGAACCGCACGCTTGTTTGCCACCGACGTAGTATATAAAAAAAACTCCGCTTCGGTCGTAACGTTTGCTTTTTTTTAATTAGGTCCTCTGGTTGCGTCCAAAGCGGTCGCTTTGGAGCCTGGGGTGCGCTTTAACCACGATTCAGGATTTGGGGAGTCTGGTATGTCATCATCATTTCATCCAATAGACGTCCTGGAAGTGCTGGACATAGGCCTCCCCCAATGTTGTCCACACAGATCGGTCCTGTGCCGCCCGCATCCAATGGATACGGTATATGACTTTTTTTTTTTTATTACTGCAATCAAAAACCTCTCAATGATAGAAACATCGTTGAAAGAATCACTTGATTCTCATTTAAACTACCTGAGATATCACAACTTTAAAATCACATTATTTTGGGCAAACCCAAAACGCTCCATACAAATGGCTACTAAGATGTGACGTCACACTAGAGTATTTTGTATGCATTTCATTTGAATTTTGTATGGTAGCTATATCAAATGTTTCGTTTATGTCAATGGTTCTATTATAATAGTTGGTGCAAATTGTATGGATTATTCAATGGTATAATTATTTTTTAAAAATTTCATACTTTTAAAATGGACTTGCCCATGAATCTTTGAATGACCATAAAACCGGTTAGACGTTTATTTTTAATTGAGAATTTTTGCCATTGGCACATATTGACCTATATTTTGATAAAATATTTATATTTTGTAAAATCTTGAGCTTAGTCATATACCCTATTCCCGCGATCTTCACCAGATCGTCGGTCCACCTTGTAGGAGGCCTGCCACGGCTGCGACTTCCTGTACGTGGCCTCCAATCGAGGACCTTTCCCCCCCGGCGGTCTCTTCTCCTCGCTATGTGCCCTATCTATTTCCACTTGAGGCATGCAATCCTTTGAGCTATGTCTGTGACCTTAGTTCTACTGCGGATCTCATCATTTCTGATACGATCACGCAAGGAGACTCGGAGCATAGCCCTCTCCATTGCTCTCTGGGTGACTTTGCGCCTCCTTAATCGGCACATTGTAAGCGGCCACGTTTCGGTTCCGTATGTCATCACTGACAACACACACGCATTGAAGACTTTTGTATTGAGACACTGCTGTACATATAATGTATGTATTGGTCTGGTATGTATAATGAAGCAACTGCCGTCTGACCTTCGAAACCCTTTACAGGGGAACCAGACCAACTGTACCATGGTTACACGTTTCAGAAATTATCCAAGTGCAGGTTTCCATACGATGTTTTCTATCACCGCCGATCTAATGGTAGAACAAGACAAGTATGTAACTAGGAAGTATATTATATTGTTATTATATTAATCCGTTTAAAATATTTACAAACTCTTATTTGAAATTTATTTAGTTCTTATTTTTGTTAATAATATTTTAATGTATTTTTGACTTCAAAAGTGGTCAATCTTGCAACCCCTTAAAAACCCTTATAAGGGTCAAACCCTTCAAAGCATTTGCCGTCTGCATAATAAATATGAAATTAGTTATTCTATGTCCATAAATGTAACATTATTAAACCCTTTTACAGATATGCAGGTGATGTTATGCTGAAGAAGCAATTGATACAACTTTTAGACGGACAGTGTCCGTGGATCATTTATATCTAAGTACCAGTATCAATTAACGTTGACCGATATCTGTTGACCAATTAAAACTCCAGGCAAGTAACTTCGATCGTGGTTGATCGATGCCCTCGATCGACGATTGATGAACCCGATTGAACTGCTTTCACTAGTTTCAGTAACGTAGCGTGAAGCAGCACTGTGCTGTGTTTTGTTGCGTGAGGGAGGGTACCCGAGGCCCAATCCGGGGGAAAGGGGGTTTAAAGGTTGGCAGCGCACTTGTGACTCTACTTAGTGTCGCGGGTGTCCATGGGCGGCGGCAATCGCTTACCATCAGTGAAATCTGTTGTACGGCATATGGAGGCAATTTTTTATTTATGAATTTTTTCAACATAAAATTAAATTAATTGTTTTTTTTTATTTTGTAAATAACCGATCATTTTATCACATCCCTAAGTTACCTGAAGGCATACTTCGAAAACATGCGTTATGGAGGAAACATGAAAAAAATGTTAGCAGGCGATTGAGTTTTCAAGTACCTAATTGAGAAGTTTATATTATATATATTTATAGTACTTATCGTACCGGGGGCCGTGTGGTCCCCGGCAGAGTAGAATAGGCCACCCTCACTCTTACCGAGGTGTCGTAAAAGGCGACTAAGGTAAAGCTGCTGGCATGATCATCAGCACCCAGAGAAGGAAAACTCTGCATTTATATCAAAACCCTCGCCAACCCGTCTGCCAAGCGTGGTGAGTATGGCAATTACCCCTCATGTGATTGAGGGAGGCCCGTGCCCCAGCAGTGGGGACTTAAATGGGCTGATGATGATAGTACTTATATATTTTTTTTTGCATAAATCGATAACAGTGAAAGCATGAAGAGTAACGTTAGATAGATTTCTTTGTCCTAACAACATCAAGTACATGTTCAGTGTGGAAGTTTGTTTGCTAGACGGATCTATACATACAATAAAATATTGATATAACGTTTCTGAACCTTGATCCACTTTGTCTGGAAAACCGGACCAAAAGGATCACAGCACGAAATTAACTGAGCGTATCGGTAAATTTTTTGAGAAACTATGATCATCATCATCATTTCAGCCAATAGACGTCCACTGCTGGACACAGGACTCCCCCAATGTTCTCTACACAGATCGGTCCTGCGCCGCCCGCATCCAATGGATTCCCGCAACCTTAACCAGATTGACGGTCCACCATGTGGGGGGCACCACGGCTGCGACTTCCTGTACGTGTACGGCCTCCACTCGAGGAACTTTCCGCCCCAATAGACGTCTGTTCTCCTCGCTATGTGCCCTGCCCATTGCCACTTGAGGCATGCAATCCTTTGGGCTATGTCTGTGACCTTAGTTCTCCTGCGGATCTCATCATTTCTGATACGATCACGCAAGGATGAGTAATTATCAATAATGTGCAAATATCCTCTTGATGTGCTTCCTCGCCGCCGAGCTAATGGTACAAATAAACATGAAGCAATAAATAATAAGCGCATACAAAATGTAAATTTCAAAATCGACAGGTGCTCGGATTTGAGCCTTATCCAGTGAGCTACGACCACTTAACAATATTTTTCTATGACAAACGCATTTTTAACCGTGGGATAGTCATGCTTCGGCATGAATGGGCCGGCTCAACCGGAGTGATACCACGGCCTCGCAGAAAATCGGCGTGAAGCAGCACGGCCCAATCAGGGTGAAAAGGGGGTTTAAAAAAGTTGGCCGCGCACTTGTGACTCCGCTGGTATCGCGGGTGTCCATGGGCGGCGGCAATCGCTTACCATCAGGTGCTCCGTCTGCTCGCCTGCCACCTATCACATAAAAAATATTTTACAAAACCCTCGATGAGTGAGGTCGACTCTCACTTGACCGTATTTTTATTTCCGATTTGAATAATACAACAGTGTAGCTTTTCAACGCTCATTAACTCACAAACGGCTTACTCATTCACTCGCCTGCTCATTCAGTCGTTCACTCCCGGCGAATGAATCAAAGCGGAAACGAGACAAACGATTCAACACAATCATTTGAACAGTATTGAAGCTTTGTTTCAACACATGAGTATTTTATGCGAGTGGTTTTAAAACTCATTTTACTGTTTTCTTCTTTTGTTAAAGACCCCTTTCGACAGCTGTTGTAAATAATGAGTAGAATAAAGGTAATATTTATAAAACTTCGTTAACTAAAATAGTGCCAAAAATGATTCAACACAATCATTTGAACAGTATTGAAGCTTTGTTTCAACACATGAGTATTAACGCGAGTGCCTTTAAACCTCACGTTTCAGGTTTCATTATTGTTAAGTCGTAGCCGTTGGGAAATACTCCCGCAGACAAACCGTTCCACAGAACTGAGGTACGTGGTAGAAAGTGCTTCATTTCTCTGTCTATGGGTTGTGAAGGTCAGTCGACAGTCGCTCCGACGCGGGCATCCGCATTGTGCTCCGTCGCGGGACAAATAGCCCTTTTTTTTTTTTTTTTTTTGGTCTCGAAGGGAAAATGCTTTGCGCACCGTCCCGTCAGGTCGGGGGACCTGGCGGGGTGTGTGGGACTCCCTCTGGGAAGGTGACCCAGAGGTATACCCACTAAAAACCCTACGACGCCCGCCTCTTTTGACTTAGGCGAGGCCTACGGTCACTCATCAGTCCGTATGACCCCGCTTGTGGCCAACGACCACCCAAACAAAATGGGCAGACCTCCTCAGAGGGGTGCAGGAATAGCACCCAGTCCTACCACCAGAAGGCGCACCGGCGTGCAGTGCGCTATCCACCTTTCTTAGGTCTCATTATGGGATGGCCGGTGCCCCCGCACCAGTCATCCAAGGCCTTCCGCGCGAACCATTGCCCTGACGAGCCCCTCTTCTGCCTCGCCCCCGTCGCAGTCGAAGAGAGAGCGGATCTCGCTCCCTCTCTCGTTCAGCTACCTCCTTCTGCTCCATCACCTCCTCGCAGAAGGAGGCTACCGCATTCCATGCACTCACGCTGCCAACCATTTTTTCAAGAACGGTTGGTAACGAGAGGTCTTCGCCACCCAGAGCCGTGGCTAAAGTTGTCCTCGGCAAAGCCCATGCCGGGCAGTCCATCATTGTGTGCTGTGCCGTGTCTTCTGCACAGTAACAATGGTGGCACCCCTGGGTCAATTCTGCGCCGGCGATAAGACACAGATATCTCCCAAAGCAACCGTGCCCCGAGAGGACCTGTGTCAGCCGGTAGCTCATTGACCCCCAACTTCGCCCAACCCATCTTTCTAAAATGGGTCGGACCGCCTCCAGAATCCGACGTCGCGACCCAGCACCTGCAGCACCTGATTCCTCAAGCCGCCGTCTCCAATCGCCCAGAGCCGTATCCTGGGCTGTTCTTCGCCGGGACAAATAGCCCGTCGCAACTATTCGCAACGACCTCCCTTTAACGCAGCGCCGCCAGTCGCCCGCGCCGCATGCGACGGAAGACCCGCTTAAGATGACGGGTAGGGCACACTAGCGACGCCAATCGGTTTTAATTATTAGCTACTAAACCGGATCTATTTTAAACAATTATGGGGTTACAACCTCTCGGCAAACACTTATACTATTTATTATATAACCATGCACAAATGCGGACCCAACATTTGTACGCGAAAAATTGATTCACGCTAAAAGTGTCCGCTTTTGGCGGTAATCAATTTTTCGCGTACAAAAACGGACCCAACATTTGTGCATGGTTAATTAATAAATAGTAGAAGTGTTTGCCGAGAGATTGTAACCCCGAAATGGTTTAAAATAGACCCGGTTTAGTAGCTAACTATTAAAAACGAATGGTGTCGCTAATTAGGGCTACCGGTCGCCTTAACTGCTGCTCTGTGGAGATGACATGAAACAGCACGCCGCGCGGATGCCCGTGACGTACGCCCGCTTAAAGCAGCGCACGGTTAGTCCAAACATACCCTGGGCTTCGGGGCGACAGCTTTAAACGCAACTGGGAATTACAAGCTAACATGAGGAGCACATAGGAATAGGGGCTATCACTTGTGAAAATCCGATAGATGGCGTGTTATTGTTAGACTGAGGTCCATCTTCAACAGCATTCGTTGTTTCGTTCGTCAAATTCACATTTTGATGTACAGGGGCATCTTTAACTTTAGTAAAGGGGGTGCGATGCACCCGGGCGCCGGAAGTTAGAGGGCGCCGAGAGCCCCTCGCTACACAAAGAGCCTTTTGTACTCGAAATTTGAATTATTATTTTTAGGGTTCCGTACCTCAAAAGGAAAAAACGGAACCCTTATAGGATCACTTTGTTGTCCGTCCGTCCGTCTGTCAAGACCCTTTTTCTCAGGAACTCGTGGAGGTATGAAGCTGAAATTTATATCAATTACTCAGGTCTACTGTCCCTTGAAGCTGTGAAAAAATCAAACTTTTAAGCCAAGCCAATCAAAAGACTCAGCCGATTATATCGATATTTTCATCAAATTTTCGACACTCGCAAAGGAATCAAAACCTACAGGGTACTTCCCGTAAACTCAGAATCTTGAAATTTGGCATGAAGCATTGTCATATAATGCAAATATAAGAAAAATTGCGAAAATCATATTTTTTTAGTTTTATAATATAATAAAAATATTTTAATAAAATGAAATTTACTACCTTATTTCTCACGAACGAATAAAGATATCAAATTGAAATTTATACCAAATACCTAGGTCTACTGTCCCTTTAAGCTGTGAAAAAATCAAACTTCTAAGTCTCTAACGCGATCAAAAGATACCGGCTGGAACCCTCGGTGCGCGAGTCAGACTCGCACTTGGCCGGTTTTTTATGCTAGAGGCGGACAAACGAACAAGCGAGTCGCCTGGATTGAAAGTAATCAACGCCGCCCATTGAACATCCGCAAAATCAGAGAGATCGCTAATATGTTGCCGGCCTTTTTAAAAAAGAGGATTATCGCCGAAAATAGCACAATTGATTAAATAAACAGTATGTTTGATTAGCCGTGCCGTGCCGGAGCCGTGTGGTCCCCGGCAGAGTAGAATAGGCCACCCTCACTCTTACCGAGGTGTCGTAAAAGGCGACTAAGGTAAAGCTGCTGGCATGATCATCAGCACCCAGAGAAGGAAAACTCTGCATTTATATCAAAACCCTCGCCAACCCGTCTGCCAAGCGTGGTGAGTATGGCAATTACCCCTCATGTGATTGAGGGAGGCCCGTGCCCCAGCAGTGGGGACTTAAATGGGCTGATGATGATGATGATGTTTGATTAGAGAATGGAGCTCAGAAATTGTTTATAATAGATCGGGTTTATTAATTAACAATTTAAATCGATTTGCGTCATCTGTTAAGGGTACCCGTCACCTTGTACACGAAAGAAGTCCCGTGGAAAAATACGGAACTAAAATTTTTAATTACTTGTTCTGTATATATTTTTTTATGGGAAAGGGACGCATAGATATGACAGATGCGCAATAATGTTATGGTAGTCGCTGAAAACCAGCGTCGGGGTTGGTCTCTTGGATCAGCACCGACTAATGCTGAGCGGCCGCCTCTTTGGCGCATACAGGGATAATGTTGTCCTACTTTTTGTTAATGATTTATGTCTAGGTTATGTTTCTAATTAAGTTTCCTTGTGTTGTATTGTGACAAATAAAGTTTTCATTCATTCATTCATTCATTCATTCATGCATACGAGCAAGCGAGTCACCTGATGATCAATATTTTTTTATGAGAAAGGGAGGCATACGAGCAAGCGAGTCACCTGATGGTCAGTGATCACCGCCGCCCATGGACATCAGCCACACCAGAGGGAGTGGGGATGTGTGGTCTTTTAGGAAGGTATAGGGTCGTTCCTTGAAGTTCGCAATGTCGTATCGGTTCGGAAATACTGCATGCGGGAATTCTCTTGTTTTTTTTTTGTATTTTTTTGTTTTTTTTTTTATTCTTTTTTTTACTAGTGTCTATGGACATAAAGTTCAAAGAATGTTAATTGCGTACTCTATGTAAACCGCAGATTTTTCGCACGCGATAGCCAAGATTTGCGTAGGTATCTATTAACAACAACAATGGAACGAGCTCTATACATCAAGGCCTAACGCGCATCGTTACCACGCAAATCGACTAGTCCTACACGTAGACGCCATTTTTTTGTTGTACTCCTGCGGCTAGAGTACAAAAAACTGAAATCTCTAAAAAAATATATATAGATAGATATTCTTCATTGCAAAACACAAAACTTAAGTACTTACACACACACACACAGGAAACCGGCGAGACACACACAGCACGGTGCTGTGTTTTGCTGCGTGGTACCGGAGGCCCAATCGGGGGGTTAAAAGGTTGGCAGCGCATTTGTGACTCCACTGGTGTCCCGGATGTCTATGGGCAGCGGTAATCGTTTACCGACAGGCGACCCGTCTGCTCGTCTGCCACCTATCACATAAAAAATCTACTATTAACTCAATGGTGAGGTAAAAGGTCTTCATTAGGAAATCTACAAGTATCTTATCTGCTTCCCCTGTTAAAGGTTTGCGAAGGTCAGACTCACCAAATCCTGAATTATTGAGCAGTGGACTGAAACAGGCTCATGATAGTGATTATCACTATCATGGCGTTTTTATTAAAATATTTTAAAAAATCGAAATATCCTATATAATATACGGACAAGACCACACATCAACGCATATAAAATCAAACTTCAATAGATTCTCACCTTTATGTGAAACAAATTTGGTTCAATATCAATTGAAGAAATGTGTACAAATAAAAACAACAGAATTAAAACAGACAAAACCAATTTATAATTTTGCCACAAAACTAGCAAACCAAATATACATTGTCGATGCCGAATAAGTAATTACTTTTCGGAAATAAATTTAAAATTCCATTATACTATTTTACATCAACATTAAATTATTAAATCTATGGTTAATCTCTCCGCCACAGTATATACATCAATAAGAGTAGTATGTTTTAAGCGACGGTTGCATTTGGGTTCCCAGGGTCGATTGCCGAGGTGCGTAAATTTTTTGAAATTAACTTGTGCGGTAGGTAATGTAACTTCAGATACAGTGTCAACCCGGAATCAGGAAGATCATTTTGGTTCAAAATAATTCATGATTATACTTGTTGTTAAGTATTATAATTTTTCAATAATTGATCGTAGTGAAGTTGTAAAACGGTACGCATCGCGCTCACTTATTGGTTGAACACCATTTTTGTGCACCAACTAGAGTCCTCCATAGACATTTACCCTAAACAGACTGTCTTTTCATAGATTGCCATACATGAAAACCCACGCGAAGCCATTAGTACTGGGGTGACGTGCTGGCCGACCTTCTTTCTCTGCCGCACCTGTATAGAATCTGCAGCAGGCATCTCTTTCACACTCTGTTTCGATTTTTCCGAAAAAGGCACATTCCGCTGACTTCTAATTCCAGTTCCATAGAGTCTGCGCCATAAAAGATGTCCCACGGCATAATACGGAACTAACATTTTAGATATCTTATGCCTATAAACAAACATGAAGTTCAAATCAAATTTTAATATTGAAAAAAAGTAACTAAAGCGCGCTTTTCAAAGGGCTTCTTTGGTGGCACGGACTCTATATGATCCTCCTGCAGCAAAACCTGCCTATCAAGGCCAGCCTTTAACATTTTACAAAATAATGAGTGACAGATTGCAATCAGTGCACAATAATGCCCACCCACTGGAAATATGTCATCTATGTAACGTAATTAAAATTGGAAAACAAATCCAGCGGAAAATATTATTTGATTGTCATATTAAAATTTAAACTGAGAATAAATTATCAGTGACTGGATTATTTAATTCCCAATAATTGAAATCGTTTATTTTCCATATTTATTTAAATTACTAGCGGTCGCCTGCAGCTTCGTTCGAAATTCGGTTTGCCACTAAGTAGCCTACGTCACTCTCCATCCCTTCAACTCTTAGACAATTTTCAACTATCTTCACTAAAAAAAGAACGTCAATTGGACCTTGGACTATGATTCTCACTCAGGAAGATCGGGATTCTGGTAATTACAATGAGGAGACTGCCGTATGACCTTCGCAACCCTTAGACCAGGGGACTTACTTAGGGAACCAGACGAACTGGGTCACGGTTACACGTTCAGAATCATTATCTCCAATTTTGAGAAACGATCCGAGCTCATGGTAGAAACATGTATATAGATTTTTACACTATATTTGAGAAAAATCATTTTTATTACCTGATTCCTGAATCATGATCTAAGCCTACCCCGGGCACCAGAACGACAGCTTAGGATGCAACCGGGAATGATACGCTAAGATGAGGACTTACTTACTTACTACGCTGGCTCAGCGATCCAAAGTGGGTCTTGGCCTCCAACGACAAAGTTCTCCATTTTTTGCGGTCCTGTGCCAATGCCGCCCAATCGTGCACGTTGAGTGCTTTGAGGTCCTCCAGCGGTATCTCGGACGACCCACTAGACGTCTGACTTATTTGAAAAAATAAACATTTCCTTTAATTTCCATAAAATAAAATAGATAAATACTTTATTGCATTGTATTTTGCATTACAAAAATTTGACGCACAATTAAATTCTATGGGTGTGCATGATCGGCGCCAACCGCTTAACATTGCATCGGGTGATGCGTCTGCTTGTCTGCCACCTATCACATAAAAAAATTAAAAATACTTCGTTTGCATAGGCTTGTATATAGCTTTACAAATCGTCATACATGAAAAATATAAATTATAACTATGTATTATACATGTCAATAAACATATATGTCGATATAAAAATATACTAAGAAATTACTGCCTGCTAATTGATGCGTCGCATTTTAAAGTGCGGCTGCGCTTGGGGTTTCGGGTTCGATCCCCGGGTCGGGCCAAAATTTGTACCTGAGTTTTTCTGTAAAGAAATTCTCAGTGTCAGCCCGGAGTCTAGAAGTTGGCGGTCTTGTACCCCCACGCACTCTCTGGTCGTGTCACGCTGGTGTTCCATCGGATTATAAGGGTAAGGGCATAGAGAGTGCACTTGTGTTGGCGCACACACTTGAGCACTAAAATATATCCTGCGAAAGTGGCTGATCGTTCAGATTGGCCACCGTAGCCGAAATCGGTTAAAGGAATTATTATTATTATACTAAGAAATGAATCTGACGATCTGGTGAAGATCGCGAGAATCTATTGGATGCGGGCGGCACATCACCGATCTGTGTGGAGGACATTGGGGGTGGCCTATGTCCAGCAGTGGTCGTCTATTGGCTGAAATGAATAAATATAATGTGATTCTAGCACCGGAATCGGAAAGTTGATTCTGACGAGAAGATCTGACAAGAAATCTCAATCCCCTATCTCCAGGCCTACAAATATGCGCGGTACTTGAAAAATAGCCCGATTTCGGCCACTAAAGGCCGTTAAGGCATCCCCTTACAAACGTGCCCAACCGTGTCCAGCATCGTTTACCCTGTCATCGTTAGCCCAAAAAATTGCCCATTAGATAGAAACACATGATTCTTTGTACGATTGAGATGTCTGATATATTTGAGCAAATATGTCAAGTCGATTTGTAGAGGATGAGAAACTGGGCTCGATATCTCGTTTTTCATGAAAGTCGATGTAATGGGGGCTGTCGCGAGTGAAATATCCACTAGACGGCATGCCTGTGAACCGAGGTCCAACTTCAACATCATTATCTGATTTATTTGTTAATTGACAGTTTGACATATCACCAAAAATACCTAATCACCATGTAGATGGACCTCAGGCCTATAGTACGCCATCTTGCGGATTTTTCGCACACGATAGCTCATAGTTACTGACATTTCATAGTAACAACAACAATAATAGTAGTCAACATAGTATATTATATATATTGTATGTATTAGTATATTCGTATTCCATTTATGTATTTGCATTTAAACTTTCTGTGTAAGTATATAAATATTTAAGATTGCACCCCCCTACACCTTCATCAAGTGTCCTTTATCCAAAGGTTGCCTGGAAGAGATCGCTCATAGTGATAAGGCCGCCTTCGTTGTACACATCCTGTAATATCTAGTTTTAAGTTTTTATACTTTATTTTGAGTGCAATAAAAGTATATTCATTCATTCATTCATTCATTCATTCATTTCGTGTTTGAAAATGGTAGCTCAATGGTTTTTTTTATTTTATTTATTTATGTAACGCCCTGCTGGTCTAGTGGCTTATATACCGGGCCGTGATCTCGGAGTCCTGGGTTGAGCAAAAAGTATGATTCTACTTATTCGAGCATAGTTCGGGTTTGTGATCGGATTAGTGATCACAAACATTAGGCATTAGGCATCGAGGTAATTAAGCCTAATCCCATCATAGTAGCGATGGCTTGATTTCTATGATGGAGGCCTTTGCACTGCAGTGGGACAGTTTACAGGCTGATACTTTACTTTTGTAAGCACATTCAATTATTTGAGTTAATATATCTTAAAATTCTACATTAGGTTTAACTTTTCTGGACTTCGTCAGGACTATTTATTTATTTTATTTTATTCGGAAAACCAACAGCTGTCTTAATGCAGTAGCATTTACAATGAATGTCTTAAAGCTAATAACAGGTTTTCACTGATATAAATAAAGTAGGTAACAGTTTTAACATCCGAAGATCACGGAAACCGACCAAGTTGGCAATGAAAAAATAAAAATAAATTTAACAACACTATTACATACTGTTGCCGTTATTGGCGGCTTCCGGAGACGCAGAACAGAACGAATATGTAGGTAGTTATTATGCCTAATTTCCTCAAAAAATGAAAACTAAATTAGGGTAAAGATCAGAAAAAATATAACCCAATTCAAGCTACTCCAAAACAAAAGACAATTATAAAATACGACTACCTCCAAAGAAGACTCCATTATTTAATAAAAGCATATTTTGCATGGCACCTAGGCTATATAACCACTTGCTTTAATGTATTTTACATTTTAAAGACATTATGTCATTCAAACAAAGGTTAAAAGGATCCTACAAGAAAAGAGCTACTACAGTGTTAATGACTATTTATCTGATAAAACGTTATATAATATAATATTGTGACATTAAAATAATGATCAAATTTAATTTATCCTAATGTAATTTTAAATATAATTTAATTTAATTTGAGTTATATTGTGACCTATTTGTAAACTGCTGAATGTATCCCATATAATGTAGCGTAATCTTCAGAGATTACAAACATGAGAAACTTAAAGATAATTCAATTCAATACTTTTTATTGGCAAAAATTTTAAACAATTTATGTAAATTCAGTGACTTATGCACTAGGCTCGCAGGCCTGTGTCGCATAAGTTGAGTGAGCTAATTAAGCCTAGTTACAATTTACGTAATGCTCCAGTTCTTTAACTGCCAAATGTGATACATAACAAATTAAAAATCTATAATTATCAAAAATCTGTAATCAATTCAATTTAATTCACTAATTCCTCATAATAAACATTGGCCCAATTTTGCATGCCGTCTTTGGCCAAATATGGCGAACTATTGTACATAACTTAACAGCTTTTATACCTACCCATATTTGCAAATAAACAATTTGTATTTGTATTTGATCTATTGAAGAAATTTGACAAATTTGTAGACATTGATGTTTGGGTGTCGGTACTGGTCATTTATTTTATTATTTAAAACTATATTTCACAAAACGATACGAACTTAATGCCCAGAGGCATTCTCTACCAGTCAACCTTTGGGTCACAATTTATCGAAAAATGATTCACTCAGCGTCTTTCCCGCCCTAGCCACATCAATAGTAACAGACTTGATAAAAGTCTGAAAATGTCGTATTTATTTATTTTATTTATATGACATAATTTCGTAATTCCACTCTGCCGGGGACCACACGGCCACGCGGAATAGGCCACCCTCACTCTTACCGAGGTGTCGTAAAAGGCGACTAAGGTAAAGCTGCTGGCATGATCATCAGCACCCAGAGAAGGAAAACTCTGCATTTATATCAAAACCCTCGCCAACCCGTCTGCCAAGCGTGGTGAGTATGGCAATTACCCCTCATGTGATTGAGGGAGGCCCGTGCCCCAGCAGTGGGGACTTAAATGGGCTGATGATGATGAATTTCGTAATAACAATATTTTAAGACGCTAAATAAATAACTCAACGAATATTTCGGCATTGTTCTTTAACATTATGTCTCATAGTAATATTTTTAGGGTTTACGTTTATGCTACGACAGCTACGACCGTAGCATCTGCTACGAAGCGCAAAACTTCCAAGTTTGCTCTCTCCGAAGCGCAAGTTTACTCAGATGCCTTCATTTATAGGCGCCGTTGAAGTGATGTATTCTTAATAGGGCAAGTTTTGAAAACCACCTGTGTTTTACTTATTACTATCAACTGAGCTCTATTCGAGAGATTCCAGGATAGGAATGGCATCCATCTTGGTTTCTTTTTTTTTTAATTCTAATGAAACTCCACGGACACTGGTTCCGTGCCTTTATTGTGCTCGTTTTTTATGTTACAAATTATTTTGTGTTACAAATTATTTTTGAAATTTTCTGAGCGATAAAATTAGACTAAATTCAATTACAATAACAATAACAATCTTAAGTTTAGGCAGTCATGCATGGTTAATGTTAATAAGATGTATACAACCTGTGCGGATAAAGAATGGGATCGGAAATGGCGGCGCATCTATTCACTTCTTGCTCGCACACTATTTGCGTCTATACTCGCACTCGTGGGGTGCGAATATAGACGCAAATAGTGTGCGAGCGAGAAGTGAATAAATGCGTCGCCATTTCTGATCCCATTCTTTATCCGCACAGGATGTAGTAACATTATTTTCTTCAATCTTGGTTACAAATCTATTCTTTTTATACAGTCTTTCTCTACCGTAGGAGAGCCACGATTTGTTATAAATAGGCCGGTTTAATAGGAGTAATACCACGGCCTCACAGAAAATTGGCGTGAAGCTGCACTGTGCTGTGTTTCACTGTGTGAGTGAGGGTACCGGAGGCCCAATCCGGGGGAAAGCGGGGCTTAAAGGTTGGCAGCGCACTTGAGACACCACTGGTGTCGCGGTACATGGGCGGCGGCAATCGCTTACCATCAGGTGATCCGTCTGCTCGTCTGCCAAATCTTACAAATAGCGGCAATGCTTATAAGTAATCCGATAACACGAAACCCTTGCGCGATGTAACCGATACCTAACGCCATCTATTAGTAAAAAGTGGAACTTATGTCTTGAAAAGAAGTTAGGGCCAGCCATTAGTATTAATATAAATTCACCGTATTATGGTGTGAGAGAGTTATGCTTCGGCTTGAATGGGCCAGCTCGACCGAGGTGATACCACCAGCGATACCATAAAAACCGGCGTAAAGTAGCATCTGTTCTCTGTTTTTCCGAGTTAAAAGGTTGGCATTTGACTCTGTTGGGTGTCCATGGGTGGCAACAATCGCTTACCATCAGGAGCCACGCTTCGGCATGATTGGGCCGTTTCGACCGGAGTGATACCACGGCGTCACAGAAAACCGGCGTGAAGCAGCACTGTGCTGGGTTTCGCTGCGTGAGTGAGGGTACCGGAGGGTCAATACGGAGGACTGGGGGGTTTAAAGGTTGGCAGTGAAATGAAATGAAATGAAATAAAACATTTATTTGCTTGCTAAGTGTTACATACAAATATTAGGTGTTTTTTTAGTAAACAGGTGTAACACCCGATTTTCTACCTATATGATAAATCTAATATTTAAGGTAAATAGTCATGGTCATTAGTATAATTCGTTAAAACATAAATACAGTTAGGAAATAGAATAGTTTTAGTTGGTGTTTTAGCAACTTACCAGACGAACTATATTGTCGTTCTTTTGGCTTACGTTGTGTGTTTAGAGAAATGGCATACTTATTCCATCATGCTAGCTTGTCGAACCTCCTCACGACACCATTTTTAACACGATGGATTATTTAAATTTATAAGATATCTCTGTTTTAATCTAACAAAACCCGTATTGTTTTGTTGTTAATTGTAAGACTGTTTGTCAGTCGCTGTCAGTGTGACAGTTGCTCCGGTGAACGTTTCGTTTCGCGAGCGTTTTGTTTTTGCTGCGCCCGGAAGGGGCTTGCTGCTGTCATCATAACTGATGTCATGTGATAATAAGTATTATCCTCCACTGGATGTACTTCTTTGGTATTTTTTCGGTTTATCTGTTGAAACCCTCATCTCCGCTAGTGAGTTGAGCGGTGGAAAGATTTCTTTTTGATATTGTAAGTGGTTGTCAATATGCAGTGTTCCATTGACAAGTATTTAGAGGGAAAACTTGTCTATGGTCATTGAGGACACACGACTTTTTTCACCAGAATGGCGTCTGCGCCGGTGTGATATTTTTCTCTTGTACTCCACGTTATATTGGTGGAACTTTTGTAATCGGTCGATTAAAATGACCAAATAACGTTTATTTTGTTCTGGGCGACTGTTGGACTGTGTCGATGTTGGAAATGTGTCTCGTCAACCGTGTGATGTGTTGATGCTGAAAATCCCCTTTTGGGGCTCCAGGTCCCAGGTAAAAGACTCCAGGTCCCAGGTAAAAGATCCCTGGTCCTATGTACAAGATTCAGGTCTAGGCCGGCTGCCGCTGGACACCTCCTTGCTATGCTGGAGCGGGTGATGACACTGTTTCGACGTGACGGACGTGATCTGAGGCGTTTCGATAAGTAACCCCTGTCTAGTCACACTCGTAACTACAGGTATGATGTCCTATAACCTTTATCGACCAGCGGGATTTTCCCCCTTATGATCTGTTCCTGTGGATAGACATTCCACATCGTTACTTCTTTCTGTGGCACAGTCCAACGCCCACCTTTTTCTCTTTCTTTTATAAATTTAGTTCTCTTTGGAAGTTTGATGTTTTCTACTGTCAGCTCCGTTAACTTTGTATCACTACATTAATTTTACTTGCATAAACATATGTAAATTTTGTGAGAACTATTTGTGGTGTGTGGTCATATGCAGCTTGAAGTGGTCAGTGTGTTGGATGGCAGGCTGATCCTCGACTTGAAGGTCGGTGGGTTTCAGAGGCTAGGCCTGGTCAATGAGACTCTCCGGCTGAGACGCGGGTCAGTCTCCCACCTCGCAGCTCGGGTCGCTCTGGGTTGTGTGTAACCCCACTCCACCTTAAGGATTGGTCATCCTCTTATGACCCTAATTTCAGTGTTTTGATTCTGTTCATTCCGGACAGGACACACTAACTATAGTGGTGTATGTTCATATAGATTTTGGCGTGTCTACACTATCTATATTTGTTTATTTAGACAATAATTTATCTATGTGTATAAATAAAGTGGTTAGATGCCCATTGTGGTCGGTGACTTCCATCGGCCCTAGTAGTGAAATATTGGGCAACCTAAACTTATGTCTTATTTTTATAACTTGTCAGTTCAGCTTAGTTCATGTACTAGGTTACTTAATTTAATTGAGATGTACCTTTTTAAAATACTTATTTGCCACATTTTGTAATCTGTGAACAAACATGTGCCGAGTAGTGTATTATTGGGCAAATTTAACCTTGTCCATGTTTTATAAAATTTCATATCTGTAATAACATAAAAATGTTAATTTTTATACCTGCTGCGTAGTATAATAAATAAATACTGTCAAACGTATTAACTTTGCACATTCATTGGATGCCTTTGTTTCGATTGATGGGGGATTTCTAATAATTATTCTTTTCTTTTATGATCCTTTCTATGTGGGTCTCATATTTTAATATTCTTGTTACTTTAATTTATACCAGTGTTTAAACCGGTACTTACGGCGCCCAACAATATAATCACCCATCAATGTCTGAGCCACCGAACCTATGATCCCTTTCCCTCTCATGCTCTGCCTACTGCCGCTACGCTGCATAAGTTTATCCTGGCTGGGGCATCTTGTGCCGACGCTCGCAAGAACCCCAGGGAGGAAAAACGTACCATTACAGTGACGTTCCCAACGTGTGGCTCAGAAAAGCGCATCCAATGCCTATTTTTTTCTGTCTTTGTTGAACAGTATTAAAATACCTTTTTTTTGCTATCATGTCTGCTTTCAATTGCAATATTAACTTCTTGCTCAAAGATGAACTCGAACACGAGTTAACGGTTCTTAATGTTTCTTTTGATGATAAATGTACTGTGGACGATTTAAGAAAACTTTTAAGAAGTACCTCGAAGTTAGCCCGTAGGGGTAGCTTAAAAATTCCTACCATGTCTGTTTCAACGGAGAATGCTGATAAAGAAGTTTCGGTTTTGCAGTTTAAGGCTAATCAGCTGATTGCTTGTTTAGGTGAAGGGGATAGTTCAGAATCCGCTCGCACACGTTTAGTGGGCCGTGCCAACTACCTTCTATCCAGAATCTCGAGAGTCGTTGATCCGCCTGAGGCGCTATTATCGTTACAAGGCAAACTCGTTCGCTGCATCTCAGACCTTGGAAGTTCTTCGGAGGAGGAACTTACTACTTCACGTCCGCGGCATGTCACTAAGACGGTTATTTACAAACCGGAGAAGTCTGTTAATTTGTGCTCTTTAAATATTAAGTTTAACGGAGAATCGTGTGTTCGTGTTTTCATCTCTAGATTAGAGGAACTTTGTGCTGCTAGGAACATCTCTCAGAAGTGTGTTTTCACTGGCTTCCCTGATCTCGTTGAAGGACCCGCTCTCTATTGGTATCGAGCTAATAAAGGTAACTTTCATAGCTATGATGAGCTGGTGTCCGCTTTAAAAGCAGATTTTGATTTGCCAGATTTTGACGATCGGCTCATGCAGGAGATCCGCACTAGAACGCAGGCCAAGCATGAATCTTTGGTAGTATACCTGTGAACTAATGTTAGTCGACGTCAAGTCTATTGCTCACTTAACGCAGTTAGGTAAGAAAATCGAAGCTTGTAAACTTCGAATGGATGGCTTTGTTGAACCATCCCTTGCTAAATCCAGTGTTGCTCCAGACTTCTGTTATAAGCCTAAATCTTAAGTTGATAATACTCTGGGTAGGCATGCTGGTAAACTTAACTCTGTCGCCTCTTTCGACAAGAGTTCTTCTAGTGTATTTGTTAATAAGCCTCCTGTCGCTACTTCCGACGGAAGCTCTTCTAAGAATAACTCGGGTTATTGTTGTGGATGTCGCCGTAACGGACATACTGCGTCTCGTTGCAGTGCATCTCGAAGCCTCCTTTGCTTCAAATGTGGTAAACCCGGTGTTAAGTCAACTGATTGCCCTCTTTGCAACCAGTCAAATACTAGATAACTTTGTCTCTCTGAGTTTGTTTGTTGTCTTCGACTACTTTAGTAAATACGTGCTTCTGTTTCCTTTGCGAAATGCCACGGCGAAAGCGGTGTGCAAATGCCTTATGAAGGGCGTTTTTCTGGTACATGGTGTGTGTCGTATCCTGTACACAGACAACGGCCCCCAGTTTACGTCAAAGGAATTCAGAGACCTGTTGGGTGCATTCGGTGTCCCACATATTTTCTACAATCCTCGTTACCATCCCCAAACGAACCAAACTGAACGTGTTAATCGGGATATTGTGCGTGCTATTGCTTCTTACGTGCGTTCTGATCATAGAAAATGGGATCAGAACATTGAAGAAATCCAATGTGCCCTCAATTCGTCTGTTCACGAAGGTACTAAGTTTACCCCTTTTTTCTTAAATCATGGTAGGGAAATGGTAATTGATGGTGCTACTTATAACTCTGATCAGCCTCTTGATGGTCAGGAGGTTACTGTCCACTCTGACCATTTCGTGTCTGGGTTGCCTAAACTCCAGGAAGGTGTTTGAAGACGTTGGTGGTCATCTAAAGAAGGCGTATCGCCGCAATGCGAAGTACTACAACTTGAGGAAGCGTCCCTTGGAGTTGAAAGAAGGGCAAATCATATATAAAAGATGCTTTCCTCTGTCCAACGCTTCCAAATATTTCTCGGCGAAATTGTCTCCCAAGTTTGACAAGTGTGAGGTAGACAAGAAATTGGGTAACGTGGTCTATTCGTTAAGGACCCTGGACGGTAAACCTTTAGGTTCTTTTCACATCAAAGATCTCATCGTTCGTGGAAATGATGTTGATTCTTGAAGGTGCCTCTTATTAGCTATATTGTTAGTTTATTACTGCATGTTAGGTAAGAAACTACTTTCTTTGTTCGTGTTTAGGTCGTAGTAGGGACCGAGACACTCTCGTCTTTAGTGTATAAGTCTATATTTAGATTTATGCTCTCTTTAGTATAGGTGAGCCCTGCGTTGGTTTTCACCTCTTGTGCTGTTATGTGATGGTGGACTCTCCCCTCCTAACGCCATGTTTTACGAAGTCCCTGCTTTCATACTTCGCCTTTGTGTTTTACCCCCGTCTATACTGGGTGTCGTTTAGCACAACGTTCTCGGCTTAGCCGGACGTTCGTTTGAGTTAAGTTGGATGTTCCACTGCTCACTAGTAGGTTAGTACCTGTGGGTTTCAGTCCACATTGGTGGTGACCCCTAGATGGTCCTAACCGTATTGCTAGATAATTTTAAGTTATCCCTGATTTCGACTCAAACTCCTGTGTGTGTTTTTCGAGTCTCAAGGTGTCCTTTAGGTCTAGTTTAGCATAATATGTTTAGCATTAAGACGGTGCTGCAACTTTCGTCTCTCTTTTTTGAAAAATTTTATTAAAAATTTCATTTTTAATAAAATTTTTCTTTCCAACTAAGACGGTACTGTAACACCCGATTTTCTACCTATATGATAAATCTAATATTTAAGGTAAATAGTCATGGTCATTAGTATAATTCGTTAAAACATAAATACAGTTAGGAAATAGAATAGTTTTAGTTGGTGTTTTTTAGCAACTTACCAGACGAACTATATTGTCGTTCTTTTGGCTTACGTTGTGTGTTTAGAGAAATGGCATACTTATTCCATCATGCTAGCTTGTCGAACCTCCTCACGACACCATTTTTAACACGATGGATTATTTAAATTTATAAGATATCTCTGTTTTAATCTAACAAAACCCGTATTGTTTTGTTGTTAATTGTAAGACTGTTTGTCAGTCGCTGTCAGTGTGACAGTTGCTCCGGTGAACGTTTCGTTTCGCGAGCGTTTTGTTTTTGTTGCGCCCGAAAGGGGCTTGCTGCTGTCATCATAATTGATGTCATGTGATAATAAGTATTATCCTCCACTGGATATACTTCTTTGGTATTTTTTCGGTTTATCTGTTGAAACCCTCATCTCCGTTAGTGAGTTGAGCGGTGGAAAGATTTCTTTTTGATATTGTAAGTGGTTGTCAATATGCAGTGTTCCATTGACAAGTATTTAGAGGGAAAACTTGTCTATGGTCATTGAGGACACACGACTTTTTTCACCAGAATGGCGTCTGCGCCGGTGTGATATTTTCTCTTGTACTCCACGTTATATTGGTGGAACTTTTGTAATCGGTCGATTAAAATGACCAAATAACGTTTATTTTGTTCTGGGCGACTGTTGGACTGTGTCGATGTTGGAAATGTGTCTCGTCAACCGTGTGATGTGTTGATGCTGAAAATCCCCTTTTGGGGCTCCAGGTCCCAGGTAAAAGACTCCAGGTCCCAGGTAAAAGATCCCTGGTCCTATGTACAAGATTCAGGTCTAGGCCGGCTGCCGCTGGACACCTCCTTGCTATGCTGGAGCGGGTGATGACACTGTTTCGACGTGACGGACGTGATCTGAGGCGTTTCGATAAGTAACCCCTGTCTAGTCACACTCGTAACTACAGGTATGATGTCCTATAACCTTTATCGACCAGCGGGATTTTCCCCCTTATGATCTGTTCCTGTGGATAGACATTCCACATCGTTACTTTCTTTCTGTGGCACAGTCCAACGCCCACCTTTTTTCTCTTTCTTTTATAAATTTAGTTCTCTTTGGAAGTTTGATGTTTTCTACAGTCAGCTCCGTTAACTTTGTATCACTACCTTAATTTTGCTTGCATAAACGTATGTAAATTTAGTGAGAGCTATCTGTGGTGTGTGGTCGTATGCAGCTTGAAGCGGTCAGTGTGTTGGATGGCAGGCTGATCCTCGACTTGAAGGTCGGTGGGTTTCAGAGGCTAGGCCTGGTCAATGAGACTCTCCGGCTGAGACGCGGGTCAGTCTCCCACCTCGCAGTTCGGGTCGCTCTGGGTTGTGTGTAACCCCACTCCACCTTAAGGATTGGTCATCCTCTTATGACCCTAATTTCAGTGTTTTGATTCTGTTCATTCCGGACAGGACACACTAACCATAGTGGTGTATGTTCATATAGATTTTAGCGTGTCTACACTATCTATACTTTGTTTATTTAGATATTAATTTATCTATGTGTATAAATAAAGTGGTTAGATGCCCATTGTGGTCGGTGACTTCCATCGGCCCTAGTAGTGAAATATTGGGCAACCTAAACTTATGTCTTATTTTTATAACTTGTCAGTTCAGCTTAGTTCATGTACTAGGTTACTTAATTTAATTGAGATGTACCTTTTTAAAATACTTATTTAGCCACATTTTGTAATCTGTGAACAAACATGTGCCGAGTAGTGTATTATTGGGCAAATTTAACCTTGTCCATAGTTTTATAAAATTTCATATCTGTAATAACATAAAAATGTTAATTTTTATACCTGCTGCGTAGTATAATAAATAAATACTGTCAAACGTATTAACTTTGCACATTCATTGGATGCCTTTGTTTCGATTGATGGGGGATTTCTAATAATTATTCTTTTCTTTTATGATCCTTTCTATGTGGGTCTCATATTTTAATATTCTTGTTACTTTAATTTATACCAGTGTTTAAACCGGTACTTACGGCGCCCAACAATATAATCACCCATCAATGTCTGAGCCACCGAACCTATGATCCCTTTCCCTCTCATGCTCTGCCTACTGCCGCTACGCTGCATAAGTTTATCCTGGCTGGGGCATCTTGTGCCGACGCTCGCAAGAACCCCAGGGAGGAAAAACGCACCATTACACAGGTACTTATAACCTAGCTACCTTTTAAGGTAATCGCAAATGTGAGGGCAGCTTTATCCTAATAACAATATTAATATAAAAATCTTAAATAAGTAGGTACTAAAATGTTCACTTGTGTGCACTTGTGGTTATACTGGTGTCCATGGGCGAGGGAAATCGCTTAACATCAGGTGATCCCTCTGCTCGTCTGGCACGTATTATAAAAAATATCCACAGTAAATCTTCATATGACGTGCCAAAACCTTGGCCAAAACGAAGTGAGATTGAATCATAGTTTTTTCTATATAAAAACAAACTGATAATATATTTTTTTTGAAAGTCGATTAACAAAGAAGGACAACCTTAAAACTCGTTTTCTTTTTTATTTCCCCAACAGGATACCGGATAAAACTGGCATCATTAGCTATTGATTTGCGATTAGGACCCCACATTAGCGGTTTGGACACCCTAAGCTGTATACATCATGATAATGGTTTGATGGAAAGAAGGTCGATTTAGGTTATAAGTATTTAATGTTATTTTTTTTGGTAAATCACTCAGTACTTAACCTTCAAGAAATGAGCGATTTCTTTTTTTAATCATTACTTATATTCCTGTAGCTATCTTACCTATGTTACAAAGCTAGAGCGATCTTTTTTTTATTGCTTATTGCCGCTCATAGACGTCAACAATGGACTGGAGCACAGTCATGCAGCTGCCTACCGTGAAACAAGAAGTCTTTTCAAACCTCGTTTCAAAAAGGACATGTCATAGCGATCAGGGAACACCACGGCTGGAACCTCATTCCAGAGTTTGCACGAGCGTGGGAAAAAGGAGCGTTGGAAACGAAGCGTTCTGGAAGGGATTGGTTCCAGGAAGTATTGGTGATTATGCTATGTCTCTGTTGTGATCGTAACCTATGCTACTGTGCTATAGAGTCGTAGTCTTGTTAAAGGGATGTAGCTATCATTGGCTGTGCTACGGTGCTATTGCTATCGAGGCTTGTGTTACGAAGCTGTAGATATCGTAGCCTGTGCTAAAGAGCTGTAGAAGTTGTAGCCTGTACTACAGCACTATAAATATCGTAGTCTGTACCACAGCGCGGTAGCCTTTGTAGACTATGCTACAGCACCGTAGCTATCGTAGCGAGGGCTACGGCGCGGTAGCTATTGTAGCGTGTGCTACAGCATTGTAGCTATCGTAGCAAGAGCTACGCCGCGGTAGCTATCGTGGCGTGCGCTACAGCACTGTAGCTATCGTAGCGAGAGCTACAGCACTGTAGCTATCGTAGCTTGTGCTACTGCGCTGTAACTATCGTAGCGTGTGCTACAGCACCGTAGCTATCGTAGCGTGTGCTACTGCGCTGTAGCTATCGTAGCGTGTGCTACGACTCTATAGCTATCGTAGCGTGTGCTACTGCGCTGTAGCCATTGTAGACTATGCTACAGCACTGTAGTATCGTAGCGTGTGCTACGACGCTGTAGCTATCGTAGCGTGCGCTACAGCACTGTAGCTATCGTAGCGTGTGCTACTGCGCTGTAACTATCGTAGCGTGTGCTACAGCACCGTAGCTATCGTAGCGTATGCTACTGCGCTGTAACTATCGTAGCGTGTGCTACAGCACCGTAGCTATCGTAGCGTGTGCTACTGCGCTGTAGCTATCGTAGCGTATGCTACGACTCTATAGCTATCGTAGCGTGTGCTACTGCGCTGTAGCCATTGTAGACTATGCTGCAGCACTGTAGTATCGTAGCGTGTTCTACGGTGCTGTAGCTGTAACTATCATAGCCTGTGCTGTAGCAGAAGTACCCTGTACTACGACGCTGTAGCGTTCGTAGACCGTGCTACAACACAAATCCTCGTAGCCACTGTTGAGTATGAGACACGGACAAATAAAACGTTTACTAGTTATGTCCATCCCGATATTTACTATACGGAACCTCCTTATTCAATATGGCGGATACTACCGCCGTACTTATACCTACATATATTTAAAAAATATATATTATTAGACAAAAAAATTCAAAATTCAAAAGTACTTTATTTGCATAGGCTTATATACAGCTCTTGCTAATCGCCATACTTGAAAACTGTAAATTATAACTTTGTATATTATACATGTAATTCAACATATATGTCAAGACAAAAAATATATTAAGAAATGAATAAATATAATGTGATTCTACTACTGGAATCGGAAAGTTGATTCTGAGGAGAAGATCCGGCAAGAGACTCGCCAGTTACTCTTTTTAATCGCCATAAATTTTATAAGTACAATATCATGGGTGTAGGCGATCAGTTTATCATTTCTACAAATTTTTGCCATGTAGTCAAAAAGTGGTTAATCAGGGTTTGGATTCTCCTAGTAAGCGCATAAATTCAAATTCAAAAGTACTTTATTTGCATAGGCTATATACAACCCTTGCAAATCGTACTCATAAAACACTTGCGTTAGGACAATCTGCTCTCTTATAACAAAATGTGGTAACTTATTGAATAACAATTACATAATTATATAACAAGAAAGCTTACATATTACATTTGTGTAGTTTTCATATTTATCAGGAGTTTTCTCCTTTATAGTGAAATGTAGAATGTATATCTGAGTTCCGTGCGTGTATGAACGGGCCAGAAGGGCCGCTTCAAGTCAGGATCGCGTCGGTTCAAGAGCATGACAAACATATAGGCGCTCGTAGTTGGAAAACAAGGAATGGCACAAGTTATAGGCGATACCACTTGCTTGGTAGTGAGGGAAAGCATCGTGAGGAAACGTACATGCCTCGGATAATTTTCAAGTGTCTGAACATGTACAGTCAGCGTCACATTAAGTTACCCCCCTGCAGTGGTAAAATAGCTTGTGCCCCAGACATAAGGTCCAAAGGTCAACAAGGGTAACTTGACGCGACGCCGTGTCTACCTGCGATTCAGTTATATATTTAAATAAATTGGCTTCTTAATTTATCCTCGACTGCATTTTTTTTATAGAAAGGCCAATCAGGATGACCTCACTCCGCCTGATGGTAAGCGGCCGTGAAATCCAAATATGAGGCTGACAGGCACAAAAGAACTAACAAAGTACCCATTGTGTCTGCTATCCTCACCCTAATGGACTGCTAAGATGCCGTTTCACGCCCCGCCTCAAAGACCCCGGATTGTATGAAGGAGGAAACACATGAGCTGGGAGGCATGAGCTGGGAGGGCATTCCATGTCTTGATGGCTCAGCATTGTGTGTGTTTGTAAGAACTTGCACACTTTTCTAAAAAAGGTCCGATAGTCATAGTCTTAACACCAGAACATAGACTTGCCGGCCCAGTCCTCAGACTTCATAAAATCGGTAATTCATTTGTTGTCTTAAGTATTAAGATATTCAATAATCTCCCACAAAATGTCATTAACCTATCACTGGATAAGTTAAGGTCTCATATTAAAACCTGCCTAATGAAGAGAGGTTACTATATTGTACAGGACTATTTAAATGATAAGGACTCTTGGTTATGTTAATCGATTAGTCTTGAGTTGTTATTTACAGTCTGTTAACTTTGATGATTGTATTTTTTTTCTCTTCTCAATTGAAACTCAGTACATCATCAATATTTAAAAAGAGTAACTACTGAGTTTCTTGTTGTGTCTTCTCAGTAGAAATCGACATTCCGAACCAGAGCGGTAGATGATAATATGTGTACCTATTTCGACATTCAATAAGTGTTCTGTATGAACCTAAATATAATAAAGATTGTTTATCCTTTATCTTTTAGTTGTTCTGAACGCCCTGTTGGGCTAGTGGTTCAAGTACCTGGCCGTGATCTTGGGGTCCTGGGTTCGACACCCGATGTTTACTTCGGCACTGATCGCGACGCGAGTGGGAGCGGTGTCCAAAAATATAACGAACGGTCTTTTTGTGAACTTTTTACTCAACTGTAACATTTACAACGGAGACTTATATATGTGCGGAAAAAAATAGTCCCTGTGCAATTTAGTATACATGCAACGCCATCTATGAAACCTAAAGAATAACCAAACAAATATGTCGTCTTGATACTTCAATCACATATGACACCTCTCACCATCACCCGGGTCGAGCAAAAAGTATTTTTCGAATTTTTCGAACATAGGTCGGGTTTGTGATCACCAATCCGCATTAGGCAAGCGTGGTGATTAAGCCTAATCCCATCATAGTAGCGATGACTTGATTTCTATGACGGAGGCCTTTGCCCTGCAGTGGGACAGTATATAGGCTGATACTTTACTTAGTTGTTCTGGTTCTCATGTCTAAGGGTTGCGAAGGTCAGACGGTAATTCCTTCATTGTTTTACTTTATTACCAGACCTTCTGGATCCTGGATCCAGACCATTCTAAGTCACTGAGAGATCTACGCCCATCGCTCGTAAAATTTCGGCCTCTTCTGATCGTTTACCAAATATTATTATTTGACTGACCGGATGGCGCAATTGGTAGTGACCCTGCCTTTTACGCCAATGGTCGTGGGTTCCATCCCCACCCTGGACAAACATTCGTGCGATGAACACTTGTGTTTGTTCAGTGTCTGGGTATAATATATGTATTTAAGTATATATTTGTGTTCCTCTGTTGTCTGATATCGCTTAACAAGTGCTTAAGATACTTAATACGGAATCAGGTCAACGTATGAGATGTTGTGAGAATTATTATTATTATTAACAAAAAAATATCTGTTTTGTTTCTCGTGGACCACTCGCTGTCTTTCTCCCCTTGGGCCACTTGCTAGCATGTCTGGGTAAGCACTGTAACTGTCAGGCGAGTGTATTAACCCATTAGAGCCAGGATCGGCCCATTCATGAGTCGAATTAACGCAAACTTAGCGCTTTGTTTTCACAAACAATGTAGGTACGACTACTTATTGTCGTAACTTATACGCAGGTGCTGTAGAACTGTAGGCTTATTAACAGCTCTAAAGCGGTTGTCTGCCGGTGGTTTCGTAGTTTAGTGTCGCGGAATGGCTGTGTTTTAGGTCATAGAGCTCAACAAAAATAATATTGTTCTGAGTAGTAGCATAGATGAAAACAGCAAACTCACCTTTTAAATAAATAAAAAGCAATTCCTTTAAGTCTTTACAGATCCAGCCATAGGTAGTAGTCGATGGTCCGTCTAAGATCCTAATTTATATAAATGTATATCTAGTCCTTTATATGACTTTATCCAAGCATACTTATTTATGTGTAGGGAACCTACGTTACTAACCACACACACACACACACTATTATATTTACTTATATACATTGCCCCTATGTTCATATTTACATAATCTATATTAACCTAAAATTTACATAATAAATAATAAATATTTCACAACATCACATACATTGATCTAACTCCGAGATAGGTAGCTCAGGCACCTGTGTTACGGATATCAGAATCAACAGTGGTATTACAAATATATACATATAATACTTTTCTTTTATAAATACATACTTATAATACATAGAAAACACCCAGACCAATACAAACAAACATGTTCATGCACACAAATGTTTGTACTGTGCGGGGATCGAACCCGCAAACCTTGTATCAGAGGCAGCGTCCACTACCACCGTTCCAATCGGGTCGTCAAATATTAAAAATTACAAAACTTTATAATAAATTAAATTACAATAAGGAACAAAACTAAATACATATTTACAATATAATACAAACATAATACACAAAAATAATAGTCATTATCGTTGTTTTCATTTTGTCCGTCATTGCTTTCACTAAGCGGGCGCAGTGCAGTCATTTTGCAATGATAGTAAATTAACGAAGGTACAGCTTTAGACGCAGCCGGGAATTACACTCTAAGATGAGGAGAAGAAAAGCAGGTAGGGTCAGCATCAAATGTAGCTTAACATTTTAGTAGGTACCATGTCAAAGTAACAGTTCTGCCTATTATATTTATTTTCTAAGGGGTACGTAAAAATGTTACTTCGACATGGTACTAAATTGATGCTGACCGTACTAGGACTTGAAAACCTGAAGAAAGATTTTCTCTCTTAGTTATTTTTATTTCGCAGCCATTGGCCTTCATCTGATCTGTTGCTAAGTTACCTTAAGTAATTAACTGACCCTTAGAAATAATAAAAATCCGGTCGAAAGAGAGTTGGACTCGGACACCCAGGGCTCCCAACCAACTTTATTAAATTTACAAATTTTTAAACAAATTATGGTATAGTCATGAAATAGAAATTAGAATTAGATTTACCGTAGAAAGACCATGCTTCGGCATTAACAAGCAATAACGTTTATGATTTGGTTTCGACTGACCGGATGGCGCAATTGGTAGTGACCCTGCCTCTTACGCCAAAGGTCGTGGGTTCGATCCCCACCCTGGACAAACATTCGTGCGATGAACACTTGTGTTTGTTCGGTGTCTGGGAGTAATATATGTATTTAAGTATATATTTGTGTTCCTCTGTTGTCTGATATCTGTAACACAAGTGCTTAAGCTACTTAGTACGGAATCAGGTCAACGTATGAGATGTTGTGAGAATTATTATTTCATAATTTTATTTAGACGATTTATCTGAACGATACTCATTATAAGCATTGTATGTCATACTGTCACTGTAATCATAATTTGTATAAGAATGAATATTGTAATTACCATATTATTTGAAAAGAGTAACTACTGAGTTTCTTGCTGATTCTTCTCGGCAGAAATTGGCATTCCAAATCGGCTGTAGATTATTGTATAATATTATGTATGGACTTAAATTGAATAAATATATTTTTGTTTGTTTCATTGATTGCGAATGGGCTTTATGGACTGGAGTTTTTTATTATACTTTACTATTGGTCCCATAGAAATTTTATGTGTTAGGTGGCAGTCGGGCAGGCGAACCACTTGATGGTAAGCGATTGTTGCCACCGAAAGACACCTGTAACACAAGTGCGCTGCCATTCTTTAAACTCGCCCTTCTCCATGAAATGAAATCCGAGCATGCACCGCTGAATTTTTCAAATCTATGTGCGTATTTCTACCTCTAGCTCGGCGGTACGAGAAAATAGTTTCTGAAACGTGTAACCATGATTCAGTTGGTCTGTCAGTCGGTTCCTCTTTTAAATGGTTGCGAACATCAGACTCCCCAAATCCTGAATCATGGTCTAAGCATACCCTGGGCTCCGAATTGACAGCTTTAGCTAAATGATGACAAATATGAAAGCTCTACATACAACGTTGTCCTCCCAGTTTGTTTCAATAACAGCTGAACATAAATTTTGACCGGGGGCCACGCTTCGGGATGAATGGGCCGGCTCGACCGAAGTGATAGACGGTCCCACAGAATACCGGTGTAAATCAGAGTCCTTACCATGAGTTTGAAATACTATCCTCGCTATCCAAAACTATTGCTCTGTCTCTTTCACATGCACCACAATGAAAGGGACAAAGCGATAGTTTTCGACAGCGAGAACAGTTTTTCAATCTCATGGTAAGGGTATACAGTACTGTGCTGTGTTTCGCTGCGTAAATCCGGAGGCCCGATCCGGAGGAAGGGGGGGTTTAAAGGTTGGCAGCGCACTTGTGACTCCACTGCTGTCGCGGGTGTCCATAGGCGGTGGCAATTAATAAAAAAATACAATTGGCGGACTCAGTTACTATTATTATTAATCATTTATTGCAGATAAATAAATCCATACAAATTCGGTAGTAACATGTTAGTGTTTAAAACAATGTTAGTATATCAATTTATTATTATTAGGGACAGAAGTGTCCCAAAAATGGACTATATATCCGATCCGCTACAACAACGAGTAGGCTGTTGCCGCTGGCCCGTGTCCGCCGCGCCATCGAGGCAGCCCTTCTGCGCATAATCGTTCGGAAACAGTGCGTATGCGCCTCCGCGAACATCTGCGACGCACTGCAGCAACAGCGAGGCAGCCGCAACAGCGCCCTGAATGCGTTATTATATTGGACGCGAAGGGAATCCAGCGCTCTTGTCGTATGCCTAACCCACAGGTTGCACGTGTAAAATGAGGTGCAAAATGCCCTGAAGAGCGTTATTAGGCTTTAGTGCCTTCCAGCATTTTCTACCAAAAACATTCTAGTTAAAAAAAAACAAAACAGAAATTATTTTTTGACGACCCGTTTGGAACAGTGGTAGGGAACGCTGCCTCTGGTGCAAGGGTTGTGGGTACGATTCCCGCACAGTACAAACATTTGTGTGCATGAACATGTCTGTTTGTATTGGTCTGGGTGATTTCTAGGTATTATATGTATATATTTACAAAAGAAAATTATCATATGTATATATTTGTAATCACACTGTTGATTCTGATATTCGTAACACAGGTGCTTGAGCTACCTATCTCGGAGTCAGATCAATGTATGTGATGTTGTGAAATATTTATTTAAAATATTTTTAAATACTCAAAGCAGCGGCAACTTACTTTTAAGGCGCGGTCCCCTGAAAACCAAATAAAAAGTGGATAACTTGCTTAATTTCATTTCGTTTTACGTGCCAAATTATTAGAATCTTGAATACAGAGAAATGAATGAGATTTAAACGAATTGATTATAATGGGCCTTCATCAAAATAGTAGTAATTGGGATCTTTTCAAAGCGAACCTTTTAATATCGTCTTTTCAATGAACCTTTTTCGAGGAATATTGTGGAATGTTTCAAGTAATTAGAGGATTTGCGTAAGATATAATTCGGAAATGCACGCCACGGAGGGCCCTATGTCGTACACTTTTATTTAAGGCTACGGGTAGCCCTAACTAGCGACACCGATCGATTTAAATTGTTAGCTACTAAATCGGATCTGTGAGACTCGGATTGAGATCAGGGACCGGAATCGGTTACCCTTATTAGGGTTTTTGGTAGGCTTTAGAAACCCTATCGATAAGGTAAGCCTCTCATTAGCTTACCTCATCAATATGCTTACCCATTCATTACTGTAAGCGCTATCATCACGGAAAACCCTATAATAAGCTTACCATATCAAGATAAGGTTTTAGAATTCTACCAAGCTATTTTAATCTCTATGCACAAAGCATTTGAATCAATATTGTGCACCTCGCTAACGGCGGCAGCCGAGTAGTCAGATTGACTTCGTTTGTTTGACAGGTCATGGAATAGAGATAGATACATCAATAGGGTAATCCTTTCATTCTGTGCGGTTGTAACCCTATCAATAGGGTTACCAATACAATAAGGATACACATTCAATAGGGTACCCTATTGATTTGGGTAGCATCCAATAGGGTTACCCTATCGATAGGAGTTACTCTGAAAAAGGGGTTTTCCAGTCCCTGAATTTGAGATTGCCCGAGCCTCATTCAATAAAATGAAAAAAGTTTTGTGTTATCGGAAAATAGCTCCAAGTTTGCAGCTTACTGTGATACATTTGGCCTGTTGTCACTTATGGGTGCGAGCCTAGGCCTGGACTTTGAAGGAGGACACTTGACGACGTCTGGAAGTATTCGAGATGTGGTGTTACCACCATATGCTCCGCATCAGCTGGACACAGAGTGACAAACGAAACGATACTCCAACGCGTTGCCGTGACTCGTAAGTTTATGAATGCCATCAAAAAGCTGAAAATCGAATGCCTAGGTCACGTACTTAGGCATGAGAGGTATTTAAAGTTGCTTCAACTCATCATTGGCAAGTTCATTTATAGGATTGAGCATAAAAATGTTTAATAAATTACCTCCGATTATTATTGACGTGCCCACACATAAGTTTAAATTGTATTTAAAAAACTGTTTAATGAAAGAAAGGCTATTATAAAATAGACGATTTTTTGAATGACAATCATTTAGGGATATAATTAGTAACACAAAAATTGTACTATATTTTTAAATTAGTGGTGACATTTTGTAAGACATTTTTTTTAAAAGAGTAACTGCTGAGTTTCTTGCTGGTGTCTTCTTGGCAGAAAACTACATTCCGAACCAGTGGTAAACATGTTGACATTCATAAGTGTTCCTGTATGGACCTAAATTGAATAATTAATTTTCATTTCATTTCATTTCATTTCATGATGGGTAAAATACAGGGGAGGCGACATCATTCTAAAGCTCTACTTTCTTATTAAAACAAGCCACTTTTTAGTTAGGTTGCTCATCCGAGCAAATAGTATGTTAATATTCGTTCAGACATCCCTAGGGTCTTTTCCACGTTCGCGCGCTGAGTTCAAAGATAAGCCAAGGTCTTTTTGAGGTAGGGCTGTCGCCGTGGATATTAAAATATCTGAGAATTTTTTTTCAAACAGGCAGCATTATCGTTTCATAATGACGTTTTTTTTATCGTTTACATGCCGAAAACCTCACAATAGGTATCGTTTTATTTTTGATCACCCAGAAGAAATTCGTTACACATACCCATCCACCGAGGGGAGGATGGGTTATGTCGGACTCCCCCCGCTGAACTGTGGCGGGGGTCTACCGACTAAAACTCCTGGGCACCCTCTAATCGTCCTTAAGTGGGGAGCGACTGTGATAACAGGCACGAAGCCTTCAAGATCCCGACCCTCCCCGGATGGAGACCGCCTCCCCCCCCCCCCCCGATTGGGGGGGGACGATAGGGACAGCCGAGAGTGAGGGGCCGTCCCTTAGATCAACAAAATATGCGAAAAAGAAACAAATGTTCCATACAATAATTCCGAGTGGATATTTATATTTTGTATGGTACAGCTGATTGTTTTTTCGCTTATTTTGTTGATTTTACATGCTAAATGGACTTTATTCGCGATACTTATTATGAGGTTTTGGAAATTTAAACGATAAATAATAGTGTTTAACGAGGAGTAATCTTACAAAATTACAATTTAGTTATTTAATTAACACAAACTTTCGTCCATCTGGCAACCCTATCCCGAGCTCTCAAGGTCTAAGGGCCCTACATTGGACTGGAAAGGGCCAACTTCGCTGATTTCATTTGCCGAATCCATCGAAAAGGTTTGATCTTATTGGGTCAAGATGAATGGAACAAGATTCTGTGAGATTACAATTCAACACTGTACAGATGCCTATACGTGAGCGATGGTAGTTCAGTGGACAAGAACGCACCTACCATGCGGGGGGTCGTGGTTCGAATCCGAGAATGCACCTCTAAATTTTTTAAATCTATGTGCGTACTTCCATTTAAAGTTTAGTTTAGTTACCATTGGCGCGGCGGTGAGGGAAAACATCGAGAGGAAATTCATTCCTTTTCGGATAGTTTCTGAAACGTGTAACCAGGATTCAGTTGGACTGGTTTCCCAGTTAATCGGGTTGCGAAAAGTTAGATAGCAGTCGCTTCATTGTAATTTACAGATTCCCTATATCCTGAATGATGGTCCAAACTTAACCCGGGGTCCAGAGCGACAGCTTTGGACGCAACCGGGAATTACAAGCTAAGGTGAGGAGGACAGATGCCGATAGATGAATGTACTGCACACAGTTTGTCTTTCCCGTTTCCATGTAAAGACAATTGCGTACATCTAAAATAATTTTATTCGCCAATGATTGACTAAATAAATGAAATAGATAGGTACATACTTTTACTTTACACAACAAACAACTCGCTCGAATGTCGGCCTCTAGCATAAAAAACTACCAAAAAAACGCGCTCTAAAAAGTACGAATCAAGAAAATTGTCTCTGCTGAAATGATTGTGACGTATCGCTGTGGTCGTATACCACATTCATCATCATCGTCAGCCCATTTAAGTCCCCACTGCTGGGGCACGGGCCTCCCTAAATCACATGAGGGGTAATTGCCATACTCACCACGCTTGGCAGACGGGTTGGCGAGGGTTTTGATATAAATGCAGAGTTTTCCTTCTCTGGGTGCTGATGATCATGCCAGCAGCTTTACCTTAGTCGCCTTTTACGACACCTTGGTAAGAGTGAGGGTGGCCTATTCTACTCTGCCGGGGACCACACGGCTTATATCACATTGATTTTACTTTATTATTATAATGAATCTGTTTTGCTACAGTAGGTGGCATACGACCTCGGCGATACGGCATAATAATTTCAGCAGAGACAATTTTCTTGTCGCGTACTGTTGACAACGTGTTTTTTTAGTTATCTAAATAAAGTTACATAGTTTAAATGTGTCAAAAAAGCTCTTTCATTTGATATTGACCACACGGTACAGTCATGCAATTTTTTTTTTAGTTTCTGACTCTAAGTCTCCTAGACGACTCTGTAGTCAATTTAACGTGACGTCATGTCGCCGCAGAAGACAATCAAGACGCTTCTAACGGCACCTCATTTGTTCAAATATGATAACTAGTTTAGAATTTATGAGGAAACAGATGAACAACCATACATACATACAGGTCAAAATCATAACCCTCCTTTTTGCTTCGCCGAAGTCGGGTAAAAATACCAAAAGGCACACTGTCCCGAATTTCGCTATCTCGTAACTTACAAACTTCAGAGAAATCAGATCAAAATATATTTGTGCTTAAAAGCAAATATTTCATTTCCCGAAAGCATCCTATGTTGATAAATACTCTCGTTAGGTGTCGCCCCGCCCGGGGTTCTGTCGCCGTCTTAAGTGTGAGCGTAATCAATCAATTAGGAGTTACTTTAGTAAGTAGCTCGCAAACAGTGTTGCCATATGCCTGTAATAAATTCAACAGTGGGAGAGCCACGCTTCGGCATGAATGGGCCGGCTCGACCGGAGTAATACCACGTCCTCACAGAAAACCGGCCTGAAGCAGTGCATGCGCTGTGTTTCGCTGCGTGAGTGAGGGTACCGGAGGCCTAATCCAGGGGAAGGGGGGTTAAAAGGTAAGCAGCGCACTTGTGACACCACTGGTCTTGCAGGCGTCCACGGGCGGCGGTAATCGCTTACCATCAGGTGATCCGTCTGCTCGTCTGCCATCTATATCATAAAAAAAAAACAATAATTTGTACTTACCTAAGTTTTAGGTATATAGTTTTAGGCTATAAATTGAATAAGATATCGATTGCTGTATAAATATTTCGTAAATTCAAGATTTAAAATTTTCTTGCCTATCTTTGCCTTTGAGGGCTTATAACAAAAATAATACATAAGGTTTCAAGCTGAAATTTTGTACATAGCTCCTTTTTACCGTTATTTCTCAATGCTATTCAAAAACCTATTACCATCTGGCAACACTGCTCACAATTAATAAGCTACCTGCCTTGTATATATTATTAACAAGTGAGAAATAGGTAATTTTCACGTAGTACGATCAGCATCAAAAGTAGCTTCACACTTTAGTACTATGTCAAAGTAACCGTATTTGTAGTCAGCATCAAAAGTAGCTTCACACTTTAGTACTATGTCAAAGTAACCGTATTTGTATCAGCTAACTGGCCCGGCAAATATTCCTACTCCGGCATTTTGTAGCGTTCATTATGAGTCGCATTTGGACCGGTATCCAATCAAGTGCTATCGGCCGATGCTCGCGTAGCAAGCAGGAGTGGAGGCGGACTAGAGATGTTCGGTGAAAACATCGATATGCTGTATTAGTAGCAGTACATTGTGGAATCGTAACGGGGGTGTTTAAAGGATGGCAGCGCACTTGTGACTCCACTGGTGTCGCAAATTTACATGGGCGGCGGCAATTGCTTACTATCTGGTGATCCGTGTACCACAGGGATCTGTGCTTGGTCCAACACTGTTTCTAATATACATAAACTAGCTCTGCTCACTAGAGATCAGTGGTGGGCGAATTTTCTCCTATGCTGATGACACAGCCATTGTATTTTCTGGTAAGACCTGGGAATGTGTTGATGTAATTCTGAAATATTTTTTTTAATAAAAATGTGGGTATGTTTATGATAAGTGATAATCATCACGGCCATGTGAAAAAGTGGCTTCGGCTGACACGCACTCAGTTGTTTATGTTAAACCAGGCACACAATAAATGCACCTATAGATATGTTGAAGCAAAGCCGGGGAGTTCGGTGCATTCGCATCAGTCTCCACTTCAGCTGCTGCCCGCGTAACAAGCAGGCTGCCGCGCACAAGGCAAGAGCAGTGCTTGTCTCGCTTTGAGTTTGTCCGTCTACACTGTTGACGCTAAATTACACGTAACCGGCTTTACGCTGCTTTACTTTGCCGTAGAGTAGCGCTTGCTGCACAACGTGTAGCGCAACACAACACTCCACATCTCAGCTCACCTTAGCGTATAATTTCTGGTTGCGTCTCTAGCCTGGGTACGCTATCGCCAAGCCTGGGTGCGCTTAGAAGAAACGAGTAATTCAGGATTTGGCGAGTCTGGTAATTACAATGAAGCGACTGCCGTCTGACCTGAAGCTTTAACACTGACATGGTTAAACATTTCAGAAACTCTCCGCAACATGCATTCCTAACGATATTTTCTCTCGTGTAGCCCAACATTGTTGTGGGTTTAGGCTATGTATACTTTTCTTATAAAACTCAGTCTCGGTTAGCGTAATGTACGACGCCCACAGGCCACGTGGAGTGATAATTTTCGCAAAATGACTAGTAGGAGCTCTCGAGTGAAAATAAATAAATAAAATTGAAAAATTTTAAAAAACTCCCGACGTCGGCCATCTTGGATTTAAAATTTGTCACAATAAGTATATTCTGCTACTCAAGCCCTTTTATATGATACCCATATTGTGGGAGTTGTGTTAAAACTTACAATCCATAATCTCAGTGACGGCGGCCATGTTTGATCGATTTTTATCTAACATAGCTAAGAACACTTCCCCCTTATTCATCTTTCAAACAAAAAAAAACAAAATCAAAATCGGTTCATTTATTCGGGAGCTAAGATGCCATAGACAGACACACAGACACAGACACGACAAACTTATAAGACCCCGTCGTTTTTTCGTGGGGGGTTAAAAATGAAGTCTAATACTAACTTAACTTTATAAATGAAAATATCGATAATCATTTATCGATATCGGGTATCGGATAACTCTAGTTTAAAAGCTGTTTACTCTCAGCTAAGCTCTTTTCATTTGAACTAGATTGAACCGCTTAGCTTCTCCTGCGCTTTGTGCTTACACAGGGAGTGCAGAAATAAACCTTAATGAAACTTACAGATTTCATCGTGAAGAAAAATAACACTTACTAAATTCTTACATCACCATGTTTTAGGGTTCCGTAGCCAAATGACAAAAAATGGAACCCTTATAGATTCGTCATGTCTGTCTGTCCGCCTGTTCGTCTGTCCGTCGGTCCGTCGGTCCGTCGGTCCGTCGGTCCGTCGGTCCATCGGTCCATCGGTCCGTCGGTCCGTCGGTCCGCCTGTCCGCCTGTCCGTCTGTCCGTCCGTCCGTATGTCACAGCCACTTTTTTCCGACTACACGAACTATACTATTGAAAACTTGGTAAATAGATGTAACCTATTTTGTTAGCCGCATTACGAATTTTACACAAAAATAGGAAAAAAAAGTTTGGGGGTCCCCAGTACTTAGAACTGAAACTATAAATATTATTTTTCATCGAACCCATACCTGTGTGTGGGGTATCTATGGATAGCTATAATGTATCAATACGGGGATTAACACGATATTTATTATGTGGCGCAGTCCGCTCGTGACCACGGCTGCTGTAACGTAGCCGAAACGTCGAGCCAAATATGTGAGTACACAATGTTGTTCCACATAATAAATATCGTGTTAATTCCCGTATTGATACATTATAGTTATAATGCAACGCGAAAATCTAAAAAACTATCTATGGATAGATCTTTAAAAATGATGTTGAGGTTTTTAATATATATTTTTTTCTAAACTTAATATTTTGCGCAAGAGATGCTCTTGTAAGAGGTAAAATGTGTGTCATACGTTTCGAACGTTTGGACGCAACCGGGAATCACACGATAATAAGGAAGAGGATGAACTAACTTGGCATATTTTTGTCCACAGTTCAACTTTGTCGGCAAGCTGTTGGGGCCCAAAGGGAACTCATTGAAGCGCCTGCAAGAAGACACTATGTGCAAAATGGCTGTCCTGGGCCGAGGGTCCATGAAGGATCGGCAAAAGGTAAGAATTAATAATAATAATATCCTCCAACCAATTTCGGCTAAGGCGGCCAATCTCAACGATCTGTCACTTACGCAAGATATTATATAACATATGTAACACACATGTACAAATTCAGAACTACACACGCACTCACATGCATGAGGCACGTACATACTCACAAACACACCAGATACACGCTATTCAAACTCACATAGATACAGACACACACACATATACTTACACTCTAGTTACACACACTAAAGATACACACACAGAGATACATATGCAACACACTACAGAGTTATAGATACGAACAAATGCACACACACACACACATTAGTTTAGTATGATCCTTATCTTTGTAAATTTCAAGAAGGAGCGGGGTCTCTAAACACAGGTATTGCATACTTAAATAGAGACCCCAGCCATTTTTAATGTATGTAATTTGAAAGATATTGAATAATTAAACATTAAACATTAAACATTATAAGTAGTGCTCAAGTGTAGTGCAAAAACACAAGTGCACTCATAATCGGATGGGACACCAGTGTGACACGAACGAAGAGGGATCTGGCGCCGAACCAACGGCTTAAAGTGCTTTCCGAGGCACGGGGGTACAAGACCGCCAACTTTCATACTCCGGGCTGACACTGAGAATTTCTTAACAGAAAAACTCAGGTACAAATTTTGGCCCGACCCGGGGATCGAACTATCCCTAGTTACTACTACGGTGCGCTTGGAGTCCTAGAACTCCAAGGTAAATAAAATCTCATACATTGACCTGGGGTCTTTGCGCGAACCGGACGTTACGACCAAATCGGAGTTCTCCTCCCCTTGTGCTTCCGCTGTGTGTCTCCTTTGTTTGGATGCGACAGGTATATTCTCGTTTGTTTCGGGACGTATTCGCGCTAAGGCCCCTGATTACGTACTATGTAGCTTATGCAGTTATGTTACGGACATTAGACAACAGAAGAATTACAAATATACACCGATATTTTTTATCGTTTACATCCCGAAAACCTCATAATAGGTATATGTAAACTATAAACGGGCCGTTGGAGCCGTAAAGTCCTTGAGTGGAGACCGCGACTCGGTAAGCGTAGTGTAGGACGCCCTGCGACAAGATGGGATGATGACATTCTAAGGCTGGCTGGTGTGGGCTGGATGAGAGTGTCCCAAAATCGGAAGCAGTGGCGTGCATTAGGGGAGACCTATGGCCAGCAGTGGACGAATGTGGGTTGCTGATGATGAAACTATAAAAAAACGCTGTACACCCGATACTATACTTTAAATTTTTGTAGCGATTTTTATTATTAATATTCTTAGAAGTTGTATTTTCCAGAACTTTTTTATTATTCGTAACGTAACTATTAATGCTACTACTCCATAATTAACTGTGCTTTAATGGACAACACTTAGGAACGTGTAGGATAGTTTTTTAGAAAAAAATATTATTTAATTAAAATGTTATTATTTATGAAAACGTCAATTCGGCCAAGTAAAAAAAAGGTCATTTTCAAGATGTTTTTTTTTTGTATCACAAGTAAGTACAATTATTCTGATCTCTATCTAAGATAAACCTTAAAATATTATCTTAAATGAAAATAAAATTATAATATGGTGACTTTTCGCCAATTAAAAGAGTTATACATCTGTCGAGGACACACACGGAGACTCCAGCATGAAACCTCTTTGCTGTTTTATAGAGACAAGGACCGCGTGTTCCATATTCGAACGTCGCACGTCATTTGTTATGTGTAAAATGTTACTTCTTCTCCTAATACATATACCTCGCTTGTTTTCTTGTAGTATATTTTTAACGAATTAAATTACATAGTTTATTTTTATTTTACAAAGATCTGCCTTATTATTAATCACCACACACTTTCCCGAATCCCGCCGGCAAGGCCCGCCGGTACAACATCTTATTGCGTCTAAATTTTATTTTAAAAGACCTATTATTAATTTATTTACATATGTCTTTAGGAGGAAGAGCTGCGTGTCTCCGGGGACCCCAAGTTTGCGCACCTATCCGACGAGCTCCACGTAGAAATCAGTGCGTTCGCGACGCCCGCCGAGGCGCATGCGCGGATCGCCTACGCGCTCGCTGAGCTCAGGCGGTTCCTGGTCCCTGTGAGTATGATTCAACATCTTTTTTATGACAGGTGACAGACGAGCAGTACCTGACTGGGAGCGGTTCCCGCTGCCTATATAGCGTGCTAAATCTGCTACGCCCACATACATGCTTGCAGTAATCTCGGCGTGGTTCGGCGTGAAATACATAGTATAACTGAACGGTGCGGGAGAGATATGATACACTGTACGGTCTAGCGCGTAGGTCAATGTACTCTTCAATATCAATGTCTATTTGAGCTTGCCATCTGTGTCTATTTATTTTATCTTTACGCACACCTAATGTCGTCGATCGGATGGGCTCAGACGATTCCAGGTCCCTGTGAGATAATCCAACGTGTTTCTAGCAAACTTCACTCACGGTCACTCACTCTCTCGTCACTCTTTTGACCGTGGGAGAGCCACGCTTCGGCATGAATGGGCCGGTTTGACCGGAGTGATACCACGGCGTCACAGAAAACCTGCGTGAAGCAGCACTGTGCTGTGTTTCGCTGCGTGAGTGAGGGATGCCCAATCCGTGGGAAAGGGGGGCTTTAGTAAAGGTTGGCAGCGCATTTGTGACTCTACTGGTGTCGCGTGTGTTCATGGGCGGTGGCAATTCCTTACCATCAGGTGATCCGTCTGCTCGACTGCCACCTATGACATAAAAAAATTGGGCCAATTAATTTACTCGTAGATGCAATGTAGTTTGAACAACTTCCGATATCCGACACGGCTGGACCTCAACTGAAGCGAAATATTAATTGATCATTAAATCTTCCAATCCGTCATAAGTACTCCTAAGCTCTCGTCAAACGCCAGGTTCAAAGGCTTTATTACAGCATTCCGCATCGCCTCTGATATTGCATTTCTAAGTTGCTGCGTTCGTGGTAGTGATGTTTTGGATTCGTGTCCGCGGATAACTCAATAGATATGATTTTTTTGGGCATAGCATTTCTTTTTCAGTGCATTATTAACTTCAGAACTCAAAAAGATGATGTAAATAGGTACCTACCAATTTACCGAATATACTCCACCCCACGGACGCACCCCATCTCCGCTTTTAATAATTTCAAATATAATAAATTCTCACAACATCTCATACGTTGACCTGATTCCGTACTAAGTAGCTTGAGCACTTGTGTTACAGATATCAGACGACAGAGGAACACAAATATATACTTAAATACATATTACACCCAGACACTGAACAAACACAAGTGTTCATCGCACGAATGTTTGTCCAGGGTGGGGATCGAACCCACGACCTTTGGCGTAAGAGGCAGGGTCACTACCAATTGCGCCATCCGGTCAGTCAAATATGAAACATACAATTATAATTGGTCGTTCAGGTGCCGATTAGACTAGTGCTTATATTCTCTTTGGTTAGACTCAAACTCGTTCCTGCCTCGAGGCATAAAGACATGGAATGCCCTCCCAGCTCATGTGTTTCCTCCTTCATACAATCCGGGGTCTTTTAGGCGGGGCGTGAAGCGGCATCTCAGCAGGCCATCAGGGTGAGGATGGCAGACTCAATGGGTACTTTGTTAGTTCTTTTGTGCCTGTCAGCCTCATATAGTGGCACAGTATAGTGTCTACATGCCAATTCCTTCTGTGAGGGAGACTGTGAATAGAGTTTTGCTAACTTCATATTATCTGTTTTACCCTGTTACTTTTTTTTTGTTTTTGTTGTTTTGTTTCGATGTTTTATTTAAAACTTTTGTTACTGTGTGTCTCAATTACGTAATTAGGTTTAAGTGCCTGTGTAATTGAATAAATAAATAAATGAATAAAATATTTGGATTTCACGGCCGCTTACCATCAGGCGGAGTGAGGTCATCCTGATTGGCCTTTCTATAAAAAAAACGCTCCTACGTTTGAGTCACGCATCGTTCGATTTCAAAAGTACCTATTGTCAGCATATCTACAAAAACATACATATCTCCGGAGTAATTAAGTAGTGGAGCTTGTCATTTCATATTAGACAATCTCTATATGTTAATTTTTACAGTACCATCTAATTAATCATTTTCTTAGATAGGGGAACAAAACCCAACTAAATCGTAGTAGCACGTTTTGTATAATTGTCTCAAGAATAGTGCGAGCAAGTATTTTGAAAAACTACTTATTTAAAATGTGCAGTTCTCGTCACGACGTTTTCTCCCACCACTGATTCAGGGGTAGAAATTATTATCATCATCAGCCCATTTAAGTCCCCACTGCTGGGGCACGGGCCTCCCTCAATCACATGAGGGGTAATTGCCATACTCACCACGCTTGGCAGACGGGTTGGCGAGGGTTTTGATATAAATGCAGAGTTTTCCTTCTCTGGGTGCTGATGATCATGCCAGCAGCTTTACCTTAGTCACCTTTTACGACACCTCGGTAAGAGTGAGGGTGGCCTATTCTACTCTGCCGGGGACCACACGGGCACGGCCAGAAGTTATTATAGTATTATTAAAATAAAAAAGCATTAATTACAAAGGGATTCGCTATAGGTTATAGAACATGCCCCGCGAGAGAGCGTTCACTGAGATCCGAGCACCATATCCGCGGACATGTCATACCTACATTTTATCTATCAATGTGGCATATCACTAGTTTCTAGTAACAAAGTAACTGTCGAATGCAATAATCCCATCTAACTATGAAACTAGGTTGGAACTTTACCTTTCCTCCGGAAGGCGATCTAGGATTAAGTTTAATGTGGGTGTTAGATTCACCAAACTACTGTACGTATACTATACGTTGCCTAGATTTGGTTTAGATTTGGTTCGGAGCAGGTAATATTTGATCATATTTCTGCCGAACCAGTGGCGAGGCGTGGGTGCCAGTCTGTGCCACGAGAGGAGTCCCGCGGAAAGACGGAACTACCATGGGAGAGCCACGCTTCGGCATGAATGGACCGGCTCGACCGGAGTGATACCACGGCCTCACAGAAAAGAGGCGTGAAGCAGAACTGTGCTGTGTTTCGCTGCGTGAGTGTGGGTACCGGAGGCCCAATCCGGGGGAAAGGGGGGTTTAAAGGTTGGCAGCGCACTTGTTACTTCACTGGTGTCGCGGGTTTCTACGGGCGGCGGCAATCGCTTACCATCAGGTGAACCGTCTGCTCCTCGGCCGCTCCTCGGCCGCTTATAGAAAAAAAAAAAAAATAAAACTTGAGATTCCTTGTGTCTATGAACATAATGCTCAAATTTGAATGTTAATGGCGGCTCAAGCTTTTCCCGGAAATTCTTTGTGGCGTGATCTCTATTCTTCGACTTTTCTCCTTTCAAGCAGAACGATTACAATAATATCAATCTTAGAATTACCTACTACGCCTCTAAATGTATTGTAGCAAACAGCTTTTCTGAATAAACTCTTACTATTTTTATTTTTTATATGACATAGTTGGCAAACGAGCAGACGGATCACCTGATGGGAAGCGTCTATTGTCGACGAATTGTATTTTGACTGTGGGCGAGCCACGCTTCGGCATGATTGGGCCGCCTCGACCGGAGTGATACTACGACCTCACTGAAAACCGTTGTGAAGCAGCACTGTGCTGTGAGTGAGGCCCAATCCGGGAGAAAGGGGGATTTAAAGGTTGGCAGCGCACGTGTGACTTCACTGGTGTCGCGAGTGTCCATGGGCGGCGGCAATCGCTTACCATCAGGTTATCCGTCTGCTCGTCTGCCACCTATTACATAAACAATAACAATCCAGATGTTACAACTATAGAAAATAAGTTTTAATTCTAACGTTTGTTACAGGACTACAACGACGACATTCGCCAAGAACAAATGCTGGAGATGCAGATCCTGTCGTCCCAGAACGAGCAGAGGAGGCTGACACCCCCTGATTCCTCCAGGAGCGGCAGCGAGGAGACACTCCCTATGCGGGACACGAACAAACACAGGGTAAGAGAAAGTTAACTATATAAGTCAGTTAACTATACAGCATTTGCCAGAGAAAACGGCAGGGCACTATGCATCGTTCGCTAAAGCAAATGCTTGGTTGGAGATGCAGAGCCAGTAGTCCCCACCACAGACGATAGGATCTGATTAATTCCTCCAGCAGCACCTGAAAGACACTCTCTATACGGGACAGATGAAAGACAGGGTAAGAGAGAAGAACTGTAGGGAACTATGCATCACCCGCTAGATCAAATGCTAGGTGCAAATCCTGTCGTCCCATAAGGAGCAGAGGCGGCTGATACCCCCTGAACCCTGATACCCCAGGAGCGGCAGCGAGGAGACACTCCCTATGCCGGACACGATCAAGCACAGGGTAAGAGAAAACGTCAGTTAACTATACAGCATTTGCCAGATAAATTGCACGGTGTAGATCCTGTCGTCTGGGACCTCCTGGACAAACAAAGGCGGTACAAACAGTAACAGGGTAAAAGAGAACGGCAGGGAACTATGCATCAGTCGCCAGGATCAAATGCTGGATATTCAGATTCAAAGTTCACAGTTCAAATTATTTAATTGCAATCATATTGTTTACAGGTGCTATGAAACATATAAATGTTCAGCACATGCACCCTTCAAGGGTATGGCAATAATATTTAAATTTAATTAAGCAAGATTCCTGTCGAGTCAGAAGTGCAATTCCTGTCCTGACGACAGGATTTGCACTCCCTGATTGTTCCAATAGCGGCAGCGAGGAGATGCTCCCGTTAAGGGGCATGAACAAACACAGGGTAAAACGGAACAGCAGGAACTATGCACCATTCGCCAGAGCAAATGCTAGGTGCGGATCCTGTAGTCCATATGCATCTAATATGGCTACTACAGCTTGCTAAATTTATTTAGCTATGTTGATGATTTTGTGACATTGAGGGAAATTATATTTATTATTTGACAGATGGCAGCGGTCCAGCCAGTGGCAGCCCAGGCGGCTATGCCCGGAGGCATCCCGGTGAACCACGGTGCTAACGCAAGGGACTTCTCCCCGCCTGCGCCCACGCCTGCCCCGGACCATCTCTCTGCTGCACATCATCAGGTAAGAGCTTAGGTAGTCAAAATCAAAGTCAAAAATATCTGTGTTCAATTTATGTCCATACAGAACATTTATGAATGTCAAATATTACGCAATCAACCGCTGATTTGGAATATCAATATCTACCGAGAAGAATCAGCAATAACTCAGTAGTTACTCTTTTTAAGCGATTTCAAAAAAGGAGGAGGTTCTCATTTCGACATGTTTATTTTTTTTATGTTTGTTTGCCCATTATTTTGCCATTTGTGGACCGATTTAGATGATTATTTTTTAGTTGGAATGTAGATTGTCTGTTCTCCTCGCTATGTGCCCTGCCCATTGCCACTTGAGGCATGCAATCCTTTGGGCTATGTCTGTAACCTTAGTTCTCCTGCGGATCTCATCATTTCTGATACGATCACGCAGGGAGACTCCGAGCATAGCTCTCTCCATTGCTCTCTGGGTGACTTTGAGCCTCCTTAATCGGCACATTGTAAGCGGCCACGTTTCGGTTCCGTATGTTATCACTGGCAACACACACGCATTGAAGACTTTCGTCTTGAGACACTGCGGTAGGTGGGCCGAAAATATGCTAGCGAGGAGAACAGACGGCCGTTGGGGCAGAAAGGTCCTGGAGTGGAGGCCACGCACAGGAAGTCGCAGCCGTGGCAGGCCCCCCACAAGGTGGACCGACGATCTGGTGAAGATCGCGGGAATCCATTGGATGCGGGCGGCACAGGACCGATCTGTGTGGAGAACATTGGGGGAGGCCTATGTCCAGCAGTGGACGTCTATTGGCTGAAATGATGATGATGATGATGTAGATAGTCCCGGAATGGTACCATGATAAGAATATCAGGATCTGATGATAGGATCCTAGGGGCAAAGTTATTGTATCTTTTCTCAAAATTGCACCAGTATTTACGCCTGATAGTATTAATTTTGTGGCTCTGCTGATGATGGAAGGTCAACTCCTCAACGGTAAGGAGTGAAAGGATAACTCTTTCAATACTGTACTCAAAATTAATTTGTTAGGATTTTTTTTGCGAAATGTAAATTTTAGAAACCGGTAAATTTTGTGGGGTGGAATAGGGAAGAGGAAAAAATAATATTTTTAACACTTTTACACACTTCAAATAACATTTTATAATAGTACACTAATGAGAAAAGGTTTATTAATAACTTAAATATAGTGACAGTATGACATACAATGCTTATAATCAGTATCGTTTAGATAAAAGTAACACATTATAAGAAGTATACTTACAGTAGTTTAACTAAGGCCACTCAGAAATAATTATGAAGAGCTGAAAAAAATCAAAGAAAAGAAGATTTTTTTCTGAGCCTCCTCTTTAAGACTAGCTTTTCACGGGCAAGCATGGCCCTCCTTAGACCTCATCTTCACTTAATATCAGGTGGGATTGAGGTCAACATTTTGTCCAAATTGAGTATCTGCAATAGTTTAGAAGATATAGCCCAAATTAGTTTTTTTATCCGTGTGTTTAGCCGTGTGGTCCCCGGCAGAGTAGAATAGGCCACCCTCACTCTTACCGAGGTGTCGTAAAAGGCGACTAAGGTAAAGCTCTGGCATGATCATCAGCACTTAGAGAAGGAAAACTCTGCATTTATATCAAAACCCTCGCCAACCCGTCTGTCAAGCGTGGTGAGTATGGCAATTACCCCTCATGTGATTGAGGGAGGCCCGTGCCCCAGCAGTGGGGACTTAAATGGGCTGACGATGAGTTTTTTATGTCAATTACAAATCCAAGGAAGATATTAATAATATCAACATTTCGATGCACAAACACGTATGGTTATGAGCCTCTAAACAAAGTCTTGTAAACCTTTTAATCTCCAAAGGTTCTCGTCTATGTAGGTACACCGTACTTCATAGCCCTTTGACGCCATACCCATTATCGAAGGTAATTGACTTCAAAATCAAATACAAACGGAATTTATAATGTCTAGTGTTGTTCGACAACGGTCTTGATTTTGGAACAATGCAAGACAAATTTCGCTGGGGCTTGCATTCATTTGTTTGAAACAAGAATCTTACTAAAACTAAAAAAAAAACTGTAATATCAAAATGATGAAAAAGACAAAGTCGTGCGCTAAGTTTCAGCCAGAGCCAGGTACAGTCAGAGAATTCGTACTTTGACTGTACATCTGCATTTTCAAACAGAAATAGTTTATGGTTTACAATTACTGCTGGTCTCTTTGTGTGCGTGCGTGTGTGACTTTGAGGTTGATCGCAAAGCCGACGTCTATTGGTAATGATGATCTGAGGAAACCGAAACCAAATGAGAACAAGCCACTAGTAAATATAAATACAGGGTATAATAATATCCTCTAACCGATTACAGCTACGGCGGCCAATCTCAACGATCAGCCACGAATGTAGGTTATATTGTAGTGCTCAAGTGTGTGCGCAAACGCAAGTGCACTCTCTATTCCCTTACCCTCATATTCCGATGGGACACTACTGTGACGCGACCGGAGAGGGATCGAGCGCAGAACCAACAGCTTAACGCTTAACTGTCAGACTCCGAACTGACACTGAGAATTTCTTAACAGAAAACTCAGGTACAAATTTTGGGCCGACCCGGTGATCGAAACCGGGACCCCAAGCGCACCCGTCCCTAAAGTGCGATATACCCACCAACAATGCAGTCAACAGGGTATATCACTAAATTGTCGGCCGCCCGGAGTGGAACACTATTCTCTTTTCTTCCTCGACATCCCCCCCTTTTATCACCCCTAAACCATGAAGTGGCCGCCCCTTATCATTTCGATTCCCCAACGCGCACCCTCCCTTCAGGATGACGACTACATTTCTCTTCTCTTTAAAAAGTTTACATACGCTGTCCTTTCCGCCCTCTTTTCTTGCTCCCCCCCCCCCCCTCCCCCGTAGATAAAACTGCGATTTTGCCGCCCCTTAAAAGGTGCCGTCCGGGGTGCTACACTACTACCTGTATTTATCACGATCAAGACTGTAAGACCGAGATTTATAAACAACACTAACTATGCGTTCTGTTTCAGCCTTAGCCGGGTAGTCTGCAATTTCAAACAGAAATAGATTATGTTCAATATTGCAGGGTTTCTTGCCAAAGGGGAGGTAGGGCTGTCGATTGCGAGTTATTAATTTGAAGGCCAACGGTTCATAGCATTTGGTTATGATTTGAAATAGAAATGCTTGCGTAATTGTTACCTAATGGTATAAATTGAAACATTTAATGAAACAAAATTGACTACACACTACTCTGTATTTCTTTTATAATGACTGCCGCAACACAGTGTCTAGTGCACTATAAGTGACGTCTGCTCTTGTAGTGCCGGGTTCGATCCCTGGGTTGGGTCAAAATTTGAATGTTTTCCCCCCTGACTGAAATTTGTTTCCACCCATACAAATAATTAGTCTCGAGCTAACTAAAATTTTAATTATTACATATATCACAATTATCATAATACCATACTAGCCTAGTTATATTATAATAGTTTTAGATAAAATGATGTTCCCTCTCATATTGCAGTGCCCTAACAGGGTCTCATCATCGTCAGCCCATTTAAGTCCCCACTGCTGGGGCACGGGCCTCCCTCAATCACATGAGGAGTAATTGCCATACTCACCACGCTTAGCAGACGGGTTGGCGAGGGTTTAGATATAAATGCAGAGTTTTCCTTCTCTGGGTGCTGATGATCATGCAGCAGCTTTACCTTAGTCGCCTTTTACGACACCTCGGTGAGAGTAAGGGTGGCCTATTCTACTCTGCCGGGGACCACACGGCGTACAGCTAACAGCTAACAGGGTCTATAGTGGTTGCTTTGTTATACTATACCATCTGTTATGTACACTATGGAAGTAATAAAGGATTGAATATTGAGAAAATAAGAACGTATAAGCAAACACATCTGCCGCCAATTAGTTAAGAGTACCTTAGTTATTTTGCTTTTCAATATAATGGTTTTCTAATAAATACATTACGGTTTTTAGACTACAGAAAAAAACTTTAAACATGCCTAAATTTCCGTTTTACACCACTTGCGGTTTTTTTCGTAATGTAATCTTAGCTGCTGTTTTTAATGCAACTAAAAATACCTTTAAGTAGCAAATCATTTATGATCACATGCTTCACTTGTGCGTACTCTTGTCGCCTGCATCCGCGTACTTTTAGAAACCGTTTTCCCTAACAATGTGACAACCCTAACCAATTGTAACAGAACTTATATATGTATTGTATATTCTGGGCTGGGTGTAAGCGATTGGTTTTTGCGCGGATTACAAACAGTGTTCTAAGTACTGGCTTCAAGTGTCTACTTCAAACTGATTTAAAGATCTGCATTAAAAAGATCTAGTTGCGGATTATTGTAATTTATCATAAGTAAGGGAGACGAGCTAAGATGGCTCAGTTAGTGCAAACCGCATCTGTCTTAAACCGCTTGATTTGAGTCTAGCACAAAATCGATGTTTGTCTTGATCCACCTTATTACAAAACGCGATCTATAGTTATTACCGAACTAAAGCATATGCTATCTGCTCCAGCAAGCCATGTAAGAAGAAAAAACGGGCTAGAATCAGTTTTGATCCGGAACTATTCTTAGATATATTTACTTTATTGTACAACTAGCTTTTGCCCGCGACTTCGTCTGCGTCACACAATATCTTTATAAATTATAGCCTATGTGTTATTCTGATCTATAAGCTACATTACTGTAAAGTTTCATTAAAATCCGTTTAGTAGTTTTTGCGTGAAAGAGGAACAAACATCCATCCATACATCCATCCAAACAAACTTTCGCCTTTATAATATTAGTAAGGAAATACACATCTTAAGTACAAGGCATTACAGTTTTTGTGTACAATTTCGGCAGTCTTATCGCTGAAAGCGATTTCTGCCAGACAACCTTCGATCAGACAGATCGCGTTTTGTAATAAGTTCAGGTTCAGTTTTGTGGGGCTGGTTTTTTTTTTATGTGATAGCTGGAAGACGAGCAGACGGATCACCTGATGATAAGCGATTGCCGCCGCCCATGGACACCCGCGACACCAGTGGAGTCACAAGTCCGCTGCCAAATTTTAAACCAACTCTACCCTCGCTGTGTGAACAGTGAAACACAGTACAGTGCTTCACGCCGGTATTCTATGAGGCCGTGGTGGCATTTCCGTCGAGTCGACTTTGTTGATTGTTTTAAGCGTCCTTTGTTATCTCTGCACATATTAATAACCCTACTCGTCATTGACAATCGCTTTTTTTCACACGCGTTTGACGTGCTTACCCCGTCCTGTCTCTACTGACACTGAAAGGAGAGTCGGGGTTTTGAGGCTAAGAGGTAGCCGCTTATTTTTTTCGACGCATTCGCGCAACTGAGGGTCTATCTAGGGTAGCATGTAATCAAAGGCCGGCCCATTCATGCTGAAGCTTGGCGCTCCCTCGGTTTAACCCGTATTATTATGTACCCGCACCTGTTATGCATTAAAATGTCTCTTTCTCGCGATTTTTAGGGTTCCGTAGCCAAAATGGCAAAAACGGAACCCTTATAGTTTCGTCATGTCCGTCTGTCCGTCTGTCCGTCTGTCCGTCTGTCACAGCCGATTTACTCGGAAACTATAAGTACTACAGTGATGAAATTTGATGGGAATATGTGTTGTATGAACCGCTACAAAAATATGACACTAAATAGTAAAAAAAAGAATTGGGGGTGGGGCCCCCCATACATGTAACTGAGGGATGAAATTTTTTTTTTCGATGTACATACCCGTGTGGGGTATCAATGGAAAGGTCTTTTAAAATGATATAAAGTTTTCTAAAAAACATTTTTCTTAAAGTGAACGGTTTTTGAGATATCAGCTCTCAAAGTCGTAAAAAGTATGTCCCCCCCCCCCTCTATTTTTATAACTACGGGGTATAAAATTCTAAAAAAAATAGAGGTGATGCATGCTAATTAACTCTTTCAACGATTTTTGGTTTGATCAAAGTATCTCTTATAGTTTTTGAGATAGGTTGATTTAACTGTAATTTTGGTTAAGTTATTGTGCTTACACTGAAAACGATGGCTGAGGCAAAATATCGGGAGAGTTTAGGCTCCATTCACCAGGTGTATAAATTGACATAATAAGTTTATTATATTTGCTGCTACGGAACCCTTTGTGCGCGAGCCCGACTCGCACTTGGCCGGTTTTTAAGTGATAAGTGGCAGACGAGCAGACGGATCACCATGGAAAGCAATTGCCGTCGCCCATGGACACTATTCATTATGGAATTTTGCGTTTTTACTGACTTCAAAAAAGGAGGAGGTTCTGAGGATGTTCAACTGTATGTTTTTTTAATTAATTTTTATGTATGTTCACCGATTTCTTCGCCAATTGTTGACCGATTTGCACAATTCTTTTTTTTATTTGAAAGAACTTTCTTCGAAAACTGAGACACTAAAAAGCATTAAAAAAAATCTACGAAAAAATAAACTGCCTTCAAAAACCACGAAATAAAAAGTATAAAATAATATTTTTAAAACTTCATACATTTCAAATAACATTTTATAATACACTTCTGGACACATCTATTGGCCCACCTTGCATTTTAAGTTTCGTTTGGTCCCAACTAAAATGTTATAGTTATAGTAAGTCTAGCAAAAGGTTTTTATGCAGTTTTGGGCCTGGCACATGCTAAAAAGACGTGTTAGGGCTCGTCAGCCTGTTATCTAGACGATGCAGGAGTTGAAAACTGAAACTGTTGATAAAGAAAAAATGGGAAATGATCCCTCAAAATTTCATAGAGCGGTTAATAAACTCTATGCTTAATCGTATGAGAGCTCTGGTAGATGCCCACGCAACACGCGTTATTAAATTAAAGTTTTATTTGATAAAACATGTTTTTTATTAAAAAATTGTCTTTACCCTTGCGCATAGCAAAGCAATACGATCGAAAAAGATGGGAAAATGTATCAGGTTTAAATCTGCATCAATAGTTTTTATTCTATCTAGCAGTCATATTTTAGTAGGGGGCATCGAAATCTAAACTCTAAGACGGGCCAATAGATGTGTCCAGAAGTGTAGTACACTCGAGAAAAGGTGTTAGCGTAGTGGGCGGCTAATCCCTGTTAATAATTGAATGAAGTATTTACCTATTACAAGATAGTCTTGGGCGCTGACTTCGGTAACACCTTTTCTCGAGTGTACTGTTATAAAATGTATTTTTTTAGTTCCGTTTTTAATTTAAATTAACCTTTTTGACAGCTGGCAGCCGGCCACACCGGCCATGGCGTCCTAGTCGGAGGAGGCGTGCTGCAGCAGCCGCCCACACATCATCTTTTAGCACAAAACTCCATTTTAGGTAAGCCATTCTGCCGTCCGCTAGCTAAAAGGTCGCTAAGCCATAGGGAGTCGCTGTTATAACCATTATAACCCCGCCAAATTAGTACTTTGGTATGGTTTTCACATGTTTTATCATGCTAGTGCCCATAATCACACCTAAAAACTAAGCTCAATTTTATTTGAAAAAATTCTCCTACTTGCATTTATAACGTTATTTTAGACTATTAAATTTGTTTTATGCTTACTAAAATCACGCTTTCAATAATTTAACGTTCACTCATAAAAAATATTCTTAGAAAAGAGCTGTTGCCTAACTTAACCGTTATTCTGATTTTCAAGTATTACTTGCCAAATGCCTATGAATGGTGTGATTTCATGTTTCAATTTTATACACAGCAATTTAACAATAATAGGTCAAGTTTTACCAATTCACTGTATATTCAACTAATCTGTAGTTTAACTAACTCCTCAATTCATCCCTAATTTGTAGTCTATCTTGACAATTTATCAATCTAACATCGCTGGCTACTAACACTAGGTGGCAGTGACATCCTTGGACTCAGCAGCCCAGTACTGGGCGGGGTCCTGCACGCGCACCCCGCGCTGCGCGGCGTCAAGCCGGCGGCGGTGCACGCGTTGGCTACGCAAGGTCGGTACGTCGCACTTTATTTAGTCCTCAACTAAACACAGTTTAGTCCTTAACGAAGCACTGTTTAATTGTCAACTAAGCACCATTTAGTCCTAAACTAATATCAGCTTAGTCAAATAAGCTAAGCGCGTTTTGCCCCCAACTAAGCACATTTTGTCCTCAGCTAAGCACAGTTGAGCCCCTAACTAATCACAGTTTAGGCCTCAACTAAGCACAGTTTAGCCCTTAGCTAATCACAGTTTAGGCCTCAACTAAGCACAGTTTAGCATTTAGCTAATCACAGTTTAGGCCTCAACTAAGCACAGTTTAGCCCTTTGCTAATCACAGTTTAGGCCTCAACTAAGCACAGTTTAGCCCTCAGCTAATCACAGTTTAGGCCTACTAAGCTAAGCACGTTTAGCCCCCAACTAAGCACAGTTTCGTCATCTAAGCGCGTTTAGCTCCCAAATAAACACAGTTTAGTCCTCAACTAAGCACAGTTTTTTTATTTTGTACCAAACCAAGCTCAACACCATTCAAATTAAGTCTGTATTTTCCTCGATTGAGTCGTCGCAAATTGATATTAACGGGATGCACGGAATGTTCCCATTGCGCCGTAGAATTTAATAAAGACGCATCTCGATATCGGAAGAAGATGCTTCGTTTGAGATGGCACTGGAATATTGTGTAATTTAAAATATTTATTAAGTGTCCATCTTTATACTGTCCTATTGTAAGGCAAAGGCTACATGAGACTAAATTATTGTCGCTACTTTGATGGGATAAGCTTAATCACCACGCTTGCCCTATGCGGGTTGGTGATGATCACAATATCCCGAGGTTTGTTCGAAAAATTCGTATTTGTGCTCGAACCGGCAATCGTACCCAAGACGAAGTAGTACTCGAGACTAGTAAGCGAGACTCTTTTTACACGTATGTCGCGTATTGATCTGTACATAAAAAAAGTATCCGGGGAGAAAACTGACCCTACCATTGTTTCAATAAAGTACAAAATTATTTATTTGTATTGAATTTATTAGATTTGATAAACACGTCGATGAGACAACTCATCGCAATTCACATCAATCACATCATTTATGTCTTTTTAGACTTTTGAGTTACGGAGTTGATTGGGAGTTAAAGATGTACAAGAGCGATATAACTCTTTTCTTCAAAAATAACTCCTTTGTCTTTTAAAAGAGTTGTTCTGCGCATCTCTACCACTGGTGTCGCGGGTGTTTATGAGCGGTGGCAATCGCTTACCTACTTAAAATATTAAAAATATATTTTTACCGGATTACTTGGACCGGATACGCAATTTCAAGATGATGTTTTTTCTTAATAGGAACCAATACTAAAATTAAAGTAAAGTGTCAGCCTATACAATGTCGCACTGCAGGGCAAAGGCCCCCATCATAAAAGTCAAGTTATCGCTATATCCCATCATAGTGATGGGATTAGGCATAATCACCACGATTGCCTAATGCGGATTGGTGATCACAAACCCGAGCAATGTTCGAAAAATTCAATACACATTTTTTGCTCGACCCGGGAATCTTACACAAGACCCCGAGATCACGGCCCGGTACTTAAACCACTAGACTAATAGGGCGTCAAAAAATGTTTTTACCGGATTACTTTTTTTGATAATCAATTTCAAGATGATGTTTTTCCTAAAAGGAACCAAATATAAATATATAAAAAATATATTCGATTCTATGCCCTGGAACTTTGTTTGTATATACATATAATGTGGTATTAATGTACATAGTACTTTTTTATGGGTACTTAAAGTCATCAATTTAAAAATTTCAAATGATGGAACTTAAAGGACAAAACAAGAAGCCTTGACATACTCTTAAAATAATTACGTAAAATTCTTACTCCGATATCTAATAAAAATAATATTTAATCCAAAACGGAGAACAATCATATACAATTCCAGTTATTGGAAATTATAAAGATATCGGACTCTCCCGGATTTTTGACGGCGAAACTAATGAGATTTCCTTTGGATTAGCTTTATGAAACTAAAACAGACTGCGAAAGCAGATGAAATAAATATTTCAAATGGTTCATAGCGATTTGGAAGATTATTACTTATTTAAAAAGCTGTTAATCATTGTTATCTTGACTTTTTAGGATGTTCGATCCACTATCAACACTATTTCTAAATTTAAGATATTAAAATAAATAATAATAAATTGAGACAGCATCACATACATTGTCTAGGTTTTTAACTTGTTTTTTTATGTCATCGGTGGCATATAGGTAAGCGATTGCCACCGCCCATGGACACCCGCGACACCAGTGGAGTCACAAGTGCGCTGCCAACTTTTAAACCCCCCTTCCCCCGGATTGGGCCTTCGGTACCCTCCTCACGCAGTGAAACACATCACAGTGCTGCTTCACGCCGTTTTTCTGTGAGACCGTGGTATCACTCCGGTCGAGCCGGCCCATTCATGCGACAGTCGAAGTGTGGCTTTCCCAAGGTCAAGATTGTAACTATTGTACTATGGAAATCAGGAACAACGAAGGTACCACAAACACCCAGACCCAACACAAATATCAACAAACATTTGTGTTGGTGCAGGAATCGAACCCGCGACCCTTACGTCTCAACCGGCGTACAAACCACTGCGCTAAACGGGTCGTCAAAAGAAAAAGTACCTTAGTTAATAACTAAACCGCACAATTTTTAACTAACAATTTTTCGATAGTGTTGATAAAAAGTCATTGTCATCATCATCATCATCATCATTTCAGCCAATAGACGTCCACTGCTGGACATAGGCCTCCCCCAATGTTCTCCACACAGATCGGTCCTGTGCCTCCCGCATCCAATGGATTCCCGCGATCTTCACCACATCGTCGGTCCACCTTGTAGGAGGCCTGCCACGGCTGTGACTTCCTGTACGTGGCCTCCACTCGAGGACCTTTCCGCCCCAACGGCCGTCTGTTCTCCTCGCTATGTGCCCTGCGCATTGCCACTTGAGGCATGCAATCCTTTGGGCTACGTCTGTGACCTTAGTTCTCCTGCGGATCTCATCATTTCTGATACGATCACGCAGGGAGACTCCGAGCATAGCCCTCTCCATTGCTCTCTGGGTGACTTTGAGCCTCCTTAATCGGCACATTATAAGCGGCCACGTTTCGGTTCCGTATGTCATCACTGGCAACACACACGCATTAAAGACTTTCGTCTTGAGACACTGCGGTAGATCTGCCGAAAAAGTCATTGTAAATTAGCGCAATCTATCCACAGGGCCTCGGTTAGTTTTTTTTTTCAGCTAAACCGTATCTCTACTTTTTAATAATGCGAACTAAACTGACAGATCTATGTATCATCTTTCTCATACATTGTTGCTTATTTTGACAGATGCGAAATGCTAAAATGTAGGAACTTGGTATTGACATCTGTCTGTTTCTTTCGCATGATTAAAATCAGAGAATTGAGTGACGGTTGAAACTGAACAGATGGAACAACAAAGTGATTTTAGAAGGGTTCCGTTTTTCCTTGAGCGATACGGAACCTAAAAACAATATTTTGAATTTTTTATAACATCATTCATTAGCCTAACTAGAGACACCAATCGTTTTTAATTGTTAGCTACTTAACAGGATATATTTTAAACAATTTGGGGGTCACAACCTCTCGGCAAACACTTATACTATTAATAATAAACCATGCACAAATGTTGGGTCTGTACGCGAAAAATTGCGTGAATCAATTTTTCGCGTACAAATGTTGGGTACGCATTTGTGCATGGTTATTTAATAAATAGTATAAGTGTTTGCCGAGAGGTTGTAACCCCGAAATTGTTTAAAATAGATCCGGTTTAGTAGCTAACAATTAAAATCGATTGGCTAGTGTCACCTTAAGTAATTCATTTCCCATCCAATCCCTCTGTGATCAACAGTAGCAAGCGGAAACCGCAAATCTTTAAAATAAAATCCGTACAAAAGTTTCTCGTTCCGCATCAAAGATAATTGAAACCCAATAGCAAAGGGTTTTGCTGCAAACACCGCAGTGGGACATCTATTGTAATTTAATTGAACATCTAGAGTCACGACCGTTGCTTAATTGAAAATGTCCACTATTGTTGTGAAGTTAAAAACTAAGCACAAATATTAGCTAGATTTAAGACATAAGGGTTTAATTTAAGGATCGAAATTTGATGTTTAAAACTAAGCTCTATTGTAAGAGAGCCGACCGGACCGGCGCGGCACGCCGAGTCGTTCGGACTGATGTCATAGCCAGAAAATCGGTCATATTTTGTAATATTTTTATAATCTATAATATAAAAATGAATCGCAAAATGTGTTGGTAAGCGCATAACTCAACAACGCCTGGACCAATTTGGCCAATTCTTTTTTTAAAATGTTCGTTGAAGTCCAAGGATGGTTCTTACGGCGAGAAAAAATAGCATTATTATCGGGAAAACCCTAAAAACAGCCCTTTTCTTTTTCACATACAAACGTATTCTAACTAAAACGTAGAATCAATTTGAGTTTTATTGCTATTATATAAAGTTCCTATTTGTTGCCACATTATAATTTTTTTTGACAGGACGAAGTCTGTCGGGTCAGCTAGTTATTTATATTTTTTTTTATTGGATCTGTATGTATGCGTCTTGTTATTCATGTTCACGTTATAGATGTACTTTTCCGTTTTCTATTAATATTGTCAGTATTTTTTTCATATTGTATGTTTTATTATGAGTCGTCGCTCGAAGGTACATCCTGAAAATCAGCGCTGCAGCGGCTGCTTAGCGGTTGTTGTAGCACATGCTGAGGCTGAACCTTGTTGGCCGCAACTTGATAATGTTTTGTCCTTATTTAGATTTGTTTGTAATGTGTTGTGGTCAATAAATTATTTCTTATTGTTATATACAACATTGTCATAATAATAAGATAGAAAATATATATACAGTTGCATCCATTGCTTAATTGAAAATGTTTTCTATTTGTGTGTGTACTGCGGCGGACGGTGGACTTAAAAACTAAGCACAAAATGAGCTGGGCTTAAGACACGAGAGTTTAAATTAGTGACTATGATTTTGGATTTGAGACTTAAAAATTAAGGTCAAAACACGTGCTATATTCATTTTGCTTTTCTGTTTTAATTACTAGACATTTGGCACAGTTTGAGAGACTAGCCGAAGCTTAGAAGAGTTCCTTTGACCAAAATTTGTGCATGGTTATTTAATAAATAGGTCCTGCCAGAATACCAGCGCTGCCGCGGCATTTCTGTCGGTGTCGTGGCAGCACCATGCTGAGGCCAGGACCTGATTGACCTCACACTTCACACACGCCTACTTATTTAGAATGTTTTCATTATATAACTGTGTATTTAACTACCTATCGCCTGTTCTCGTACTCACCTTAGTCTATAGTTTTAATGTGTCAATGTTACCTATGTTTTCTAATTAGTGTTTATTGTTAAATTATTTATTGTGATGGTCAATAAAATGTTTCTTTCTTTCTTTCAAATAGTATAAATATTTGCCGAGAGATTGTAACTCCGAAATCGTTTAAAATAGATCCGGTTTAGTAGCTAAACATTAATATCGATTGGCGGCGCTAGTGTGCCCTACCCGTAAATAACTTAAAAAAATTCGACTGTCTTCGGATGGGATTCGAACCCATGATCTTTTCCTAACCGGGCAACGGCTTTACCGACTAAGCTAACGGAGACCTTGGTATGTTGACGCTGTCGACGAATTTTATTAGTGCTTTTTGCTTCGCCGTGAGCCGACGATAGTTTCATCAATATTTGTATGTACCTACAAATATCCAGTGGAAATATTGTTACAAATATTTTACCACCAGTTAAGATCTTCGGTTCGAGTCCCACCAGAAGACTGTCCAAAAATTTTGAAGTGTATTATTTACTTGAAAAATACAGATTTAAGATTACGCACTTGGGCTACCTTAGTCGCCTTTTACGACACCTCAGTAAGAGTGAGGGTGGCCTATTCTCCTCTGCCGGGGACCACACAGCCAAAGGTAAAGCTGCTGGCATGATCATCAGCACCCAGAGAAGGAAAACTCTGCATTTATATCTAAACCCTCGCCAACCCGTCTGCCAAGCGTGGTGAGTATGGCAATTACCCCTCATGTGACTGAGGGAGGCCCGTGCCCCAGCAGTGGGGACTTAAATGGGCTGATGATGATGATGATGATGATGACTTGGGCTACCATCGCTTTTCTGCTTACTTACCAATATTTTGTTTTATTTATTAGTGGTTTAAAAGCCATTTGAAATTTATTTATTCGCTCTAAACCTTCATTTGCAATTCAAAGAAGTGTCTGGGATCTCAGAGAGGGCTTAGTCAAAAGTATTTAAATACACAGTTAAGGCCGATTCGACTAACCTTATTCCGATACTAAATTTATGGTATAGCATTACACCATAGATTTATCCATATCCACGGATAAAGTTTGGTCGAAACCTTAAGGGCTTAAGTACACAATACTTTGCCTCGCTTTGCCTTTGTGATAGCCTTGTTGACGCGGTGGGTAGCGCGTCGCACTTTGAAGCGACGGCAGCGATTGGGGTCGCGGGTTCGATCCCCTGGTCGGGGGTCAGGACCAAAATGTGAAGTTTTTCTGTTAATAAATTCTCAGTGTCAGTCCGGAGTATGGAAGTTGGCGGTCTTGTACCCCGTACCTCAGAAAGCACGTTAAGCTGTGCACCCGATCTCCCTCTGCTCGTGTCACACTGGTATCCCATCGGAATATGAGAGCAAGGGAATGGAGAGAGGAGAGTGCACTTGTGTTTGCGAACACACTTGAGCACTATAATATATCCTGCGTAATCGTTGAGATAAGCTGCCTTAGCCGGAATCGGTTGGAGGATATTATTTATATACACAATACTACGAGCTTGGTTTAAGCTACAAAATTATGATGATCTTTTTCTAGAATATTTTAGCGGAAGGGAAAAAATTTAACTGAAATGTAGGTATTGTTATTAAGGCTACGGGTGGCCCTAACAAGCGACGCCAATCGATTTAAATTGATAGCAACTAAACTGGATATCTTTCTGACAATTTCGAAATTCAAGCCTCTTGGAAAGAATAAATACTATTTATTTAATACTTATAATTAACTTTTTTATCTGTTTTTACACTCGAAATTCGGATTAACGCCATAAGAGGCCGTTTTTGGCGGTAATTCATATATCGAGTAGGAAGCAGACCAAAAAGTTAATTAAAAGTATTCAATGAATAGTATAAGTTCTTTTCGAGATGCTCGAACTTCGAAATTGTTAAAAAGATATCCGGTTCAAATGCTAACAATTTAAATCAAATGGCGTCCCTAGTGTGCTCTACCCGTCACCTTAACTTGTTTTTGACGTCCGTCTATTGAAAAGTCATCCCGCGGCATAACACGGAACTGAAATTTAGATACCATGTCCATTTTTTTATGTTTTAGCTGGCAGACGAGCAGACGGATCACCTGATGGTAAGCAATTGCCGCCGCCCATCGACACCCGCGACACCAGTGGAGTCAATAGTGCGTTGCCAACCTTTAAACCCCCCTTTCCCGCGGATTGGGCCCCCGGTACCTACCCTCATTCACGCAGCGAAACACGGCACAGTGCTGCTTCACGCCGATTTTCTGTGAGGCCGTGGTATCACTCCGGTCGAGCTGGCTCATTCATGCCAAAGTGTGGCTCTCCCACGGTATATATGGACATAATATTGGACAAGGCCGTGTGGTCCCCGGCAGAGTAGAATAGGCCACCCTCACTCTTACCGAGGTGTCGTAAAAGGCGACTAAGGTAAAGCTGCTGGCATGATCATCAGCACCCAGAGAAGGGAAACTCTGCATTTTTATCAATACCCTCGCCAACCCGTCTGCCAAGCGTGATGAGTATGGCAATTACCCCTCATGTGATTGAGGGAGGCCCGTGCCCCAGCAGTGGGGACTTAAATGGGCTGACGATGAAATTATATAAAATTATATAAAATATACTACTTATAGATACGTTATAAGGTTAGAGAAGATATATTTTATACCTACAATATATGGATGGATCTGGGAGAGGACTAACGACCACGAGCGTCAATGACAGGAAAGGAAGACAGATGAAGTTACTAAAAAAGGATCAGTGGGGGAGAGGGTTTCAGTTTACAAGGAAGTGTGCTTTGACCCGAGCCTTAAAGATGGGCAGGGATGGGGACTGTCTAATTGGTAGGGGTAGGGAGTTCCATAGGCGAATTGACTGGACTGCGCATCTTTGATAGATTCATTTATTAAACGGTTTTATTTAGCATTTGCTTAACATTACAGTTTAATACCAAAGCGTTATAAAATTCTACAATATACATATAGCTTTTCGGTAAATTAATATTCAAGAACAATGTAAGTACTTACATATGAACAGAATGCCCGAAAAATCAGGATGCCAATCACAGTACATAGTCAAACGCCATAACGAAAATGGCATTCAAATTAATAAAATATCAAAGAAGTCAATAATAATTCAATACGAATCATCATCATCAGCCCATTTAAGTCCCCACTGCTGGGGCACGGGCCTCCCTCAATCACATGAGGGGTAATTGCCATACTCACCACGCTTGGCAGACGGGTTGGCGAGGGTCTTGATATAAATGCAGAGTTTTCCTTCTCTGGGTGCTGATGATCATGCCAGCAGCTTTACCTTAGTCGCCTTTTACGACACCTCGGTAAGAGTGAGGGTGGCCTATTCTACTCTGCCGGAGACCACACGGCCAATACGAATACAATGTCTTAAATATTATCTGTGAAACAACAGTGTTATACATGAACTTATAGATCCAGTGTTTAACATGAACTTATTTTGACCGTGGGAGAGCCACGCTTTGGCATGAATGGGCCGGCTCGACCGGAGTGATACCACGGCCTCACAGAAAACCGGCGTGAAGCAACACTGTGCTGTGTTTCGCTGCGTGAGTGAGGGTACCGGAGGCCCAATCGGGGAAAGGGGGGTTTAAAGGTTGGCAGCGCACTTCTGAATCTACTAGTGTCTCGGGTGTCTATGGGCGGCGGCAATCGCTTTCCATCAGGCGATCCGTCTGCTCCTCTGCCATCTATCACATAAAAAAAAATCCACCAAGTATTTTTGCACCTATGTGTAGATAAAGCATAGTACTTACTTAGCACCTATTTCTTTACAATCGCTTTCCCCTATGCATTGCACCGCTTCTCCTAAACTGAAATGTTTCGTTTCGTCTAGATTGCAGACGCTTTGCCATCGCGCTGATGCAATGACATTTAGAGAGCCTTTGCCCACTTTATCGGTCGATATCGGTGACAACAGGACAGAGTTATACGAGAGGCAGAAAGAGACTAACGTGAAAAATGTATAGATTTTGACATCTGTCACCCATATCATGCTATAGCGAAAGGAGTATAAGGTACCGAAAACATGAGTAACTTGGCCAATATCGTAGTGCTTGAGTATTATACAGGGTGTGCCAGTGACTGCCGCATGTGTTGTCAAGGTGTTCCCATAGCTTTTATGAATATGATCCTTTCATCTCAAATCAATCTAAAAAGTAGGTATGTCACAAAATTCCATAGCCATATTAGTGTTTGTCTAATATGGTTATGGAATTTTGTGTCATACGTTTTGTCCTGTGTACATTTGTATTCATCCTTTTCTCTCAAAATACTCGTATGATACAACATTATAGGCTAAGTTTTCACGGCCATTGTTCACGGCACGTTTTTTTATTTTTTTATTTGGGATAATTTACTGTTCTTTTTTTTATCCGCGGTTTTTATCTCGATAAACTCACGAGACCACAGGGGGACAATTCTTGTGCTCACGACATTGAAGTTGAATTAGAGATTTTGTATGGATGAAGTCTCTAAAATCGTCTTGAATGTCGAATGCACGAGAAATGCCGCCCAGTTCCGCCGCCGCAATCCGCAGAGGTTACGATTTCTGTGGCCGCTGGTGGAGGGAGCCGCATAAAACCGTGCCAAGGTGGCAGACGAAGGGGTGGAAGAAAGAAGGATCGCTGATGGTACCTAAGTGATTGCCGCCGCCTACCCGCGACACCAGTGGAGTCACAAGTGCGCTACCAACCTTTAAACCCCCCTTTCCCAGGATTATGCCTCCGGTACCCTCACTAACGCAGCGAAACACAGCTCAAGTGCTGCTTCACACCGGTTTTCTCTGAGGCCGTGGTATCATTTCGGTCGAATTATGGCTTCTCCATACAATACACCGTTCTACGAGTGTTGAATTACCGTAAACTGCCGCGGATAAAAACTACAAAATAATACAAATACAAAAATAATTATTTCAGTTACTTACAACCATTTTCATACTGGGTCGTGAAAATTTTGCCTAAGAGTACCTAACTATTACTATATTATTCGAGTAAAGATTACTATGACCTTTAACTATAGTGGGTTAAATACAGATTGATTAAAATGACAGCTATCAAAGTTACAGATACATTATCTTTATGAGAACAGAAATAAATATGGAATAAACTAGGTAAAATGATAAATCTTATTGTCTTTGAGATAAAGGTCAATTGCCATCTGTCATTCTAACCAATCTATATTTTACGGACTCAAATCCAAAATCAAATTAAAGTACTGTGAACGAAACGCATGTAGACGTGTATTGTGGCAGGTGCGGCTGGGGCGGCGGCTGCGAGCACGGCGCGCAAGCGGCCCCTGTTGGGAGGCGCGCGGGCCGCCATGTCACCGACTAAGCGGGCCGTGATGACGCTGCTCGCCAGGGCCCGGGCCGCCACGCACAAGCACGCGCCCGCCTGGCCCGCGCCGCACGAGTGAGTAAGCCAGCACAGTAATAGATGCTTTAACGCTACTCAGTTACCGACTAAGCGGGCCGTGATGACGCTGCTCGCCAGGGCCCGGGCCGCCACGCACAAGCACGCGCCCGCCTGGCCCGCGCCGCACGAGTGAGTAAGCCACCACAGTAATAGATGCTTTAACGCTACTCAGTTACCGACTAAGCGGGCCGTGATGACGCTGCTCGCCAGGGCCCGGGCCGCCACGCACAAGCACGCGCCCGCCTGGCCCGCGCCGCACGAGTGAGTAAGTCTACCACAGTCATTGACACTTTTACGATAGCCAGTCACCGACTAAGCGGGCCGTGATGACGCTGCTCGCCAGGGCCCGGGCCGCCACGCACAAGCACGCGCCCGCCTGGCCCGCGCCGCACGAGTAAGTAAGCCCAACAAAATAATAGATTATTTTACGCTACCCAGTCACCGACCAAGCGGGCCGTGATGTCACTGCTCGCCAGGGCCCGGGCCGCCACGCACAAGCACGCGCCCGCCTGGACCGCGTCGCACGAGTGAGTAAGTCTACCACAGTCATTGACACTTTTACGATAGCCAGTCACCGACTAAGCGGGCCGTGATGACGCTGCTCGCCAGGGCCCGGGCCGCGACGCACAAGCTCGTGCCCTCCTGGCCCGTGCCGCACGAGTAAGTAAGCGCAACACAGTAATAGTTTATTTTACGCTAGCCAGTCACCGACTGACCGAAGCGGGCATAACCCGGGCCGCCACGCACAAGCACGCGCCCGCCTGGCCCGGGCCGCCACGCACAAGCACGCGCCCGCCTGGCCCGCGCGCACGAGTAAGTAAGCCCAACACAGTAATAGATTATTTTACGCTACCCAGTCACCAACCAAGCGGGCCGTGATGACGCTGCTCGCCAGGGCCCGGGCCGCGACGCACAAGCACGTGCCCTCCTGGCCCGTGCCGCACGAGTAAGTAAGCCCAACACAGTAATAGATGGTATAACGCTACCCAGTCACCGACTAAGCGGGCCGTGATAATGCTGCTCGCCAAGGCCCGGGCCGCCACGCACAAGCACGCGCCCGCCTGGCCCGGGCCGCCACGCACAAGCACACGCCCGCCTGGCCCGCGCCGCACGAGTAAGTAAGCCCAACACAGTAATAGATTATTTTACGATACCCAGTCACCAACCAAGCGGGCCGTGATGACGCTGCTCGCCAGGGCCCGGGCCGGCGACGCACAAGCACGTGCCCTCCTGGCCCGTGCCGCACGAGTAAGTAAGCCCAACACAGTAATAGATGGTATAACGCTACCCAGTCACCGACTAAGCGGGCCGTGATAATGCTGCTCGCCAAGGCCCGGGCCGCCACGCACAAGCACGCGCCCGCCTGGCCCGGGCCGCCACGCACAAACACACGCCCGCCTGGCCCGCGCCGCACGAGTAAGTAAGCCCAACACAGTAATAGATTATTTACGCTACCCAGTCACCAACCAAGCGGGCCGTGATGACGCTGCTCGCCAGGCCCGGGCCGCGACGCACAAGCACGTGCCCTCCTGGCCCGTGCTGCACGAGTAAGTAAGCCCAACACAGTAATAGATTATTTTACGCTACCCAGTCACCAACCAAGCGGGCCGTGATGACGCTGCTCGCCAGGGCCCGGGCCGCGACGCACAAGCACGTGCCCTCCTGGCCCGTGCCGCACGAGTAAGTAAGCCCAACACAGTAATAGTTTATTTTACGCTAGCCAGTCACCGACTAAGCGGGCCTTGATGACCCGGGCCGCCACGCACAAGCACGCACCCGCCTGGCCCGCGTCGCACGAGTGAGTAAGTCTACCACAGTCATAGACACTTTTCTCGCCAGGCTCGCCAGGGCCCGGGCCGCCACGCACAAGCACGCGCCCGCCTAGCCCGCGCCGCACGAGTGAGTAAGCCGACTAAAGTAATAGATGCTTTTACGCTAGCCATGTCTCCGACAAAGCGGGCTGTGATGACTCTGCTCGCCAGGGCCCGGGCCGCCACAGACAAGCACGAGCCAGCATAACCAGTGATAAGAGTCGGTAAGCCGACCACAGTACGACCGAATAAACCTACCACAATAATAGACGCTTTACCCTTAGAACCACATGGGTCTTCCTTAAGGTGACGGGAAGGGCACACTAGCGACGCCAATCGATTTTAATTTTTAGCTACTTAACCGGATCTGTTTTGAACGATTTCGGGGTAACAATCTTTCGGCAAACACCTATACTATTTATTTAATACTTATAGTTAACTGGTTGGTCTGCTTTTGCAATCGAATTTTGGATCACCACCAAAAGTGGCCGCTTTTAGCGTGAATCAATTTTTCGAGTACAAAAACGGACCCAACATTTGTGCATGGTTATTTAATAAATAGTATAAGTGTTTGTTGAGAGAATGTAACCCTGTAATTGTTTTAAATAGATCCGGTTTAGTAGCTAAAAGTTAAAATCGATTGGCGTCGCTAGTGTGCCCTACCCGTCACCTTAAGAATAATAGTTTTAATTTGAGATGAAGAAGATTATTAATAATTAAATTAATTGATTATGTATATTTTTCCGCAGACACACGGCGCTGCTGCCACTTATGAGGGACGAGTTCGTCACTGGCGTGGGCGTCAATATCAATTTAGCGTAATAATACACTTACTAGTCAAAATAATACATACGGATTAATACAAAAATACACAAACGATTAATTTATATTGATTCATTTCAAATCATTCGGATTAATAGTTTAATCATTCGAATTATTAATTTTAATCATTTTGATATTGACTTTTAATCAGTGTGTTAAATACGTAACACGTATATTATGTTAAAAATATTTTTTTTGTTGTATTGAATTTTTCTATTTTTTACAAAGCAACTGCGTATTTCCGTATGATATTAATAAATCAATACATACCTACTAGTCGAATGAACGAATAATAATAAGTTTGAATTCTATAGATTTGACTTAATGTAAGATTAATATTTTTATTTGTACCTGCATTAGATATATGTATATTATATAAAAATAACACGAACGACAATTACCCCCTTATTACAAATCGCGAACCAAGGATAGTCCCAAGACAAAATTTATGCTAGCCCCTTTTAACATTCCCTGTTAGAAAGGGATAACGTGAGCTTTAGTACGGTAATAACTTTAGATCGCGATTTATATTAAGGTGATAAACGTTTAACTTCTTTATTTTTATTTAAATTTTGCTGTTTCATTTTGCACACTATTGTCTGCTAATTCTGTCAATTTTATTGAACCCCAAGTTAATCATACATTTTAGATATAAGTAACGATGATATTATGTATGTATAGTTTATAATTAAAGGACCATGGTGTATTTAAAATATTATCCTATGCCTTTTAGGAAAAGTTTTGTATATAAAAATATATCAATATTGATTAGATTTAAGCCAAATTATAGGTATACAGACGAATATATTGAAACATATTCTGTAATTGGAATATTATAAATGTAATAAAATTATATTTCGAAATATTATACCTGAAGTTCATAATTTAATAAAGTTTTACTGTTGCAAAACTATAGTGGGATGTTTTCATAGATATGATAAAATATCTTATACATTATTACAGGAATTGATATAATATTATTAACATATTGAATACCAAAGTATATTTACATTCGATTGGAACGAATACTTTATAAAAATATTTTTTGTGAAAATATCTTACTACATTTTTGAAAAGAATCATAAGGCACTAAATATTGTTTTATATTTAATCAAAGACACCTAATCATTAAAGTTTTCACCGGGCACATGATATCGATAAAACAAATTTTACTGAATTGTTAAAAATACTTTTTTAATCTGACATTTAGCACGTTATTTGGCGTACTTTTCACATATGATAAAGAAATCGTTATCCATTTCAGATATTAATGGGTAATAAAAAACAAATCCTAGTGAATTTTTACTAAAAAATATATGGCATGTCTATCAAAACAACAATCGCATTAAAATTACTAATAAGATTGGTCAAGATATAGTGAACACAGGTAAATATAAATTTAGACGGATCCAGGATCAAATATGAAAAGTACACTAGATTACATAGAATAAGTTTCATTAATCAACTGTATAACATAGTTATTCATTATAATAATTAAACGTAGATTGTAATCTAGTGGCTAAAATGAACGATTAATAATATAACATGAATGTACTTAATCTGATCTTAAAAACGTCCAATTTGTTCGTATACTTGATTTGCGTTATGAAAATATATTTAATTTAATAGCTACAAACTTTTCCTTCTTGTGTGTTATAGAATAGTTTAGTCCTTGATCATTAAAAAATAGAAAATGTCAAAGTTAACAAGCAGATAGAAAAAAATACGATTGCAATCAAATTAAAAAATACATAGTTAAATTCATTGTTAATGTGTGTCAAATGATTTAGCGAATAAATAGAAAAAATTATGTCATAGCAAATAAAGTAAAATTGTAAATATGATTAATAATTCGCTTGAACAACCTCGTCTGTGTTTTGTGATATACCTATAGTTAGATTTTGCGATATCCCATTTGCGTGTCTTCCACTGCTAGTGAATTATCTTATAATCGGTACTTACTATATATAAAATGTTGTCTTGCATAGGTACAAATGGGTAAAGGTTTAACCATAAAAATAAAAAACCTTACATATTGGGAATATACGTACACCGTAAATTTTGTATTATTTATTTATTTAAGGCCTAATCCCAGCTGTGGATTGCGACAAGCTGATGATGATTTATGGCTACGATAACACAGATTATTAAATCGATCGCAATACCCACCATGACAGGTTCAATATATTCAGGCTATGGTCAGCCTTTACCTATACATCGTGACTTTTTTTTTGAATACCCAAAAACTTCGCAAGGGTATTATTATACTATTGAGATCAAACATTTTTCCCGTCGAATCTGAAAAAAATAATCAGCTGGTCGATGCAATTTGTATGAGAATTGTTTTTTTTAATGTAAGACCCTTCGTTCTTTGGGGAAAAATGTATGTTTTTATTAGTATGATACCCTCGAGAAGTTATTCGGATATTCAAAAAATCACAGTGGATGAATGTATGATAACATTTTGTGTAAATTCCATTAGTGAGATGATAGAGAGGGAATATTGAGTTAAGTAACAGGGGACCGAAATGTGTTAGGTATAGCAGACGAAAAAAGAAAAGACTTGTCCATATTTTAGGATTATATAGGGCTTATCGTTAAACTGTTGAATCCTTTCATCAAAAACATTTGTTCTAGGGCTTATGGAAAGTCATCAAAATATTTTTTGAGTCCCTATAAAAAAATATCAAGTGCGGTCACGATTTCGTATGAAAAGAAGACATTTTTAAAAGCGTTTCAGAATTGTTTGTAGATGGAGGTTTTTAAAGGGATTAAACTGTTTACCGGTACACCCTGTACTCAAGCTTTTTAACCCTGAGGGCTGCTGAAAAGTAATTGTATCTCTTTCTAAGTCGATTTTATGACAAAGAGAATATGTTTGAGTTATCAAAGTTAAGAAGGCTGCATTTGGGCCTAAGACTACGCTAAAATAGACAGAAAAAAGATAATGTTAAATTACAGAAATTCACACGCAGTGGAAAAAGCCTTTTTTAATACCCTATATTGTTAAGCATATAAATATCATAAAATAATAATTCAATCACTTTAGTTATTAAATTGAGAACTGAGATATTTACACAAAATTCTCACCTGTTATCTTTAATATATCCCACGAAATTTTAAAATTGTTTGTTGAAAGAGTGACACCAAATAATTAATGCTATATTTAAAATAACGAACGAATATATACCTAGTTGGTAACTTAAAATTGAGATGGGTTGCTGACTGGAATAAATACTTAAATTGTTATTAAAAAGTTCCTAATCATTTACTTAGGTAAAAAAACGAATAATACATCCATTGTTTGAATGATGCAGTGACCTCGATGCATAGACATGTGCCTCGATATTACACCCAAAGGTTTCTGGTGTGATTCCGGATCGGGTCCATTAAGAAAACTAACATTTATTAATTATCTGGTTTTTTGCTAAATTTCGCAACTTGTTCAATTGAATTGCCTAGTTTTACATTACTTTTGTTGTATAATATTTATATTCATTTAAGTTCACATTACCAACCTTTTTTAAAATCGTATCATTTATATCACATCATCAAAACAAAGTTCAAAATACATTCATCCATTTCTATGTTTTTTATTAGAATATTTATTTAGAAAATAAAACATTTTATTATTTATATAGTCAAACGATTTCTAGTCAGTACCTACCCATCTATAGACGAATATTCATAAGATAAATTTAATCGATGTAATAATATTAATTATTATTATTGTACGTATGATTAATTTTAATTATTAAATTAAATAATAGTTTAATTATGTCTTCCAGTCGGCATGGAATTATGATGCTTGTTTCTATTCTAGTTATTATTTTGTTCAGAAATTATTTCAAAGTCACTGTGGAAGCTGTTTTACCTACTTCAAAAAGAAAAAATATAGAATATTTATTTTTCACATTTTTTTTATTTTTACCAATTTTCTTTTTTAAAAATGTAATACAATTTCTTTTATTCAAATTTACTATCAATAATTTCATTCAAAAGTGCAGAATTTGACATGTCATCGCTTATTATCATCATCATCAGTACCTACCTTACAATAGGTACCATTTTTTTTTCTATAAAAAATATTTTAGGTAAAACTGCTTCCACGAATGTATAAAATAAATTTTTTGGCGAGTGTGCACTGAAATCAAGAGTAGATAATAAAATTACAACATAGAACTGTATTTTCATTTAAATACCCTTCCTTATTGAACTCATTATTTAAGTCTATGGGAGGCCTTGGTATGTCTAGTAGAAGACTTATGCACCTAATACAAAGGTATTAATTTAATTTTGGACCGTGAGAGAGCCACGAGCCGACTCGACCGGAGTGATACCACGGCCTCACGGGAAACCGGCGTGAAGCAGCACTATGCTGTGTTCCGCTGCGTGAGTGAGGGTACCAGAGGCCCAATCCGGTGCAAAGGGGGATTTGTGACTCCGGTGATGTCGCGAGTATCCATATGGGAGGCGGCAATTGCTTACCATCAGGTGATCCATCTGCTCGTCTTCCACATATCTCATAAAAAATAAAGCTTATCATAGGTATTCTATAACCTAAGAAAGATGACAGAATATACAACTTTGTCCAACTAACTATAGTATTTGCAGTACTTACAGCACCCTTCTGTCAATTTTATTCGCCCAAAACAGCCGCAACATTGTATCTTACACAAAAATAAAAACAATTGAAGTTAAACACGAGTCGTAGGCAAGATAACAAATAGGAGAATTATTCAAATAACTGGTAAAAATATAGTTCGGCCCAACCCTACGAGTCGGGACTCCCGAAGTTGTGGCCACTCGACAAATTGTCAGTGAGGAACAATTTTCCTAGGGGCACAGCAAGCTAGTGCGTCTACTCATACATACTTATAATAAAATTAAATATACATATTTCTTACATCTAGTTATAAATGACTAGAGAACAGACACAGGGAAAGGCAGATAGAAAAAATATTAAAATAATGAAAATATGCATTTAAAAATACCAAAACTAAGGTAATATCGCTGATGACTGTCCTAAACCCTTACGTATAAACACTTTTGGTTAAATGTTGTAATATATATATATAATAATGTGCTGTTTGCTTATTTTGTTGATCTTAAATTATCTTGTCTCTTTTTTGTCTTGTTCTTGTTGCTTATCTTGTCTCTTTTAGCTAAATGGACTTTATTTACGATCCTATTATGAAGTTTTCGGGATGTAAACGATAAAAATATGACGATATAAACAATACCTAGAATTTGACATGCTTCACGCCGGTTTTCTGCAAGGCCGTGTATGTAAACTCAAGAGCGATTTACACTTCAATAAGTACAGTAGCGAGTTAAATTGCTTCATCAGCGAGTTAAGTAATTTTTGCCGTGTAAATCGCTCTTCACTGCCATTGCAGCTGCTGTGCGTATGATGCCTCTGTTTATAGCCGAACCTCAGAATGTGGACGACTCGATTGTGAAAACTTCTCGAGTGCGTTACGGCACTTTCGCGAAGTTTGCGGATGAAATAAAGGTTCTACTCTATTTCCCTTTAACATTCCTTACATACTTAAAGAATGCTACTTAGTAGCATGTGTGGACGGACGTGCTTATTTCATACTTAAAGACATGCTATTAGTAGCTATGTAGGACGAGCAGTGCTAATTAAAGCATGCTAGTTTTTAGTAGTTTGGTTTTTAGCATGCTACCTGCAGTGCGGGTAGAAAGTTGGAGTGTGGCAGAGTGCGCTAGCACGTGTAGACAGGTTTATATATTTTTAAGCATGCTAATACATGCTTGATAGCATGCTTATAGATAGCAAATGTGGAGAGTTCACTGTTTATTGTTATTAATATTATCTGTACCATCAATATGACCTATGGTTGAAATAAATGAATTCTAATCTATTCTATTCTTTTTAAGCATGTCAAAAATGATGCATATGTAACAGCTGCTTAAGAATGAATGTCAAAAAAGGTAAACTTTGACAATTAGATCGTAAATGTCAAAAAAGCGTTACGAGAAGAAGCACATACCTACACTTGACATTGGCGGAATCACACGCGCGGCTGTAACTGTGCGCGGGATAACAACATAAAAAAAAAGAGAAGAACCACAACTCCATATAAAAAATTGGAAGGCAAATTTTAGTCACGCTATCTGAAAATGGTTCCATATAACTCTACAACCGCCGGTCTGCCGCCGGTGTGGATCGTATCTTTTACTTGTATAGTTTGTGGTGTGGATTGTCGATTTCTGCTGAGAAGACAACAGGACTTCGGCGGGTAGGGCTAAAAGAAGCCGCGTGGGCTGATGCAATTCATAGGTTTTAAATTAGTGTCTAGTGGTTATTAGTGTGCAAGTTTGGTGTTTATTTGTGCAGTGAAGTGCCGCAAAGTGATCCTAATAATAAGAATCGTTGGATTGTATCGTTTTTAACACTGCTACTGTGTGTCGAGTGCGTTGTCTCGTGACAACTTACTTGGACCTAATAGACTCTTAAAACCCGCGATTGCTTTTAGAGTGATATCCTCTGAATCCGTAGGTCGATAAAACGCAAAACACCGGCGTTTTATTGAGTGACTGTGACTTTGACTGACTTCGACTGTTGACTACCTACTTGTTCTCAATAAGTTACTTGACATCGGCGAATTTTCTTCGGTTGTCTCGCTTAATAATGCCTAAAATCTAAAACATGATAATGGCAGGAGTAATTCTCAGTCGAGAAGTTGATTGCCACAAATAAAATAAGAAGAAGAAGAGAAGACAACAGGAAATATTAATTTATTCATTTTAGTATACCCAGGTTGTGAAATATTTATTTATTTATTTTAGTATACCCTCAGAAAAACTTTTGATCGTAGCTCATTGTAATTACCTAGGGTTGCCATCCGTCCGGATTTCCCCGAATTTGTCCTAGTTTGAAGGGCATCCGGGGACTGTCCGGGAGGATTTTTGAACTTCATCTACAAATGCGGGTTTGCATTCAAGAAGACGCGAGACCGTATGCCGAGGCACATTCAGACGAGAGTGTACTTGGTAGCACTCGCCACGCCTCGTGATGTCTCGGAATTTTTTCACCTGCTCTCGCTCCTGTGGCGGTATTTTGCTCCCGAGTCAAAGGGCCTCGCGAGAAACTTCGAGAGCATTATTGTACACTCTGGCCCGTTCCAGTTGCCAAACATCTCTGAAACTCCTTAATGGTCTGAGGTTAAGAAACAGTCCTATTTCTCAAGATAATTAACATCGAAATCGATGACAAAATCGACAGGGGTGTCCGGGGAAAACAGTCCGGATAAATATATCCCAAAAGGCCGGGATTTTTGCAGTGTTTTCCGGCGTCGGAATTTAGGTGATGGCAACCTTATAATTACTATTGCTTACAAGATCTCCAAACCAATTTTCGTTGTTAGTTTTCATGATTATGTACATCATAATATTTTTTTAGTTTTATAATTCATTTATTATAGAAGTTAGAGGGGGGGACACACAATTTACCACTTTGGGACCGTCTCTTGCGCAAAGTATTGTGTTTAGAAAAAAATGATGTTAAAAACCTCAACATCATTTTTAAAGACCTATACCATAGCTATCCCACACGTATAGGTTTGATGAAAAAAAAAATCAGTTTCAAGTATGGAGACCCCCCAGTTTTTTTTTATTTTTTCCAATTTTTGTGTAAAAATCGTAATGTGGTTAACAAAATACATCTATTTACCAAGTTTCAATAGTACAGCTCTTATAGTTTCGGAGAAAAGTGGCTGTGACATACGGACGGACGGACGGACGGACAGACGGACAGAAATGACGAATCTATAAGGGTTCCATTTTTTGCCATTTGCCATTTGGCTACGGAACCCTAAAAAGACAAAAGTATAATGCCCTCGAGAAGTGTCCAACTACCGCACTAACAAACGTAAAATAAGATGATTAAGTTCATTAACTTAAGTATCGATAGTCTTTATGCATATTGAAATAGATGTCAAAATTATAATCATTAATGTAGGTTTAAGAAGCTTTCTACCTCGAACGACAAAACTGTGGAATGAACTGTTTCTGGACCGTTACGACAAACATTCAAAAAAAGAGCGTCATCATCATCCCATTTAAGTCCCCACTGCTGGGGCACGGGCCTCTCTCAATCACATGAGGGGTAGTTGCCATACTCTCCACGCTTGGCAGACGGGTTGGCGAGGGTTTTGATATAAATGCAGAGTTTTCCTTCTCTGGGTGCTGATGATCATGCCAGCAGCTTTACCTTAGTCGCCTTACGACACCTCGGTAAGAGTGAGGGTGGCCTATTCTACTCTGCCGGGGACCAAACGGCCAAAAAGAGCGTACTCCTTTTTAAAAAGGTGGGCAGTGCACTTGTGACTTCTTTGTCGTTGCAGGTGTCAATGGGCAGTGGTTGTCACTTAGGTACCATCAGGTGATAAGTCTACTCCTCAGAACAGTACCTAAAGCAATAGAAACCGTACTAAAATAGCAACCGAATACAGCAGTTTGTACTATTTTCTCTCATGACATTGTAAATGTGTAAGAAACGGATGCATATACATCTGGACATTCGTAATTCAGAAGGTTGTCACCAGCCAAAACCGTCCACGACGCACGACCGTAACAATGCGACCATTATCAAGAGGTCTGACTTTACAAAAAAGATGATGGCGCAGGTACGTACTTTTGATTTAGTAGCATTATTAATATTACAACCAAGTAGAACCATTTGACATTTTAACTCGTGACTCATTCGAAAATAATAAAAACCAAGCGGTGTTTTTGTTTCGCTCACTCTCGTGCACGATGTATCATCAGATGTGAATAAGATAGTTGTACGTAGCTTTTATTTAATAGGGCTTCGATTGCTTTAGTTATTGTTCTGAGTCTACTCCTCTGTCCCATGGATACATCATAAAAAAAGTCAATTTGACGTCAGCAAATGACGTGCAGCAGTAAAACAGTAAAACTTGGTGTAAAAATTAAATCAACACAAAAGTTTTTACGAAAGCTTGGTAGATATTGTTATTTGTCACTGGCAACACTGACGCCACATCAAAGCAACAACACAAAACTTATGTTAGTTTAACTCTATTCCCAGCAATTTTCAAATTTACAGTTGAAATGCAACGGTTTCAAGGAAGCCATTAATGCATGGAATATCGCATGGTAAACATCAAAATATGCGATTCCTACTACGAGTAAGTAGGTAAGTAATTGCAAATATAAAGACTGACACACATTTATGCTGTGTGAGGGCCATTTATACCAGGCGTCATAACACAATATTCATTTAGCACTGCCTGTACATCTACCTCGGACAAAAAGTGCAGCTTGGTAACTCCAACTTCCAGAAAGAGGTCGATCGACGAATCCAACTCGTCTGGGCAGCGTTCGGGAAGCTACGCAGCATATTTTCGGCCCATCTACCGCAGTGTCTCAAGACGAAAGTCTTCAATGCGTGTGTGTTGCCAGTGATGACATACGGAACCGAAACGTGGCCGCTTACAATATGGCGATTAAGGAGGCTCAAAGTCACCCAGAGAGCAATGGAGAGGGCTATGCTCGGATCTCCCTGCGTGATCGTATCAGAAATGACGAGATCCGCAGGAGAACTAAGGTCACAGACATAGCCCAAAGGATTACATGCCTCAAGTGGCAATGGGCAGGGCACATAGCGAGGAGAACAGACGTCCGCTGGGGCGGATAGGTTCTCGAGTGGGTCTGTTTTTGTACGCGAAAAATTGATACAAGCCAAAAGTGGCCGCTTTTGACCCAACATTTCTGCATGGTTATTTAAGTGTTTGCCGAGAGGTCAACCTCAAAATCAAATTTTAAGGACCTATCCATAGATACCCCACACGTATGATGTAAGCGACGCGCTCATTTGACAAGAAGATTTTATTTTATAATATTGATAAATACTTTTTGTTTGTTTTTCTACCCCTAATTTAAGAAAAAGGTTCTGACGTGCGCGGCCCGTACTGTCAGTCCCAAAGAGTAGTATTATATGTCAGTCCGCCATTAACCTCAAGCAACAGCCAACGTCGCTCTGTGTATTCAAAAATATCAACTATTGATTAAGCAGTCTTATCTTAACTGGTGGTCAAATATTTGTAAGTAATAATATTTCCACTGGATATTGTAAATATGCCTACAACATTGATGAGACTATCGACAGCTCATGTCGAAGCAAGCACATACAAATTTCGTCGACTTAGTAACGCGTTCAGTGGCCTAATTGGTAGAACATTCACCCGGATTGTGGAAGGTGTGGGTACGTGTCCCGCCTGAACACGAGATGTAAAATTTTTGAGTGTGTTATTTACTTACCTAAATACAAAACAGTTTTTAAAAATATTTATGTCAAATAGATTGAATATGAGCTTTGGACTTGGACAAAGAAACGCATGACAACCTGGTAGAAAGCCTAGGCATGGAGGTCCTCAGCATAGCGTTGAGGGACAGTACCAGGGCCTCGCCCATCGCGAAGGCGAACCAGGGTAACACCACGTCGGCCACCGTGAGCCCGTTCCACACGCTGTGCGAGAACACCGCGTAGCCACTGCCTCCGGCATTCACGAAGATCTGAAAAGAATCAGAATCATTTATTGCCTGCCAGTGGTTTTCAGTGAGACCAGCTGAGTGAGTGCCACGGTATCAGATTAAGATTGGTCGACGCGGTCATAAGAAACTTACTGGGACGTTTAAAATAGCTGTAAATTAAATTGAATAAAGAAGTAAAATTGAATACATTCTGCTCGTTTCTCCACTACGAAAAAAAATATTTCAACGCAAATGATATCGTATAAAATTTCAAGTCCCATTAATCCCATTGAAAACAAAGCGAGCCCAACGAAACTAGTAATGAATGCGAATATGTCTGCAAAAACGCAATATAAACCGATAAAGTTGTAAATTCTACCCATTTTGATTAAAATCTGATAGGGGACGGTGTGTCCTAGGTCATAAGCGGGAGCGGGTACTGAGGTGTAAAAATATAGTATATCGAAATTTATACACCGTTCTTTTTTATAGTTTACATCCCGAAATAGCTATCGTTAATAAAGTAAATTTAGCATGTTAGATCAACAAAATAAAAAGATATTTATATAAAGTGCCATACATTATCACTGGGTGGAAATTCAATTATGTATGGAACAGCTGATTTATTTTCGCTTTTCTTGATCTAATTACACGTGCTTGAGCTACCTATCTCGGAGTCAGATCAATGTATGTGACTTTGTGAAATATTTATTTATTTATTTACTTTATTCGCGATACTTATTATGTGGTTTTCAGGACGTAAACGATAAAAATAACTCTGTATACAGGTGTATCTGTGAACATTTACATCTCTTCAGCCACGTGTTCTACCAACCATTCAGAACAACATTTGTTCTAAGACTTCTGGAAATTCGTATTAAAAATATCAACTTTTTATAAGGTCGGTCTCGTGACTTACTCATTCTGTATGAGGAGTCGAAAAATTTTTTCGACGAATTTCGAAAAGTCGGAGAACAAAACAAACAAAACATACGTTTGTTGTTGAATGTAAATGTTCACAGATTCACTCTGTAAAATTATATAATTTCCAAAGCCTTATATATAAAAAAGACATATTTTATCCTGCCTGGATATTAATCCTGACTGCCTCGTTGACGCAGTGGGTAATGCGTCCTGACGGCTCCAATTGGGGTTATTCGATCCTCGTGTCGGGCCAAAATCTGTACTTTGTGTTTCTCTATTTGAGTTTTTCTATAAACAAATTTATTAGTGTCAGCCCGAAGTCTAAAAGTTGGCGGTCGTGTTCCTCGGACAGCACGTTAAGCTGTTGGTTCTGCGCCTGATCCCGTTTCGTGGTCACACCGGTGTCCTGTCGAAATATGATAATAAGGCAATATTAATAAGAGTGCACAAGTGTATGCACTATGATATTCTGCGTTGATGGCTGAACTCTGAAATCGAGCGGCATATCCGAAATATTTATTTGCATCGTACACAATGTTGTCGCTCTCATATCATAACTTGCACCAAGCAGCTATTTGTTTGAATCGGCACCAAAATTAATTTGCTTTTAGTCCGTTACATTAATAAAAACGACAGGATTACAGAGTATTTGCTCGTTCGTCGATCAAAATAAAGAAAGTAGGTATTGAGCGGCGCATGGATTAATTAACCGTCATATTAGGAATTAGCGGCCTGCCCTCACTTACGCGCACTGAGCGCACCCCGGGCTCCAAAGCGACAGCTTTGGACGCAACTGGGAATGACACGCTAAGACGAGTGTTATTTTTAGGGTTCCGTACCTCAAAAGGAAAAAACGGAACCCTTATAGGATCACTTTGTTGTACGTCTGTCCGTCCGTCCGTCTGTCAACCCCCCTAAAAACCGGCCAAGTGCGAGTCGGACTCGCGCACCGAGGGTTCCGTACAAACCTGCAAGGTTTACAAAGTTCGTTCATTACGACAATCGAGTCATAACTATGGTATTTTTATTGCAAAACATTACAATGGGGAAAGATGGAGGAGCATAAATTTAAGACAAAGATCTCTTTATCGTTTAAGTAATCCTTTATTTTATATTAACACATATCATTTCGATAAAAGAACGTCGAAATATAAAGAAGAAGGCTATTTCGTCTTCTTTAAATGTTGCCCTCCCCATACATAGTATAATAACTCGCGGTGATTGCTGTAACTACAATTATGTTTACAATCACAATTTTTTTGGTGGTATAACTACTTAAAATTTTAAGCTTTTCGGAATTTTTCTGTTACCTGTGCTATAAGCTATTGCTTCTTACCAAATTTCGAGATTCTATGTCAACGGGAAGTGGTCTTTAGGTTTTAATTCCCTTGCGTGTAGTTGCGAGTTTCAAAATATGCGGTATCAATGGTTGTACTTTTGCGTTTTGCGTTTTTGCGTTGACTTAGATTTTTTTTTCACGGGTTAAAGGCAATTAGATCTAAGTATTTGATATGAATTTCAACTTGATAGCTCTACGCGTTCATGAGGAAAAAAGTAATAAGTTTATATTTATTAAAAATATATATTTTGTGATGTAACTAAAAATTTAAGGTTTTCGGAATTTGTCCTTTATGTGTGCTATAAAACGTTGCTTCATGCCAAATTTCAAGATTCTAGGTCGACTGGAAGTACCCTTTAGGTTTTGATTCCCTTGCGAGTACTTGCGAGTTTCAAAATATGCAGCTTAAATTGCTGTTTCTTTTGATTGCGTTGACATAGAAGTTTGATTTTGTTACAGCTTAAAGGTATTATAGACCTGAGTATTTGGTATGAATTTCAATTTAATACCTCCACGCATTTATGAGGAAATGGGTAGTAAGTTACAATTATTAAAAAAATATATATTATGTGAAGTCACTAAAAATTTATGGTTTTCGTAATTTTTCCTTTATCTATGCTATAAGACGTTGCTTCGTACCAAATTTCAAGATTCTGAGTTCACGGGAAGCACCCTGTAGGTTTTGGTTCCCTTGCAAGTGTCGAAAATTTGCGGCGTAAACGGCTGTATCTTTTGATTGCGTTGGCTTAGAAGTTTGATTTTTTCACAGCTTCAAGGGACAGTAGACCTGAGTAATTGATATTTTTGTCTATTTTTAGTTTAGGGACAAGTTGAAATGTTTTTAATAATATCCTCCAACCGATTTCGACTAAAGCGGCCAATCTCAACGATCAGCCACTTAACGCAGGATATATTATCGTGCTCAAGTGTGAGCGCAAACACAAGTTCACTCTCTATTCCCTATACGAAATATTTTTACGATGATGCCAAAGGCTTGCACGTACCTCGGTAGACCATTCCCGATGGAATGTGATAATAACAAATACGAGTCGGAACCCACCTGGACGCGGCATTTCAATATCACCTCCTTATAGCTTGTCGGAGCCAGGGCTGGCTTTAGCCCAAGAAGCGCCCGGGCGCAATCAATAACCTGGCGCCCTCTTTTTGCAAAATGCGCGAACAAAATGGATTACATATATATATAGTTAATACACAATAATGATAATGATTAAATACACAACTTCCTCCCATTACCATATCTACTATTTTCCCATCCTTCGCCTGATTTTCACCAATCGTGACATCCTCTGGAACTCAACTCTTATGACCCCACTCCCACACTTACACACACACGCATACACACACACACACACGCATACACACACACACACACACGCACGCACGCACGCACGCACGCACGCACGCTCGCACGCATGCACGCATGCACGCACGCACGCACGCACGCACGCACGCACGACTACCAATGAGCAATCGCTTCATTGTAATTGACAGACATCCCGAATCCTATATCAAGGTCCAAGCGTACGGGCTTCGAAGCGACAGCATTGGACGCATCTGGGAATCAGCCGCTAAAATGAGGATCGAATGAAAAAATTGGTCAGTTTTGTATACTTTGATGTGGTTGTATGTACCTTTGCTAGTGTCCTTAGTCTACAACCTTTAGACTAAATTACAGCTGTAACCTTTCTCCAGGTCCAAACTAATCCTTATTAGCGGGGATAATCGCCGGTGTAATTGTTTCGCAGACAAAGGGTTAAGCTGCATACAATATTCAGGTGAGGGGTAAATATGCTTAGTTCAACATAAGGGTATTTTTTTTAATGTGATAAGTGGCAGACGAGCAGACAGAATCGCCTGATGCTAAGCAATAGGCTTATTATGTACTAGGTCAGAGATTGGCAGATTCTTTAAATAGCATTGAGAAATAACAGGTCAAAAGGAGCTATGTACAAAATTTCAGCTTGAAACCTTATGTATTATTTTTGTTATGAGCCCTCAAAGGCAAAGATAGGGCAAGTAAATTTTAAGTCTTAAATTTACGAAATATTTATATAGCAATCGATATCTTATTCAATTTATAGCAACTTTTGTTAATAAACCATTTTCACAAACGGACTATTTCATATAGCTATCGAACAAAGCTATCTCGCAATGCGCACAAACTAGTGAGGGCTGACGTCAGGCCTCGCGTCGCTGTTTGTATGGAGCGTTTTGGGCAAGTCTTTTTTAAGTGATTTTCAAATTCGAAGAGTTTCCAAGCTAAAAAATCCATTCTTTCACCGATGTTTTCACTTTTGAAGGGTTCTTATATTACAACAAGAGAAAAAATAGGACACAAGCCTATTGCCGCCGCCCATAGATACCCGCCACACCAGTGGAGTAACAAGTGCGTTGCCAATTTTTAAACTCCCCCGGATTGGGCCTCCGGTACCTTCACTCACCCAGCGAAACACAGCACAGTGCTGCTTCAGGTCGGTTTTCTGCGAGGTCGTGGTATCACTCCTGGTCGAGCCGGCCCATTCATGCCGAAGCGTGGCGAAGATCAGTACTCGCGCCCGCTCCTTGCGGAGCGTTACAGTAGAGGCTATATGGGTAGCGAGGGGCTCTCGGCGCCCTCTAACTTCCGGCGCCCGGGTTCACCACACCCCCTGCACTATAGGTAAAGACGCCCCTGATCGGAGCACGCTACGTACGTAAGTTACATAATATTCCTACTAAAGATATAATATAATATACCTTCCAACCGATCACGGCTACGGCGGCCAATCTCATCGATCAGCAACGTACGCAAGGATATATTATAGTGCTCAAGTGTGTTCGCAAACACAAGTGCTCTCTATTCTCTTACCCGTTCCCTTACCCGGCCGTGGGAGAACCACGCTTCGGCATGAATGGGCCGGCTCGACCAGAGTGATACCAGGACCTCACAGAAAACCTTCGTGAAGCAGTTGTGACTCCGCTGGTGTCGCGGGTGTCCATGGGCAGCGGCAATTGCTTACCATCAGGTGATCCATCTGCTCGTCTGCCCCCTATCATATAAAAAAATACCTTCATATTCGATGGGATACCAGCGTGACACGATCGTGGAGGGATTAGGCGCAGGACTATTGGCTTAACGGGTCCGAAAGCACTAAAGATATATTTATATACCATATCAAAGCAAATCAGTCCGTATCCTTATAGGAAAGTAGAAGTCAGATCGTATCTAGCTATTATGACGAGGTACTATAGTGTATTAAATTTTTTCGCAACATACCGTCCATACAACCTGTGCGGATAAAGAATGGGATCAGAAATAGCGGCGCATCTATTCACTTCTCGCTCGCACACTATTTGCGTCTATACTCGCACCCCACGAGTGCGAGTATAAATTGATTCACGCCAAAAGCGGCCGCTTTTTCGCGTACAAAAGCGGTTGGGTACATTTGTGCATCGTTATTCAATAAATAGTATAAGCGTTTGCCGAGAGGCTGTAACCCCGAAATTGTTCAAAATAGATCCAGTTTAGTAGCTAAAAATTAAAATCGATTTTCGTAGCTAGTGTGCCCTACCCGTCACCTTAACCGATGCTTTTCTTCTGCATGTTAGGCTTGTATCTTTATTTTGCCACATAAATGGCAACTTGCTTACTTACTTCTAATCATCAATTTTATCATATTTTCAATGTACGTTTAAAGATACATATGTTGAATTTTTTTCATATTTTTCTTCTTTAATTTGACGAATTCATTTTTGACGAAGAAATTCTACACATGTTTCTTCAAATGTATATTTCAAATATGATAAAATCAATAATTCGAAGTAAGACCACTTATGCTTATTTTCGGCGGGGGATGTGCAATGTAGGTTTAGAAAATCCCCCCGCATGGGGGATGCGGACGCTACCAACACTCGATTCGCTATTGTACGGTGTAACAATGGTAATTGTTACCGCTGTTAACTCTACAAGTTCGATTAGTTGTACCGTCATCTGAGTGTACAATGCGGAGGAACCGCCATTACTCTCCTCGTCTCGAGTGAATTTGTCTTGCACTTGTAAACACTGCCATATCTCATGCACCTGCGGGGATCACCAGCGTTTCATATTTTATAGGACTTTCTCACACTACTAAGGGATTTGCACACTGGCGGATTGTGAGCGTTTTCAAAGCGGACGACGACGCAACAAACACGTCGCGGCAGCGCAGCCGCGACGTGTTCGCTGCGTCGTCGTCCGCTTTGAAAACGCTAGCTCTCCGCTAGCGTGGCTACTCCATTAGAGAGATGCCACACTGGCGGATTGCAGGCATTTTCAAAGCTAAGCAGTGTTCTCACCGCGGATTCGCAGCGTTTTTCTGCGTGGCCGCCTCAAAAAACAATGGCGTTCAAACGTAAATGAAATTCGTATCACCGTATTAATGTCAGTTGAACTATTGTGGGACAGATCCGTCGCGGACATCTGCTACAGGGTGTCCGGATCTGAAGGCGCCAACACTACACAGGGTGTCCAACTACAACGCGATGAAAGATGGCCGGCTTACATCTAAGCTTTATATCTAAGCTTTGCCTTCTCAGTTGAACCAAGGACTATAATATTTAGGTGATACATTGCAGACAAGCAGTCGGACCACCTGTTTGTAATGGATTCCCGGGGTCACGACCAAGGAGTATATATTTACCTTGATTAGGCCTCCAATGCCCTTACTCAGTGCGCATCCGAAGCGCATCCACGACGTGAACGCAGCGTCGTCCCTCCCCTTTGAAAACGCTCGCAATCCGCCAGTGTGACAACTCCTTTACACTACGGCTTTAAGGTGACAGGTAGAGCACACTAGCGACGACGCCTATTGATTTAAATTGTTAGCAGCTAAACCAGATATCTTTTAAACAATTTCGAAGCTCCAGCCTCTCGTTTTAGCTAGCTCTTATTTTTTTGTCTGCTTTTGTACTCGAAATTTGAATTACCGCCAAAAGCGGTCACTTGTGGCGTTAATCCAAATGCAAAAGTAATGTACAATTCCACCCCCCCATCTAGTTGAAATTCGTATCATCGTATTAATGTCAGTTGAACTATTGTTGGAACCATAACCCTTTCCCCAGAATTGGGTCACAGGTACCCTCACTCAGCAATACACCGCTCAGGCGCTGCTTCACGCCGATTTTCTGTGATGTCTTGGTAACACCACAATATAGCTCTGGTTCAACCAGCCCATTCATGTCACGTAAGTCTGATTGGTTTTATCTGTCCCAAAAATGACCCATAAGATAACCACCCTCCCACCTCAATAGGTGGGGGGTGGTTATCGTATCACCGTATTAATGTCAGTTGAACTATTGTGGGACAGATCCGTCGCGAGCATCTGCTACAGAGTGTCCGGATCTGGAGCCGCAAACACTACACAGGATGTCCAATTACAACGCGATGAAAGATGGCCGGCTTACAAGTTTGCCTGTTTATATCTAAGCTTTGCCAGGGTTGCCTTCTCAGTTGAACCATGGACTATAGGTAATATTTAGGTGATAGATGGCAGACAAGCAGTCGGACCACCTGGTTGTAAAGGATTCCCGGGGTCACGACCAAGGAGTATATATTTAAGTGATCGGTGGCAGACAAGCAGATGGACCACCTGATGGTAAGCGATTTTCTCCGCCCAGGGACTCCCGCAATACCAGTGGAGTCACAACAGCTGTGCTGTCAATCTTAAAACTCCCCTTGCCCTTGATTGGGCCTACAATACCCTTACTCAGTAAACACAGTGCAAGCGCTACCTTTTTTATTAGATAGGGAGAAAGGGGGGTTTAAAGGTTGGCAGCGCACTTGTGACTCCACTGGTGTCGCGGGTGTCCATGGGCGGCAGCAAGCGCTTACCATTCTGCTACCTATTACATAAAAAAATGGTCCAAGCGTACCCTGGGCTCCGAAGACACGCCAGACGCAACTAAGAATAATGGAATTAAGTTCGCCTATTGTATCAAAATTTTATCAATAAAGTTTTAAATAAATAAATATTTTTTAATAATGCTAAGCTCAAATAAAAATATCAAAATGCCCGCGGTGATCTTCTTCTTCTTCTTAAAGTGCCTCTCCGACTAGCGAAGGTTGGCCGTCAATCTAGCATATTAGCACAGTTCAACAACGCGATTAGAGCGGTGATAGGGCTGCCCCAATCCTGCAGTGCCTCGGGTATGTTCGCAGAAGCACGCGTCAACTGTTTTCTTCACCCTACTATGCGTAAAAGAGCTGCATCCTTGGTGCGCAGAGTGTGAGGCAGCTCCAACGCAGTCCTGGCGATGATGGCTGCTCCATCTACACCAAACTGACTCCTATTACATTCAGCATTGCTGTGAAAAACATAACACTGTTCCGATGCCGAAAAGAGTCTATTGACATTTATTTATTGACATAACTGACTGGACTTATTGATAACTATTTTCATTTTGATTTTATTTATAATATAGTAATATTCTAATCCGTAATTTGATTTGATATGTGATGATAATAATATAATATAATATTTAAAATAGCTATATAATTTGATGTGAATGTAATGTTAATTTAAATTGATTTGATATTGTGATGAAATTATTTATTTTAATGTACCTACTACTGTACCTACATTAAACCTCGATTATCCGGCCCTCAGATAAACGGATTCGCGATTATCCGGACTGCCAACAGCTACGAATTTATTCTAACATGAACGTTTCGTCTGCCAACATAGTGAGCTAATGTTAAAATATGTTAAAGATACAAATATGAACATCAGAAATCGGAAGAAGATGAAACTGAAGAAGGTCTAGATGTGGAGAACGATGCAGAACCATCTCATGATGAAGCACTTCAGGCCCTGGAAACAGCTCCCAAATAGTTTGAAAAACAAAGAGCAAGTAATACCTAAGCGAGAAATGAATTCGTGATATAGCCGCAATGAATAGAACAAGTGGTTTATGTCAAACGACAATTAACAAATATTTTTAGCCAAATTAAACTTTTTATTTCATGATTACTATAATGACCAATCAAAAAATTGCGCGAAATGATAGATCCATTTTTTTAATAAATATTGATTTTCTTTGAAATGTATTTGTTGCTTTTAATAAACGCATAAGAGATGTGCATATGGAAAAAACGCGCTTTTCTTCATACATTCGATTATCCGGATTTTCGATTATACAGACGACTAAGGACAACACTTAGTCCGGTTAATCCAGGTTCTACTGCATATGGGTGTAATTTACTTGAATAAAGATGATTCATTGATTGATATTCTTCTCGGTCTCTAGCGAGCGAGGCGAAACAGCTCGGCGGCGCTCGCGATCCCCGTCCACTCCCGGATTTTACGCCTCTTGTCAGAAACTTTTCCCATCATAATAACCGGCTGGGCAGCGTTCTGGAAGTTACGCAGCATATTTTCGGCCCATCTACCGCAGTGTCTCAAGACGAAAGTCTTCAATGCGTGTGTGTTGCCAGTGATGGCATATGGAACCGTCAGTGATGACATACAATGTGCCGATTGAGGAGGCTCAAAGTCACCCAGAGAGCAATGGAGAGGGCTATGCTCAAAGTCTCCTTGCGTGATCGTATCAGAAATGATGAGATCCACAGGAGAACTAAGATCACAGACATAGCCCAAAGGATAGCATGTCTCAAGTGGCAATGGGCAGGGCACTTAGCGAGGAGAACAGACGGCCGTTGGGGCGGAAAGGTGCTCGAGAAGAGGCCACGTACAGAAAATCCCAGCCGTGGCAGGCCCCTCACCAGATGGACCGACGATCTGGGAATCCATTGGATGCGGGCGGCGCAGGACCGATCTGTGTGGAGATCATTGGGGTAGGCCTATGTCCAGCAGTGGACGTCTATTGGCTGAAATGATGATGATTAGAAAAAGTGCTAGGTACTCTTTAGACAGTAGTACTAAATCTAACACTAAAAGTGCTAATTTAGCATCACTGATTTCCACTTGCAAGTGGGATCGATAGACTTGAGGTAAAATTAGTTACAGCTCCTTGGGAAACTATGTAGTTTCGTTGCAGTTTGTATTGAAGATATCTATATTTGTACTGCAACCTCAGACCCAGCAAGATACCCCACACTAGTGACGACAATTGTTTTAATTCTACTGGATCTATGCGTGTTACAATTGCGAACTGTCGGAGGCTCAGCAAATATGTATACTACAGGGCGGCAGATCTATATTTTCAAAATGAAATAAATTTAAATATTTTGTGCAACAAGATGGAAACATTCAAAGGACACAATATTAAATAAAATGAAATACGCATTTCATATCTATATTTTATAATACTTTCAATAAAAGTATAAGTATGTCAGCCTCGGTGGCGTAGTGGTTAGTGGGTCGCACTATAAAGCGACAGCTGCGCAAGAGGTCCCGGGTTCGATCCCCGGGTTAGGCAATAAATTTTTACCTTTCGGTAAGAATTCTTAGTGCCAGCCCGGAGTCTGGAAGTTGGCGGTCGTGTACCTACCTCCGTGCCTTGGAAAGCACGTTAAGCCGTTGGTCCTGCGCCCGATCCCTCTCCGGTCGTGTCACACTGGTGTAGGTATCAATTGCAGACATCCGTCTGCAATTGACACCTACTTTTTTTGACAGGAAGGAACACATTAGGCCTGTTACATTGTTAATCATCATCATCATCATCACGACAGTATAAAAAAAAGTCGATTTCGCTATCTGTCCCTATGTATACTTAAATCTTTAAAACTACGGAACGGATTTTCATGAAAATAGATTAATTCAAGAACAAGGTTTATGTATGTAAGTAAAATAATAACACACTGATGAACCCTGGGAGAGCTACGCTTCGGCATGAACGGGCCGGCTCCACCGGAGTGATACCACGGCCTAACAGAAAACCAGCAAGAAGCAGCACTGTGCTATGTTTCGCTGCGTGAGTGAGGGTACCACCCGATCCGGGGGACCACACAAGCGCCGCCAATCGAATTTAATTTTTTTTTGCTACTAAAGTGGATCTAATTTAAACAATTTTGCGGTTAAAACATCTCTCGGCAAACACTTATCCTATTTATTAAATACTTATACTTAGCTTTTGGGTCTGCTTTAGTACTCGAAATTTTAATTACCGCCAAAAGCGGCCACTTTTGGCGTGAATCAATTTTTTGCGTACAAAAACGGACCCAACATTTGTGCATGGTTATTTAATAAATGGTATAAGTGTTTGCCGAGAGGTTGTAACCCCGAATTTTTTTAAAATAAATCCAGTTTAGTAGCTTACAATTAAAAACGAATGGTGTCGCTAGTTAGGGCTACCCGTCGCCTTAAAGGTTGGCAGCGCGATTGTGACTACACTGGTGTCTGAGGTGTCTATGGGCGGCGGCAATCGCTTGACAACAGGCAATCCGTCTACTCGTCTGCCACCTATCACATTAAAAAAAATGCATAATATTTACCCGTGCAAAGGCGGGGTAGATCACTAGTTTTCTATAAATTCAATCAATGAAAAATAAAAATACGTGTTAGGTTTAAATCTTTGTTTTGATGCTATCCTATATTAAAATTACGATGTGACGTCATAGCAGCGAAACATTACGTACATTTTACTGGATTTAAGTAATCTAGTCATCCTATGAGTTTTTTTTATTTAATTTTGAAAATATTAAGTATTTTCTGTCACCCTTTATTTATTCAACATTAATCATACACAAATGTTCGGTTTGTTTTTTTTTCTCAAAACTGATTCACGCCAAAAGTGGCCGCAATGATTAAATAAATAAGTAGTAGATGTGTGCCGAGTCTCCAACGGTCCGCAATTGTTAGAAACAGTGTGCGATTCCCTTCGACTCATTGAATCCAGATTCTACAGTCGAACGAAACCTGAGATTTTCAATTGAGAACATTGTGCAAGCTATGTGTCTGTTTTGGACCAAATATACCTAATTTTTTTTAATACGTGGCCGATGATTAAACGAAACACCTGATCAAGTAAAAAACGGAAAAAGTAGGTATCAATTGCAGACATCCGTCTGCAGTTGAAACCTACTTTTTTTTGCTGACCTTACCTTACCAAGCGTGTACTGTTATTTACCAATATCATAATTTTGCATCTAAATTTGGTAAACTGCGAAGAACTAAGAGGTACATTGGAAAAACATAAAAACTACATTTACATTTACGTCATAGCAGCTACACAATACGTACATTTTACTGTATTTAAGTTATCTAGTCATCCTATGAGCCCCACACATTATTAACCTACATTATACCTAAAGGTTTTCCTTTTAATTTCCCAGAAGCCATACGAGCATCCGAGCGATACGCGGCGATACCGGCGGTAGTCCGCGATACCGCGTCCGGCGATACCCGCGGAGCTGCGCCGCGCTAGTACCGCGCGGAAGCGACGGGCAGACGCTTCCGCCGCTTATCTGCGAGGTAAGCCGCGTGCACATGTGTTGTAACTTTAGGACTGTTTTATTTATACTTTTTTTATGTAATAGGTGGCAGACGAGCAGACGGATCACCTGATGGTAAACGATTGCTTTTATGATTGGGTTTAAGGTTGGCAGCGCACTTGTGACTCCATTGGTGTCGCGGGTGTCCATGAGCGGGGGCAATCGCTTACCATCAGGTGATCCGTCTGCTCGTTTGCCAACTATCACATAAAAAATACATTACTCTACATGTCTTCCATAGTGGGGGTGGTTCGTATCCGAGCATGTACCACTAGATTTTTAAAACATCGTGAGTAAACCAGCACTTTTCGGATAGTTTCTGAAACGTATAACCATGATTCAGTTCTGTGTACCATGATTCAGTCTGGTCTGGTTCCCCTGTAGCTTCATTGTAATTACCAGACGCCCCGAAACCTGAATCATGGTCCAAACGTACCCCGTGCTCCGAAGCGACAGCTTTGGACTCAACTGGGTTCAGTTTTCCTAATTTCATAAGTTACACCAATGTACCTGCGTAGAAGTCTTACTTTCGATAACTGCGACAAAATCTATAACCATGATTCAGTTATCTGTACCATGATTCAATCTGGTTCCCCTGTTCCCCTGTAGCTTCATTGTAATTACCAGACGTCCCGAATCCTGGATCATGGTCCAAACGTACCCCGTGCTCCGAAGCGACAGCTTTGGACTCAACTAGGTTCAGTTTTCCTAATTTTATAAGTTACACCGTGCGACAAAATCTTAAAAAATCACAACGCTCCATTTACGCGCGCTAATAATTACAATTTCTTATTGGTTGATCGGCCCATTGGTCGGCCTAGGTATCGCTGGAAAAAAGTCGTCGAAATTGATCTGCGAGAACTTCAGGCCGGTGACTGGCGACAAGTAGTGCAGGATTGATCAAAGAGGCGTTCTCTTGTTTATTTAATTATTTATTTATTTGGGAAACAAACAATTTAGTTATTTTGAATAATTTACACAATTAAATAATACACAAATCAGCAAAGTTTCCACAGAAAAGTACACGTCAAACGTAAATTATAAAATAAATGCAAAAAAAAATAGACGAATAATAATAGTTAAATAAATAATAACAGTCAAAATACAATAGAAAAATACATTGTCAGGTAATTTGAAAGCTATAACTAAAATTAAATAAAAGAACAAAACACACTTACAAACCACCTACACCTACATTAAGATTATTATAGTATATAAATGTCAAAATTAATAATAATAAAAAAGCATAATTAATAAAGCTTCGGAGGCAAAGACTCGTCTTGGGTCACTGAGTCCAGTGGAGTAAGTAAGTATTGGTTGATACGTCAGCGCCTTGTTCGGTGCGAGTGGGGTTAGGAGATAGCATTCCTCTCTGGATTTATTGTATATTTAATCTTAATATAAAATACAATAAAGTCTGTTTTTCAACTGCTTTCGCAATCGTAATCAATCGGATTTAACTTGCTCTTCTGCGTAGACGAATTTTGCCGATGTAACTTATAAACTTACTTAGCAGACTGGAAGAAGCCCACAGGGCAGTAGAGAGAACGCTGGTAGGAGCGACACTAATGGACCGCAAAACAAACAAATGGCTTCGAGAGCAAAGCAAAGTCGCAGATGTAACAGGAAGAGTAGCGCACTTAAAGCGACGAGTAGGGCACACTAGCGACGCCAATCGATTGTAATTTTTAGCTACTAAACTGGATCTATTTTAAAAAAATTCGGGGTTACAACCTCTGGGCCATCACTTATACTATTTATCAAATAACCATGAAAAAATTTCGGTCCAACGCGTACGCGCAAAATTGATTCACGCCAAAAGCGGCCACTGGCGTGAATCAATTTTTCGCGTACAAAAACGGACCCATCATTTGTGCATGGTTATTTAATAAATCGTATAAGTATTAAGCGAGAGGTTGTAACCCCGAAATTGTTTAAAATAGATTCGGTTTAGTAGCTAAAAATTGAAATCGATTGGCGTCGCTAGTGTGCCCTACCCGTCACCTTAAAGTGGAGGTGGGCAGGAGATGTCGCCCGCATTGAGGCATCATGGTCTTCTCGAGTGGAAGCCGTAGAGAAATAAACGCCCTCAAGGAAGACCTAAGATGCGCTGGAGGGACAACGTGAAAAGAGTGGCTGGCTCAAACTGGATGCAAAAAGCGCAATGCCGGAAGGAATAGAAAATCCAGCCGCAGTGTTCCCTGTTCGCTACGACATGTCCTTTTTTAAATGAGGTTTGAAAAGAGTTCTGCTCTCACGGTAGGCAGCGGCATGACTGTGCTCCGGCATTGCTAATGTCTATGAGCGGCGGTTACCATTTACCATCAGATGGGCCGCATGCTCATCTGCCTATTTATCGCAATAAAAAAAATGCTGAAGGAGGCCTACACTCAAATAAAAAGAATAAGAAGAAGAGAACTTATAAACGTGGTACAGTGGAATCGTAAAAATACGCCAGTTTGAATGCGCGCTTACACTTCCACCGAGGTGGCTCAGAGTGTGTCCTTGCCTTTAAATCTGTAATATTTTGCGCCCCACTGAAGGGCTCAATGTTGAAGATACCAGTTTTATGAAGGCCTGTGTAGTTAGAGTGGAAGGTAGATAGTATAGTGAAAGTGATGCGAGATAAAAAATAAGGTAAGTCGGATTTTTTAATAGCAGAGTAAATTGTATGCCTTAGCCTCAAGCAAAAGAAGAGCTCACATTTTTTTTTATATGTGGCAGACGAACAGACGGATCATGTGATGGTAAGCGAGTTCCGTTCGCGCCGTGTGGTCCCGGCAGAGTAGGATAGGCCACCCTCATTCTTACCGAGGTGTCATAAAAGGCGACTAAGGTAAAGCTGCTGGCATGATCATCAGCACCCAGAGAAGAAAAACTCTGAATTTACATCAAAACCCTCGCCAACCCGTCTGCCAAGCGTGGTGAGTATGGCAATTACCCCTCATGTGATTGAGGGAGGCCCGTGCCCCAGCAGTGGGGACTTAAATGGGCTGATGATGATGAAGCGAGTTCGCTGCCAACTTTTAAACATTAGAATTTAACTTACACTTTTTCCCTTTTTACCCGACTATGGCGAAGCAAAAAGTATAAAAATACCATCACGGCAATACGGCATAATGATTTCATCACAGATAAGTTTCTTGTTTCGTACTTTTTAGAGCGTGTTTTTTTGGTAGTCGGGTTTTAGTTTTTAAACTTTAAATTTTTTTATGACTGATGGTATGTCTGTTCCAACTCTTCAATGCTCACATATAGGTAAGCTGGTATTTGTTGTTTACTATTTTTTTGTTTTTTATGATAGGTATAGGGGGCAAACGAGCAGAGGTATCACCTGATGGTAAGCGATTACCGCCGCTCATGGACACCTGGCACGTCAAAGGAGTCACAGGTGCGCTGCCGGCCATTTTAAAAGGGAGTACGCTCTTTTCTTAAAGGTTTGCAGGTCGTATCGGTCTGGAAACGCCGCAGACGATAGTTCGTTCCACAGCTTTTTTTATACATGAATTAAAATACAAGTAGGTTTATTATATTATATACGTAATGATGTATGTATATTTAGTCATATTATAAATTACTAACAAGTGTGTTTATGGATATATATTTATTTTGCCGTCATATATGGTTGACTGGTAGAGAATGCTGTATAGCATTAAGTCCGCCAATTGTACTTAATTTTTTTGTGCAATGAAGAAGAAATAAACCCCCTTTTCCCTGGGATTCCGGTACCCTCCTTCATCCCTATCGGCTTGACTCCATGGTCTGCCCCCATACTTATCGTAAAAAAACCCTCACTCACGCAGTGAAACACACAGCACAGACGCTGCAATTACAACGGATGCGACGGCAAGGTTTCACTTCCGTTGGTAATTCTGGAATGCGATATGCTTCTTCACGCTGCGTTTGACGGAATCCATATTATAGGACGGAGGAAACACAGAAGTAGAAGGTGCCAGGCTTTTTTGTCCGTGAATGTTCTACACGGTAACAGCAGTATCTTCTAGCGTGGTGACAGTGTTTCTCTATATGCGGAATCGCGTGCAAGCACGATACAAAAATGGTGTCATTACGAACAAAAAACTAGGCAAGCTGCAAGCGATTTTTGCTCTAACGGTGGTTAAGCGCAAGCAATTTGATATTAACTATCAAAGCAGCATTTTTTTTGTTGGCATCCATCACCTAAAGTAAGAGCTACCGAAGTCCTTTGATAGGCGCCACTTTGTCACCGTCAGTCAACATTCAAATTTGAACTTTATTAATATAGAAGCAAGGAACTAAATTGTTAGTTTCATGTTTTGCTGTGTGACTTCTTTTGTGTTGCGGACTCTACCAATACAGACTTTTTGAACTTTTGCTTTGAGGGTTTTTGTTCACGTGTGATTTCTGAGCAATGTTCCAAAAATTGGTAATGGACTTATACTTAACTTTTATATCATCGCTTGTGGTGGACTTTTGGTCAACCAATAGTTTTATGACGGCCATTTTGTATGAACTTAGCTCCTAGTTTATTGGCAATAAAGATATCCCTTCTGGTATAATCTGAATCTTTTCAGAAGCAGATATAACATTATCCACCTATTTATAATTTATTTATTTATTCTTTATTGCACAAAGTAAAAAGTACAATTGGCGGACTTAATGCCTTACAGCATTCTCTACCAGTCAACCATTGGGCGAAGCAGAAAATTTGTGGCGGCAAAATATGATAAATAATCTGAAGACTTTAAACATACATACTTACACATTATCAAATACATAAATATAATTATTAGCATCACGGAAAGCAGATTTTTTTTATTATTATCAATCAATTTATCAACATTATAAACCGACTTTAAAAAATAAAAAAGGAGGTTCTCAATTCGACATGTATATATTTTTATTAAGTCACTTGAGTGATTGAACTAGCTTGAAACTAGGCGAAGAAAATGCTCTCGTACTGACCGCTTGAAAGATAATTTGCTGGGAGACTTTTTAATTTCATCAGGCAGCGAGTTCCAGAGCCTGATAGCAGACAGAGTATAAGAGTTAGAGACACTAGCAGACTTGTGGAGAGGTGTGTATAGCTTAAGCATGCTACTTGGACGGAGATGTCGGGAACTGAATTCGCTTTGGAATTTAAATTTAGACTTTAAGTATTCAGGAGGAGTATAATATTTCTATTTACAAAGAATCAAATCCTACAGACAGAGGCAACGCTTATAGAAAACACGAAACGCTTGGCGATGTAATCGACACCTAACGCCGTCTATTGGTATAAAATGGAACTAATGCCCCTAAACGAAGGGAGGGCGGACTACTAGTCTATGGTATTTGTTAAGAGTTAAATTATTTATGCAATGACAAGCCTTCAAGTTAACCGAAAAAGTAAAAGAGGAGTGTTCCGAGGAGCTGTTCGGCCATATTCTAGATTTTCACAATAGGATAGGGACTGAGCTCGAGATTTTACAAAGTATAGCAAAATTTCTCATTTAAAAAATATTACGTCTAGCCGGTTGCATGGTCATTCAAAGATTCATGGGCAAGTCCATTTTAAAAGTATGAAATTATTAAAAAATAATTATACCATTGAATAACCCCATACAATTTGCACCAACCATTATAATAAAACCATTGACATAAACGAAACATTTGATATAGCTACCATACAGAATTCATATGAAATGCATACATAATAGTTGTTTGTGACGTCACATCTATGTAGCCATTTGTATGCTTTGATTAAATCATTAATCTAAGTTTGTATGGAGCGTTTTGGGGTGATTTTAAAGTGTTGATATCTCAGGTAGTTTAAATGAGAATCAAGTAATTATTTCAACGATCTTTCTATCACTGAGAGGTCTTTTGATTACAAAAACCAAAAAAAATGTCAACCGTATTGTACATCACGCTAGAACTCCGAATTCCACCATGGATGGTTTTTCACTTCCTTCCACTTGCCACTTCCTGCCGCGCGTAGTAAAACTATGGAAGCAGCTACCTGGTCAACGCATCTGTGGTATCTCATGTGTTGCAGATGTCCATGGGCGGCGCTAATTACATTTTTAAAGTGAATAGTTGGCACTTACCATGATCATAATGGACAACATTTCATATTTTTAACATGTCTATATTGTTTTTTATATGAAAATAGACATTAAATGAACAGACGCATATTTTTCCTTTTTCCAAAATTTTGCAATTTTTATACATAAAAAAATAATTTAAATTCTTTATATTCTAAATAGACGTAAGCGCCAAATGACGTCATCGGACGGCTGAATACAGCGATATTCCTTTGCTTATCATTGCTTTAATAAAAAAAGGTAATACTGTCAAAGGTAAAGAATACTAGTGTCAATATTGTCAACGTCATTCATTGATTCAACGTTGACAAGTTGTCTTTTTTGACAGCAGCATGTCATTGGTTTGGCATTTCGTAAATTTAAAACTATAATGTGCTAAGCAAAGAAATATTTTACATTCTGCCGTCCGATGACGTCATCTTACGTTTTTAGTTTTAATTTTTTTCTCAGTAAATAAGCAATATAAAAAATAAATAAATATATATTCGAGAAGCGGAAAAGTAAATAAAGAAATGGTATTTTTTGTTTCATAGCTCAGCAATTTTGAAATGTTGTCCATTATTGCATGCCACATTGGAGTACAGATTCTTATAAAATATTATAGTACTTACTTAGGATGATGGATTAAGATATGATTACTGTCTACTCGTTTGACATCCATGATTTAAAACAAAGCGCGATGTAATTGACATCTAGCGCCATCTATTGGTACATTCTGAAACGGATGCCCAATTTTTTTTCATCATTTCTTATTCTCGCTGGCATAGGTTTCCAATAATTTTATGGATGATTTTATGCAAACTTAACTATCGTTTGCTAGTAGTAAAGATATGGCCTGTGTGACGTCACAATGGAGATACGACACAAAAGACATCGTATCCGCTCACATTGACCCACGGTAATAGTGACTAGATTCTGTATTAAGTAAATAACACACTTAAAAATTTCATCTCGTGTTCAGGCGGGACTCGAACCCACACCTTCCACAATCCGGGTGAATGTACTACCAATTATACCACTGAACGCGTTACTTAGTCGACGAAATTTGTAAGTGCTTGATTCGACATGAGCTGTCGATAGTCTCATCAATATTGTAGGTATATTTTACAATATCCAGTGGAAATATTATTACAAATATTTGACCACCAGTTAAGATGAGACTGCTAAATCAATAGTTGATATTTTATAGCAATCTTATGCGATTTATTCTTAAGTAAATAACACACTTAAAAATTTCATCTCGTGTTCAGGCGGGACTCGAACCCACACCTTCCACAATCCGGGGACACAGTCTCATCTTAACTGGTGGTCAAATATTTGTAATAATATTTCCACTGGATATTGTAAAATATACCTACAATATTGATGAGACTATCGACAGCTCATGTCGAATCAAGCACTTACAAATTTCGTCGACTAAGTAACGCGTTCAGTGGTATAATTGGTAGTACATTCACCCGGATTGTGGAAGGTGTGGGTTCGAGTCCCGCCTGAACACGAGATGAAATTTTTAAGTGTGTTATTTACTTAAGAATAAATCGCATAAGATTGCTATAAAATATCAACTATAGATTCTGTATGTAAGCGAGGTTATGTAACTGAGCCCTTATGCACAGAATTGGGTACGTACAGTAGGTAACCGCACGTAGGGTTATACAATCTGTCTTTCAAACGAATCTTAACTTTATGTCAAACACGATTGGTTCAATATCAATTTAATTTAGGAATTTAATAGATGGTCGTATCCCGTAAAAGGTCTTTTATGTACTTTGGGATCAGGTCATTTTATGTGAGAGTCGTGCTTCGGCACGATAGGGCCGGCTTCACCGGAGAGATACCACGGCCTCACATAAAACCGGTGTTAAGCAAGCGCCTGCGCTGTGTTTCGCAGAATGAGTTAGGGTACCAGAGGCCCAGGTTGAAAGGGGTCAACCTTTCATGGCAGCTCATTTCTGACTCCACTTATGGTGTCCATGGGCGGAGGCATCGCTTCCCATCGTCGCTTACCATCGGGTGATGCATCTGCTCGTTTGCCACATATCACATAAAAAAGGTAAATGTCAAAATCTAGAGAAGTACACACTAGTATTCAACTGTCAGAACTATCCTTTCTCGCTGTATGACATTCTTCCTCCCCGAATCCCCAGCCCTATTAACTTTTCTTTTCTTCTATCTTTATCTTTCTCCTCTGTTATAAAATATTTATGTAGATATATTTTAAAATATTATATCCGATTGTAAACGAATCTCCCTCTTAACTTGTGCTGTATATGTATATGTTTGTTTTTACATAAATGTTTTGTTGTTTTGTTTTAGATGGTGTAAAGCTCAATAATAAAATTATAATCTCATTTCACCGGTCTAATGTATATTTAAAAACTCGACACTGGCAGAGTTATAAATGTGTATGCCGTAGGCAAAACTGTAGCAGCCATATAGGAAAAAAAATACACACTAGTAGAATAGAAAAACGCACAGTACTTTCAAACGCAAGTAAGTAAAGAAAATAAAATAAATAAAATAAACATTTGTGTGCATGAACATGTCTGTTTGTATTGGTCTGGGTGTTTCTATGTATTAAAAGTATGTATTTACAAAAGAAAAGTATTAAATTAATGTACTATATATTTGTATTCCGCTGTTGGTTCTGATATCCGTAACACAGGTGCCTGAACTACCTATGTCGGAGTCAGATCAATGTAAGTGATGTTAATTGTGAAATCATCATCATCATCAGCCCATTTAAGTCCCCACTGCTGGGGCACGGGCCTCCCTCAATCACATGAGGTATTTAAGTATATGAATACTGTATTGTGCGGCCATAATTACAATCTATCTTTTAAAAATTTAATCACGGCCTTCATTTTTTATTTACAGCCTGTTTCTAATTCAAATTATGTTGTTGATTAGCTTTTTAGGAAATACCTACCTACTTTTTTCCTGGTTATTTAATAAATAGTGTAAGTGATTGCCGAGAGGTTACAACCGAAATTGTTTGAAGTATATCCGATTTAGTAGCTAAAAATTTAAAATCGATTGGCGTCGCTAGTGTGCCATTTCCACATAAAACCATTGCAACTAAGAATTACTGGTACGAATCACAGGAATTACTCCAATACAAACTGTTTATGAGCAAATCAGTATGTTGAGACATCTGTAACACCTTTAGTTTTCTTTATCATTATAGCAATAAAGTTCAAAATTAACAATAGTGCAGGTCAAAGTACCCTGGTGGTTATAAGTGGTAGAATAATGAATTAAGCTATGCTCTGGAGATGAAATATATGACTTTCTTTTAGTAATAGTTGTATTGTGGTAAATTTTCTGGGGTAATTTGTTCTTCTTATTAACTTGTGAAATATAGAGTACATAATACTCTATTTCGTGTGTAATAAGGTTCTTCGTAATAGCTAATAACAGGCAAAATTGGGTGAGGGTATTGAAGGAATCTAATATCAGGTATTTACCTATGAAATTGCCGATTTGTATGGCGATTTTCTTAGAAGGTGTATTTTTAACCCCCGACGCAAAAACGACGGTGTGTTATAAGTTTGACGTGCCTGTGTGTCTGTCTATGGCATCGTAGCTCCCGAACAAATGAACCGATTTTGATTTTGTTTTTTTTGTTTAAAAGATGAATAAGGGAGGACTGTTCTTAGCTATGTTCTTCTAAGGCCTAGGCATAGGAGACAATATGAAGATATGGAAAAAATATCTTCTCGGCGGCAATAGACAACAGACAAGGATGCTCTTAGGAGCGTTAACAGGGCATTATGCAATGAACAAAATGCTGATGAAGATGAACATAACATCGAACAGCGACTGCAGAGCATGCAAGGAGGAGACGGAAACCATAGAACATCTTTTATGTGAATGCGACTCATTAGCCAGAGGCAGAATGTGTCTTCTAGGTAACGCTTATCCTAAACCAGGAGACTACAGGCACCTCAATCCGAAAGACATCGTGACGCTGATGAAACGAATCTTACGTGAGTAGGAGCGCAAAAGATAGGGGAGGTACAAAAGATCCCTTAGGGTCGACGTGCCCCATGAAAATGACCCCCTAACAGATAAGATAAGATAAGATAGCTATATTCTTAGACAATTTAACACGGGACGTGGTATAGCGCAGATCTAGTTTTGAAACATTCTGCCAAAAGCCGCGGGGGAAAGGGAAGTTTAGTGATGGTCTAGATGTGAATAAATGAGTGATATTCTAGGAAAGAGTTATTTGCATACAAACGTATTGTTATTAGGCACATGTACAAACGCTTGTAAAATTGCTTATTTATAAGTAATGCAATGAAATGATTTTTGTTTACGAACATTTGTGAATCACAGCAGCGAAAATGCTGATAAATACTAGAAAAGTTATACCTAATTTAATACCTCGGTGGCCTTAGCGCCTAGTCTAGGCAGTCACCAGGATGGTGAAAGGGTTGGATTTTTGAAACAGTCATATAGTTTTAATTGTTCATTCTAAAAATCTAAAAATGTAAATATGCATCTAAAGTCTGTGCGTAGAACATTTTCAAAATATTTCAGGATCAGATGTCAGAATCTGATGATGGAATCTTAGAGAAACCGAAGTCTTCAATAACTGATAGCAATAGTGAGACATTTATTATTCATTATTTCTATGACTGTCACAACACTTTATCACCATCGTTTATTCGTATCACGATATCGCCTATTGTTTTTTGGGGTTATTTTTGTCGTGAAATATGTAAGAGGAAAAAAGTTATTATTCCGTGAAATAACGTTTATTTTATTAGAACGTTACTTATGAATCATAAGAAAGATAAATTTGATTTTTCTGATCGTCGTTCGCAAGTAAAAACTTCACAACAACCATTTTGACGAGTTCCGCTCAGCGACAGATACGAATTCGAAATGGCGATTGATCGCGCCGATCTGTTTTAATAAACGTACACGAACGTTCGTTCATGTACTTTGGCAGAGGGGAACGCGTCCACATGCCACTTCCCGTGTTAAATGGACAACATTTCAAAATTGCTAAGCTCTGAAACAAAAAATACCATTTCTTTATTTACTTTTCCGCTGCGCGAATATATATTTATTATTTTTTTATATTACTTATTTACTGAGAAAAAAATTAAAAACTAAAAAACGTAAGATGACGTCATCGGACGGCAGAATGTAAAATATTTCTTTGCTTAGCACATTATAGTTTCAAATTTACGAAATGCCAGACCCATGACATGCAACTGTCAAAAAAAAAGACAACTTGTCAACGTTGAATGAATGAATGACGTTGACAATGTTGGCTCTAGTATTATTACCTTTGACAGTAGTACCTTTTTTTTATTAAAACAATGATAAGCAAAGGAATATCGCTGTATTCAGCCGTTCGATGACGTCATTTGGCGCTTACGTCTATTTAGAATATAAAGAATTTTAATAATTATTTTATGCATGAAAATGGCCAAATTTTGAGAAAAGAAAAAATATGGGTCTGTTCATTTTAAGTCTATTTTCATATAAAAACAGTTGTCCATTGGCTAAGGCTATGTTGGATAAAAATCGATCAAAAAGATATTGATTGTATGTTTTAACACAACTCCCACAATATGGGTATCAAATAAAAGGGCTTGAGTATATTTATTGTGACAAATTTCAAATCCAAGATGGCCGCCATTGGGGTTTTTTTTTTAATTTAAAAATTTTCCATGCTAACTTTTTTAATTTGTAAAGTTATAATAATATTCTCCAACCGATTACGGCTACGGCGGCCAATTGCAACGATCACCCACGTATGCTGGATATATTATAGTGATCATGTGTGTGCGCAAACACAAGTGCACTCTCTATTCTCTTACACTCATATTCCGATGTACACCAGCGTGACACGACCGGAGAGGGGTTGGGCGCACCCACCAAAGACTATTAACGTGCTTACCAAGGCACGCGGGTACATGACCACCGACTTCCAGACTTCGGACTGACACTAAGAATTTTTAACCGAAATCTTAGATACAATTTTTCATCTCGACCCGGGGATGCGACGGCTGCGCAAGAGGTTCCGCCTCTTGCGCAGCCGTCGCATTAAAGTGCGAACCAGTAACCACTGTGCTACCGAGGCAGTCAAAAAGTGTGTAAAGTAACTATTTTGGACTTTAATGGACAACGTTTAGGAACGTGTAGTTAAAAAAATATTATTTATAAAAACGTCATTTCTGCCAAGTAAATACAAATTCTGCGAAAAAAAAACAGCCTTCAAAAACCACGATCTAAAATGTGTAAAATAATATTTTTAACCCCCGACGCAAAAACGACGGGGTGTTATGAGTTTGACGTGTCTGTGTGTGTGTGTGTGTGTATCTGTGTGTCTGTCTATGGCATCGTAGCTCCCGAACAAATGAACCGATTTTGATTTTGTTTTTTTTTGTTTGAAAGATAAATAAGGAGGGAGTGTTCTTAGCTATGTTGGATAAAAATCGATCCAAGATGGCCGCCGGCACAAAGATTTGGATTTTATGTTTTAACACAACTCCCACAATATGGGTATCATATAAAAGGGCTTGAGTAGCAGAATATATTAATTGTGAAAAATTTCAAATCCAAGATGGCCGCCGTCAGAAAATGACGAATACTTAACCTATTTGTTGTTCCAAACACCTCAATATAGGTATCCAATGAAAGAGCTTTAGTTGTGTCGGGGGAATTTTTAAATTTTCAATTTAATTTTCAGTCAGTTTTAAACACTGTACTGATGTAGTGTGAAGGGAATTTTTTTTTCCAGCTTTTTAGTGTCTCATTTCTCCCTCGTTTTTGGTCGAGTAAAAATAAGAATCAGATAAAAAAAACAGTTATATCCTAAGGCACTCGTACCTACGACTCGTCTTGTTATTCCATTTACCAAACACCAAGTATTTGTCTACTCCTGTTTACATTTAAATATCTCATGCTTTCAGTCTTCCTGACACAATGACGCTTTGACGCGCCTTCATGGGGTGATTAGCGCATCTTCGGCTGGTAATGAATCTAATGGAGATGTTGTGTTGCCGTCATTGCTCAGGTGGGGTGTGTGTGGCTTTAGTGTTAGCGGGGAAATACGGCAAACAACCTTTGTAATAGACTAGTGAGACTCACTTCGTTTCGGGACATTAGTTCCACTTTATACCATCATCATCATCATCAGCCCAATTAAGTCCCCACTGCTGGGGCACGGGCCTCCCTCAATCACAAGAGGGGTAATTGCCATACTCACCACGCTTGGCAGACGGGTTGGCGAGGGTTTTGATATGAATGCAGAGTTTTCCTTCTCTGGGTGCTGATGATCATGCCAGCAGCTTTACCTTAGTCGCCTTTTACGACACCTCGGTAAGAGTGAGGGTGGCCTATTCTACTCTGCCGGGGACCACACAGCCACTTTATACCAATATAGGCTAACCGGATGGCGCAATTGGTAGTGACCCTGCCTCTTACACCAAAGGTCGTGGGCTCGATCCCCACCCTGGACAAACATTCGTGCGATGAACCCTTGTGTTTGTTCAGTGTCTGGGTGTAATATATGTATTTAAGTATATATTTGTGTTCCTCTCTTGTCTGATATCTGTAACACAAGTGCTTAAGCTACTTAGTACGGAATCAGGTCAACGTATGAGATGTTGTTAGAAATATTATACAATAGATGGTAGTCTTGATTATATCGCTTATATATTTAAAATAAAAGTGACACCTTAGGTCGACATCAGTGGCGGCTGTCCATCCCCCTCTCTCTGGTACCGGAGGGGCAGGGGTGGTTTATGGTGTCAGGGTTCGCCCTTTTTGAACCCATGACTCCTCCATGAGGGAAAACCGCTTAGTCCGGTTTAGCTGGTAATCGGTATGAAGCCTCTGAACGGCTTCTCGTTAGTAGAAGCCCTCGCTAGAGGAAAGCCCGACATAACCTTCCTATTCCCAAGCAGCAAGCTATGCATGCATAAGGCGCCGCCGCAATGCAATAGGCTGATGCGTCAGCCGATGCGAACTGCGGGCCGCGCGGCGACATTACCAAGCGACAAAAAAAGGCGGCTCAAGATTCCAGTGACAAGCTTTACTAGCGCGATGCAAAAATGCATAGTGCCATCTACCGGAAAAACGACGAACCACCTGCTTGTTTGCTTTGTACAGTAGCTCAGTGGCAAAGAGCATCTGGTAGAGAAAAGCTTTAAAAGGAAGAACAATCGCTGCTAGTGGCACCACACGCAGCAGTTGCGTAGGAAGCAATAATTAGTGGAGGCTTACCGACTCTCAGGCAGAAAGCATCCTCTACCCTGTTAATTCTACAAGCTCAGCGTTGATGCGTTAGTCTACTCTTCAAGGGTAGGTACTTATATCCATTATCCCTAACTGGCGTATAAGCAGTGTTGCCAACTCGGTGCCAGGCTTTCAGGCTAGTTTCAAAAAGGCCTAGTTTTTCCAAGGTTATTCAATAGAATTCCGGAGCCACTAAAACACTATAATATAAATAAATTTAAGTTGGTATTATCCAAAAGTTAATCGACAAACGTTACTATAATGTAGGTAAATAACTTCCTGGGATCATCATCAGCCCATTTAAGCCCCCACTGCTGGGGCACGGGCCTCCCTCAATCACATGAGGGGTAATTGCCATACTCACCACGCTTGGCAGACGGGTTGGCGAGGGTTTAGATATAAATGCAGAGTTTTCCTTCTCTGGGTGCTGATGATCATGCCAGCAGCTTTACCTTAGTCGCCTTTTACGACATCTCGGTTAGAGTGAGGGTGGCCTATTCTACTCTGCCGGGGACCACATGGCTTCCTAGGTTATTTGTTTATTATTAGTAGGTTATTTTTATTTCTTTAACATTATCTAATGCATTTTATTTTCATTTTTAAATTTTGACATATATTTTTTTAAATTTTTTTTTATATGAGAGGTGGCAGACGAGCAGACAGATCACCTGATTGTAAGCAATTCCGCCGCCCATGGACACCCGCAACACCAGTGGAGTCACAAGTGCGCTGCCAACCTTTTCCCCTTCCCCCCCCCATTGGGCCTCAGGTAACCTCACTCACACGGCGAAACACAGCGCAGGCGCTGCTTCACGCCGGTCTTCTGTGGTCACAGTGGTATCACTCCGATCGAGCCGTCCCATTCATGCCTAAGCGTGGCTCTCCCACATTTAAATTGTACTTTAATTATGTAGTAAATAACATAGACTGCCTCGGTGGCGTAGTGGTGGGTCGCACTTTAAAGTGACGGCTGCACAAGAGGTCCCGGGTTCGATCTCGAGTCGGGCCATAAATTTGTACCTAAGTTTTCGGTATGAAAATCTTAGTGCCAGCCCGGAGTCGGAAAGTTAAAGTTGGCGGTCTTGTACCCCCGTGCCTCGGAATGCACGTTAAGCCGTTGGTCCTGGGCCCGATCCCACTCCGATCGTGTAATCCTGGTGTCCCATCGGAATATGAGGGTAAGCGAATAGAGAGTGCATTTGTGTTTGCGCACACACTTGTGTGTTTGAGCACTATAATATATCCTGCGTACGTGTCTAATCGTTGAGATTGGCCACCGTAGCTTTAAGAGGTTGAAGGAATATTTGATTATTAAATAACATGATTCTTTTTATAATATTAATAATCATACTGACTGACAACTTCTTTGAATTCAATTTGGTTTATATTATTTATTATTTTATAATTTGAATTAAATACCTACCATGTATGTATTAATCTGTATTAATGAATAAAATAGATTACCTTAAAAATTTGCATGCTCTCCTAGGCCTAATATAGTGCAACACATTAACCTACCTATATTATGCACAAATAAATGAATTGAATTGCCAATAATTTCAAAATTGGGCTCAAAAGTTTTGGTTACCTATTTTTGTAATCTCAAATTGAAGAATTCAAGGAACCCAAAGGATTGCATGCCTCAAGTGGCAATGGGCAGGGCACATAGCGAGGAGAACAGATGGCCGTTGGGGCGGAAAGGTCCTCGAGTGGAGGCCACGTACAGGAAGTCGCAGCCGTGGCAGGCCCCCCACAAGGTGGACCGACGATCTGGTGAAGATCGAGGGAATCCATTGGATGCGGGCGGCACAAGACCGATCTGTGTGGAGAACATTGGGGGAGGCCTATGTCCAGCAGTGGACGTCTATTGGCTGAAATGATGATGATGATTATTTATCTTGGTCTATTTATGTGGTTTTACTCTCACTTTGTCCTGAAGAGGTTGATGGTTTTGACTGAGTCATTTATTTATTAACATATTTAAACGAAAAAAAAACCCAATTAACACCATGTCACGTCTATTTCATCAGGGGCAGCCTTTCTCAATACAATTTATAATTATTTTGGGCCTAGCAATTTCAAAAAACCCAAGTTTGATAAAACAAACCTCCTGATCACAATTTGGAAAAAAAACATTATTTTTACTGCTGAATTAGCCCCAAAAGGGCTAAATTGGCAACACTGCGTATAAGAGCTAATGTGTACTTAGAAGTACAGTTAAGTACACTGAGTGTAGTGTTTATGCAACCACAGACAGAATATATGATATCTATTAATCTATTAATAAAGAGGTAAATCCAACAGACAGCGGCAACGCTTACAGGTAATCCAAAAACACCAAACGCTTGCGCGTTGTAATCGATGCATAGCGCCATCTGTTGGTATAAAGTGAAACTAATGTCCCGAAACAAAATGAGGCGGGCCTCTAGTAATGTAATAAAGAAAACACTGCCTCGTTGGCGCAGTGGGTAGTGCGTCGCACTTTAAAGCGACGACTGCGCTTGGGGTCCTGGGTTTGATCCCCTGGTCGGGCCAAAATTTGTACCTGATTTTTTTTGTTAAGGAATTCTCAGTGTCAGCCCAGAGTCTGGAAGTTGGCGGTTTTCTACCCCCGTACCTCGGAAAGCACGTAAACCGTTGGTCCTGCGAACAATCCTTCTCCGGTCGTGTCACGCTGTTGTCCAATCGGAATATAAGGTAAGGGAATCGAGAGTGTACTTGTGTTTACGCACACTATAATATATCCTGCGTAAGTGGCTGATCGTTGAGATCAGCCGCCTTAGCTGAAATCGGTTGGAGTATCCTCCAATCCTATTATTATCATTATATTATTATAATACTTGTAATTATACGAAGCCGGGCAGGTCGCTGGTTTTCTTACAAAAATAATTTCGTGGCCAGCCGTATGTGTGAGAGAGAACGTCTCAGGTGAAGTTAGTAATATTTGAGTATTTCGCTTGCCGAATGCAGGCAGCGATAAACCTACACAATTTAGGAGTACTTCAGCATAGTAAAAATACTGAAAAGTAGGCCTTCACCAGCGAAATTTCAGCAAAATGAAAATGAAAATATAAAATAAAATAAATATTTCACAAGATCACATACATTGACTTGACTCCTAAGATAGGTAGCTCATGCACCTGTGTTACGGATATCAGAATCAACAGTGCGATTACAAATGTGTAGGTAAATACGAGTATCAAACTCCGGTTAGTGACACCGATACTAAAAATTGAACTATAAATAGCGCCAAATTTGAATTTCAGTTGTCATTCTGTAACTTTTTTCCAAAGCACGATAAGTCCCCAGAAACTCTATAATGGTCAAAATCAATTATTTATTTTAAACAACGGCACGTTCATTGACAAGTGTATATCAATCTCAAGCACGTCCATCGACCAATTAATAAGTATATACATACTTATAATACTTTTTCTTATATATATATATACTTATAATACATAGAAAACACCCAGACCAATACAAACAGCCATGTTCATGCACACAAAAATCCAAATATCGTTTATTAAGTAACACTGTTACATAGCAATATTTGATCTGCTCTCACACAAGTTCGCCCCGTGTTGTGAGAGGAGACTCTTCTTCTTACAATAATATAATAGTAACTACAAGAGTATTATCTTAATAATAAAGATGATACAATGATGCTGGTGCAAAAACATTCGGTTATTCTGGACCCCAGCAAAGGCTCTTTTAAAACAAGACTTTTTGTAGGGAAATAAAGAGTACCTAGTGTATAAGAATAAGCGCTTTCTAAACGGCTACTGCGAGAAGTCTTAGGTCTCAATTTTGAACCAAAAGTTATAAGAGTCCAATGAATGAATTTGGCTTGATATTTGCTTTATATTTTATTTATTACCAAAATAGTTCGCTCCTATTAAAAAGTTGTAACAAACAAATATTTGCCACTTTATTACAAAACGCGATCTAAAGTTATTACCGTACTAAATCTCATGTCATCTTGTATCAACACGCAATTTTAAAAGAGGCAGGCACGAATATAGTATCAAAACTATTCTTAGATCGCGTTTTATAATATGGGGGTTGGTGTTTGAATATCAAATGAATTAAATTTAATTTGTTATCCATTAACGGACCCCAGCTTCGGACGCAATCGTTATTTCACGCTAAGATGAAGAAGAAGAAGAAGATGATCATGATAATGATGTTGGGAGGTCCGAGGATCGTCGTGGGCGAGGCAGGCTGACAGCAGAATAAAACTTATCTTGGATTCCAGTTGTTTATTGATTCAGCAACAAACTACTACAATCTTCGTCACAGGTTATGTTACACGATGAACTCACAATAGGACATAACATTATTCAGATAAGTAATTAAATTTGATAATAAGACCTAAGTAAAAGCGAGCAGCCATAGTGGCAGGGAACGGATACGGAAGTGTCAAAAATAAGGAGTGTCAATTGTACAGCCATAGACTATCCAACACTTCCCCTCTAGGGCAAACGATTGACTATACAAATGAAAGCTTCATTGATAAACCTTACATCAAGTCTCTACATGACACTAGGGTCAGTTATACATATAGTCAAAACTCAATAACATACAGAACATACATGCTAAACATCATTCATGCTAACTGTACATGCTCTAGTTTAAACAAGCCTATTTTACATTCAAAGCTTCAATAAACGTACAATGTTTTACTTTACCTAGTGGTTTAGTTAATACATCAGCAATCATTCTATCAGTAGGCATATAATGCACCTTAATTACATTTTTAGATATTAAATCCTTAACAAAATGATATTTTATGTCTATGTGTTTTGTACGTTTATGACAGTATTCTTTTGCTTCTAAAAGCTTTTGGGCACTTTGGTTGTCATTATAAATAATACAATCCATCTGTTTTGGAATAATCTCAAGTAAAAAGTTCTTAATAAATAAAATATCTTTACAAACTTCACTAATAGCTAGATATTCTGCTTCTGTACTTGATAAAGCAACACATTTCTGTTTTCTGGATTCCCAGTTAATTGTATTACATCCCAACTTAATGACGTAACCAGTATATGATTTCCTATCAGTTATGTCATTGGCCCAATCTGCGTCAGTATAGGCTCTTAAAAACCAATTCCTACTTTTATAAAAATATAAAGAGTAATGAATTGTACCTGCCAAATAACGCAAAATACGCTTAGCTGCAAGCCAATGCGATCTATCGAAACAGTTGTTAAACTGGCTAAGCTGGCTACATGCATATGATATATCTGGCCTAGTACATACGGACAGATACATCAAGCTACCTAATAGCTGTCGATAGTTATATACATCATCTTGCAAACAGTCATTGCTTTCAGATTTAGCAAGTTTACAATTAAGTTCCATAGGTGTTGAAACAGTTTTACAATTTTCCATGCCAAAGCGTAGGAGTAATTTCTTAATGTATTCACTTTGGTCTAGTTTCAAAACACCTTTATTTTTATCTCTAGTTATTCTTATACCAAGACAACTTTTTAATACACCAAGATTTTTGACATTAAATTCCTTTTCTAGAATATTTAACAAGTCAGTCTTATGTGAACTATTAGTACTATAAAACACATAAAAATCGTCAACATAATGCTAGAATAACCATGTCATTAAGATTGCCTTTTACATAAACACAAGGTTCACATTTTGATTGAACAAAGTTGTGCTGTATTAAAAGATTATGAATTTTATAGTTCCACATTCTACTCGCCTGTTTCAGGCCATAAATGCTTTTCTTTAATAAACAAACTTTGCTATCATTTTTATCACTAAAGCCTGTAGGCTGTTCCATATAAATCTCCTCATTTAAATCTCCATTTAAGAAAGCTGTTGTCACATCCCAATGATCGATATTTAACTCTAACTGATTAGCTATACAAAATAAAATACGCATTGTAGAGTGACGCACAACTGGAGAAAAGGTTTCATTATAATCAATACCCAGGCGTTGTGTAAAACCTCTGGCAACCAATCTTGCTTTAAAACATTCAAAATTACCTGATGCGTCATATTTAGTCTTATATACCCATTTACATTTTATTACATTTTTATTAATGGGTCGATCAACAAGTTCCCATACATTGTTACTAACCAGAGCATTGTACTCACGTTCCATGGCTTGTTGCCATTGATTGCTGTCACTGCTGCTCATAGCTTCCTCATATGATGTTGGTTCATCCAAAAAAGGGGAGTGAGCAAACAGAATAGACATGTCATAATCTAGAAACCTTGCAGGGGGTACGTTACGTGTAGCACGACGTGGACGACCAGTTGATGCGGTGACAGCCCCAGGACTAGTCACTTCATCAACATCCGCAGGTGAAGTCAACGATGGAGAATTCTCTGACTGAGGGTCAAAAATCTCTCCCACCGACAGCTCCTCAGAACTGGACTTGTCCTCATCTACAGTGCAGAACGATTCACCTCCTGAAGAAGATAAACATTCATTCACAATATTGCCCACATCACATCCCTGAGGATGAATCTTATTATTTTGTATAATTACATTTTCATTTGAAACATTATCATTATAAATATTAGAATTATCATTATTATTATTATTAGAAAAGGTCTCTTTGTCAAAGTTAAAAATAAAATTACCATCCGACAAGTCACTTAATAAGGGCTGTATAGAGGGTTTATGAAATCTATTTTCAATAAATGCAACATTACGGGATTTAATAACATTTGTGGGTTTAAGCGGATCAGCCAAGCGATAGCCCTTTGAAGCATCACAATAGCCCACAAAAATATACTCTTTTCCTTTAGCGTCAAGTTTATCTCGTTCATGACTAGGCACAAGCGAAAAAGCTGAACACCCAAACACCTTGAGGTGACTAAGGTCAATTTTTGACCCGGACCAAACCTCTTCAGGTATACGACCTGCTAAAGCAGATGTGGGAGTCCTATTCTTTAAATATAAAGCTGCCATGACAGCCTCTCCCCAAAATCGCTTGCATAGGCCAGAATGTTGCAACATGCACCTCACCTTATCAAACAAAGTTCTATTTAAACGCTCAGCAACACCATTTTGTGCTGGTGAATAAGGAATAGTAGTTTGATGAATAATGCCTTGATCTCTTAAATATTGAGAAAATTTATTACTGCAATATTCACCCCCATTATCTGTTCTTAAGCATTTAATAGGCAAACTCATTTGTTTTTCTACTACAGCTTTAAATTGTATAAAATAATCAAGTACCTGTGATTTATTCTTCATAAGGTATCCAAAGCTTTTTCTGGTGAAGTCATCAGTGAATGTTACCAAGTATTTCGCACCACCCCAGCTTTCCTCTGGCATTGGGCCACAGACGTCACTATGGATGAGCTGTAGTGGTTGCGTAGTGCGGCTACTGCTTGTCCTCGGAAAAGGCTCGGCCGTAAGCTTCCCCTTAAGACAAGCCTCGCAGCTAGTTAACTCTTCTTCCTGAAAAGATACACCACATCCATGCAACCTTAACCTACACATACCTTCACGATTTAGGTGACCTAAACGTCGATGCCAAATGTCCAATGCTGATGCTACAGAGGGAGCCACTGCGGCACTCGGTGAATCCTGCCTAGATTGCAGGAGCAAAGAGTGCACCTTATTGTGCGAACACCTACTAGAATTATTAACATTCACATTGATCGAACCATCTAACTTATAAAGACCATTAATACATTTAGCTGTAGCTATATAGTTGCCAGGAATTTTATTAGAACCTCCATCATAGATAAAACAGCCACTTTTATTAAAGTAAAGTGAATAACCATCTAAACAAAGTTTGGATACAGATAACAGATTGACAGAAAGATTGGGTACAAATAAGACATTTTTAAAAATTCTTACCATATTATTAAACTTAACATGCATGTCCCCGACTTGAGAGCTTGCCATACATTCATTATTTGCCACTACTATGTTCTGAACATTAACTTCTTTAGAGTCTTTTAACATTTCCAATTTATTCACTAAATGAGATGAAGCGCCACTATCAACATACACTTCCTGACGGTGCTCTTGTGTAATAAAGGCAGAGGTTGCAGCCGGTTCATCCTCCTTCTTCTTCTTCAAGCGTCTATCCTTCTTGAATTTAAAGCACTTCGGGCGAATATGCCCTGGCTTTTGACAATAAGTGCATTTCAACATTTTTGATATATACGCTGTTGAAGTCGCAGGGGCACCATTACTGACCTCCACTCTCCTTTGAGCCTCTTGTTGAAGTCGGGCCCTCACCAGTTCACTCTCCAGTTTTTTATTGGAGATACAGTATGTTTCTAAATTGGAAACTAAAGTATCGAACTCCGATGAAAGACCACTTAGAAGAATCTCAGCAATTTCTTCGTCTTCGATTGTTTTTCCTATGTCTTCCAATTGGTGAACAAGTGACATGACATGTTCAATGTAACGGCTCATGTCATTGAATTGTGTGTAATCGACGCGATGCAACTGCCTTAATAACAAGACTCGACGGTATAGTCCTTTGTCTTCAAATACGTCGGCCAATTTTTGCCAAGCATCTTTGGCAGATTTGCTGTCGCGAACATACTGATACAAAGTAGGCTTGATGCTCAAGCAAACGCGAGCCAGCGCACGTTGATCGCGTGCGGCGTCAGCGCCAGTCAGGGGTTCATTAGTTTTCCTGTCAATGGTGTCCCAAATTCCTTCGGTAATCAGTACCATTTTAAGACAAAATTTCCATGTAATGTAGTTGCTGCCATCCAATTTTTCGATAACTCCGCCGCCATTGAAGACAACAGGCGGCACGCCGGAGGCCTGTGGCAGATTTTGTTCCATGTTGTCGGAAAAATAACCTCACCACCAGGTTTTACGACGAAATAGGAGCTTCCAAGTTGCGTCTTTCGCCGCCAAACAACAACCTCTCTTAGGATGATTCCAGATTCCTTTTTCCTCTGGGCCCATAAACTGTTGGGAGGTCCGAGGATCGTCGTGGGCGAGGCAGGCTGACAGCAGAATAAAACTTATCTTGGATTCCAGTTGTTTATTGATTCAGCAACAAACTACTACAATCTTCGTCACAGGTTATGTTACACGATGAACTCACAATAGGACATAACATTATTCAGATAAGTAATTAAATTTGATAATAAGACCTAAGTAAAAGCGAGCAGCCATAGTGGCAGGGAACGGATACGGAAGTGTCAAAAAATAAGGAGTGTCAATTGTACAGCCATAGACTATCCAACAAATGATGTAACAATTTATCAATAACAGGTTACATGTCGTCACTTTAGCATCTGTTATCTTCAGGTACTTAGCATAGGATCAAGTAGAGTACCTAACCCTTAATCAGGCAACTCTCTTATGACATTATTTTTCAACCTCATCTCATCAGCACAATGTCCAAAATCTGGTGGTCCCGTAATGGTTAACTGGTTATACGTACCTACCTAAGCTACGTGTGTGTATTTACTATGTCAATAGTGTATCTAGCAAGCAAGATGCGGTCAACAAAACACATGAATTCCGAATCGAGATTCCTGCCACGTGACAGACATTGGCCACTTCTTACTTACATTATTTGTTAGCTTTTTGAGGCCTTGCATACTAGAGCTTTCGGTGACCTCTTCAGAATGGGCAGCACGAACTTTTCGGAGAATCGTAGAGTATGCGTATCGTAAGAAACTTGTATAAAAACGGAAAAACTCCCAGTTTCGTTCGTAAGCATAACAATCTGTTATATAAATAACAATAAAATTCACATATGTACACATTGGGTTTAGATTATCAGAATCATCGTCATCATTTCAGCCAATAGACGTCCACACAGATCGGTCCTGTGCCGCCCGCATCCAATAGATCTTCACCAAATCGTCGGTCCACCTTGTAGGAGGCCTGCCACGGCTGCGACTTCCTGTACGTGGCCTCCACTCGGGGACCTTGTTCGGGGGCCCCAACATTGTTGCATACAAATTAATATTAAGTATGTTCCCTGGCATTGCAAACGCCCTGTTGGTCTAGTGGTTTAAGTACCGGATCCTGGGTTCGATTCCCGGGTCGAAAGAAAAGTATTGTTGGCGACTGGCTGAGGTGCAACCTTATTTTTATAAGTAATTTTCTAGATTTTGACGTGCTATGTCTTCATTAAAAAACTGTCAACTGATTGTGTCACATAAACATCGCCTTGTATATATTTATCTCCAAATTATATAAAATTTACTATTTAAATCGTGCTTTTATCATTCTCCAGTTAGTATACAGTCCACTAGCATCACCAGTAGTTATCATTTGGTCCATTCTCGCCTTTTTGTGAATTTGTAACCATCGTCAATATTTTCAGTTGTGTTCAACATTGTTTTCAACCATAAAACATTTTCACGTAAGTATCACGTAGTTTCGTCAGCTTATCATTCACCAGATACATCATGGTGACACAACCAGAAGACAACAGGAGTGCGGCGACGGTGCGCGCACAACGGCTCGTTTTGGAAGCCCGAGCGGCGCAGCGCCGATTTGAGCGCGAGCGTGAGCTCGTTCGCCTCGAGGCAGAGCTAGAAGACCTCCAGCTCCAAGCGGAACTCGCTGCACTCGAGGCCACTCGGCGCCGAGCTGTGCGTGAACGCGCGCGCCCTCGCGGCTCCCGGGCCACAGGTCAGACCGGCCCCCAGGCCACAGGCAGTCTCCGCCCACAGACCGGCCCCCCGGCCACAGGTCCAACCGGCCCCCCAGCCACCGGTCTGACCGGCCCCCTGGCCACAGGCAGTCTTAGCCCTCAGACCGGCCCCCCGGCCACAAGTCCGACCGGCCCCCCCACAGCTGACCCCTCCCACCCCAGCAGTCTTAGCCCTCAGACCGGCCCCCCGGCCACAAGTCCGACCGGCCCCCCAGCCACAGGTCTGACCGGCCCCCCGGCCACAGGCCGTCTCGGCCTCCAGACTGGCCCCCTGGCCACAGGTCCAACCGGCCCCCCAGCCACAGGTCTAACCGGCCCCCAGGCCACAGGCAGTCTTAGCCCCCAGACCGGCCCCCCGGCCACAGGTCCAACCGGCCCCCCAGCCACAGGTCTGACCGGCCCCCCGGCCACAGGCCGTCTCGGCCTCCAGACCGGCCCCCCGGCCACTGGTCCAACCGGCCCCCCAGCCACAGTTCTGACCGGCCCCCCGGCCACAGGTTCAACCGGCCCCCCAGCCACAGGTCTGACCGGCCCCCCGGCCACAGGCCGTCTCGGCCCCTAGACCAGCCCCCCGGCCACAGGTCAGACTAGTCACCAGGTCACAGGTCAGACCGGCAACCTCGGCCTTCTCGGCCACCCCGGCCCTAAGGCCACCGGCACACTTGGCTGTCCCGGCCACGCCGGCCCTAGGGCCACCGGCACACTCGGCCTCCCCGGCCACGCCGGCCCTAGGGCCACCGGCACATTTGGCCCTCCCAGCCACGCCGGCCCCAGGGCCATAGGCACACTCGGCTCTCCCGGCCACGCCGGCCCTAGGGCCGCCGGCACACTCTGGCCTCCCGGTGACGCCGGCCCTAGGGCCACCGGCACAATCGGCCCTCAAGGCCACGCCGGCCCTAGGGCCACCGGCACACTTGGCCCTCCCGGCCACGCCGGCCCTAGGGCCACCGGCACATTCAGCCCTCCCGGCCACGCCGGCCCTAGGGCCACCGGCACACTTGACAGTCCCGGCCACGCCGGCCCTAGGGCCACCGGCACACTTGGCCCTCCCGGCCACGCCGGCCCTAGGGCCACCGGCACATTCGGCCCTCCCTGCCACGCCGGCCCTAGGGCCACCGGCACACTGGGCCCTCCCGGCCCCTACCTGCCCCTCTCTGGACAGACCGGTCCTTTGGCAACTGGCCCTGCAGCCCTACCACCTCATGGCCCACCCGATCCATCGGGAACTGGTCCTCCCACTCTAGTTGGCCCAACGGCTGCAGTCACTCCCGGCTTTCCCAGCCCTGCCAGCTCTACGAGAATAGGTACTCCTAGCTCTCTCAGATCGAAAGGCCTTCTAGCCCTCCTGCCACTATGGCCTTCTCGCCCTTTCTGGCCCTCTGGCCTCCCAATCCTCAAACCTTCTGGCTACTTCATGAAGTTGTTTTATCGGATAAACCGCAAACACTTAGCCACCATCCCTGTGAGCCGCCTTCCACGGGTTAAAATAAAAGGCGGGCTCGCATCTTCGCGTAACTAAATTTACATCGACCCGGCGCTTTTCAGTTTCCGGTCACTTTCGATACGCGCCACCTCCCGGTTCCCGGCCACTTTCGAAACGCGCCACCTCCCGCGTCTTTATAAACCGGATTCTAATCCTTTTTCAAATTTACAGTACCACATCTCCCCACCATATTCGATCAAGACTGGACTGGCGAACACGGGCCCACCACAGAAGTGACAGAGGTGACGACCACCACCACGTCAACCGTTGCTTCGACAGCCGTCACCACGTTTGACCAGAACAATACACCAAGAAATGGTCGGCGCACGTACACCGGATGCGACCACACCGAGCCTCAGGCGACTACGAGGGCTCCCTACAGGGTATACCTCCGCTACTGGCACTAACATTGATGGCGTGTCCAGAGAAGGCTGCATGAGAATGACACGATATTTATACATAAAGGGGCACAACAAACTAAGAGCCCATGGCCAATTCTCGATGCTGTCCACGGTGACCCCAAGAGAGACATCACCTGCAACCACGACTGGTAGGGGCGTCTGCCACCTTGAATCCTCAAGGACACCCGTTGCAGCTTGCCCCTCCTGTCAAACATGCAACGCCTTTTCTTGGCTCCTCTTCGACCGCACCGTGGACGTCACCCGTTGCAGCCTGCCCCTCCTGCCAAACATGCAACGCCTTTTCTTGGCACCTCTTCGACCGCACCGTGAACGTCCTCCCGCGCAATCCTATCCCGACGGCTGTCATGGAACTCTTAAATTTGTGGACTTCACTTCTAGGCTCGATTGCCAGGAATCAACGAACTAGTGTGGGGGAGATATGGTACTGATCGCAGAACTTCCTCACACCAGGAAAAATAGTTGCCGCACCTCAGCCAGTGGCCACCGTAGTCGATTATCGTGTGCCACACTGGGGCTCCGGTATGTTGGCGACTGGCTGAGGTGCAACCTTATTTTTATAAGTAATTTTCTAGATTTTGACGTGCTATGTCTTCATTAAAAAACTGTCAACTGATTGTGTCACATAAACATCGCCTTGTATATATTTATCTCCAAATTATATAAAATTTACTATTTAAATCGTGCTTTTATCATTCTCCAGTTAGTATACAGTAGTTATCAAGTATGTTTCGAATTTTTCGAACATAGCTCGGGTTTGTGATCACCAATCCGCATTTGGCTAGCGTGGTGATTAAGTCTAATCCCATCATAGTAGCTATGACTGGATTTCTATGATGGAGGCCTTTGCCCTGCAGTGGGACAGTATATAGGCTGATACTATATTCCTGGGCATGACCATGTTAGGCTATGCAGATCACACACTTGTCACTGCACGGGGGAAGGACTTTCAGCACGCTGCCATCAAGGCTGAAGCCTTGATGGCCGAGCCACCACCGGACGCTCACATTGAGCTGAACGACGTTAGAACACCAATTAAGACCGAGTTTAAGTGTCCCGATCTGATTTTGGATCCTAGGTGGCAGTTTGGCCCGCATTTCCGCGGGTTGAATTCCAGTTTGGAGTATAGAAGAAAAAAATGGTCCTGATGATGTGCTAAATACGTAGGTTTCGGCTTCGTTAAGGGTCTTTTTACACCCTGTGTAACCTTCCTAACGTAATAGAATCCAAAAATTTTAAACTAACTAAATTGCCTAAAAACATATAATAAGCCCCGCAGCATACGTGTATAAGATAAAACTCGTAAATAATTCCGTTCGTAATATTACAATAAAACGGGACCCAATTCCACCCTTATGGCATTCCTTAACGGCGACCGTAAAATTGTAGACTACTTTCTGAACAAACACCGTTCTATCGTCAAAGATGAATAAGAACAGAAACCACTGAGTGGAGGCCATTTATGTTGGAGGTCACAACACACAATATATTATTTGCACTGCCTGTTTTGTTTTGTTTTTATTTTCTGTATCTATTTTGTTTTTCTTTTTGTTTGTTTGTTCTTTTGTAACTAATGTTGTACTCGTATGTAGTGTTGTGATGTCCAAAATAATATTTTTTTCTTTCTTTCTTTCTTTCTTTGAAATATTTTTTTGTATCCAAAAAGTTTCATCCAAATTATTAAGTATTGCTAAATTCTTTGCAGTAAAAAAACAAAAATGTTTTACTGGTGAGGCAGAATTTGACGTTCCATTTAAGTGAGGTGGATTAGAGGATGATGTTCCAGTTATATAATGTATGTTTTGTCGAAGAGTTTCAAAAACTCTTCGAGATAGGACAATTTGAAGATCACTTAACTTGCCCAAAACGCTCCATACAAACAGCGACGCGAGGCGTGACGTCAGCCCTCACTATTTTGTGCACATCGCGAGATAGCTTTGTTCGATAACTATATGAAATAGTGCGTTTATGAAAATGGTTTCTTAACAAAAGTTGCTATAAATTGAATAAGATATCGATTGCTATATAAATATTTCGTAAATTTAAGACTTAAAATTATATCTTTGCCTTTGAGGGCTTATTATAACAAAAATAATACATAAGGTTTCAAGCTGACCGTTAGCTCCTTTTGACGTTATTTCTCAATGGTATTTAAAAAAATTGAATCAATCTCTGACCTACACAAGTCTATTATAGCAGTAGCGACTGGCCGTTTGATAGACAGGAACCAAAGGTCAAGGACATATACCTTCTGTACAGCATATATGTATTTCTAGTCTATGTCCCGGTAATGCTCTAACAATGTTGTGAGGAAGACCTGTATAGCGTAAAACTTTTCCGTGTATTTTTCTGATATCAATTTCGGAGAAATATTAGATTTGGGGACGGTAATGATAACTCTCTAAAAATTACCTGGAATGACCTTACAGCGCTGGCAATTAGTTAGAATGACCGTGAAACAAAGGTCAAGGACACACACATTTTGTACAACATATATTTTTAGTCTTTACCCCGGTATATTTCGATTTTTCCGAACATAGATTTGTGATCACCAATCCGCATTAGACAGCGTGCTGATTAAACTTAATTCCATTATAGTAGCGATCACTTAATTATGTATGATGGAGGTTTTTGCCCTGGCTGATTACTTAATTAAATACGCTGGCTCAGCGACCCGAAGTGGATCTTGGCCTCCGACACGAGATTTCGCCATTCCGGTCTGTGTTCGGCCACCTGTCGCCAGTTCGACCGTTGTAGGTGGGCAAGATTTTTTTCGACCTGGTCTATCCAGCGATACCTTGGGCGTCTCACCTGGCAAGCGCTAGGTGGTCGAACCAGGTATGCTCTCTTCACAGCTCGATCTGACTCCATTCTCACCACGTGGCCGAGTCAGGCTTGCTGACTTCGTTTCGCCCATTATATCTTGTTCAGCCACAAGCTCTTCTAATTAAAAAAAAAATAGCTGATTGCTTTACATTAATTAATATCCCGGTAATGCTCTATCAATGTTGTGCGGCGACACCTGCCGGTAGGACCATGCAATTTGTAGAAACATTTCATCCATGTATTTATGCATTTTACCTCGTCTATTGACCTTACATAAAACGGAGTCCTTCTGTAATGCAAACATTTTGATCTATGTTCCGGTAATGCTCTAACAATGTTGTGTGGCGACACCTGCCGGCAGGACAATGCAATTTGTCAGAACGCGCTGTGAAAATATAACGACCAACCAGCAAACTGCATCCACAAGAGTTCACTCCGAAACTATTAGCTAACATAATATACGATGTGCTTATGTAACTAGTAATATACCTACCTTTATTATTCGACCAGCCTTTATCCGTGGATAAATCTATATTTATCCACGGATAAAGATTAGTCGAATTGGCCCTAATTTATACCATAGGGTATAACGTAGGATTTGTATAGAACGACAGCGCTATACCATAGATTTAGTATCGGAGTAAGACTGATCGAATCTACCCTTAGGGATGCTACGGAGGTGATATTATCGGAGTCGAAGTCGGAAACAGAAGTATCGAAGATAGAAGAAAGATGTTAATAAACTAAAATAGTAGGCACCTACTATTATTAATAACTTAAAACACAATTAAATGAAATAAATCGAATGCTGAAATCATATGAAGTGATTCCCAAAGTAGCAATTATATTTAATAAACATAACAATCGCTTACCATCAGGTGATCCGTCTGCTCGTCTGCCACCTATCACATAAAAAAACTCGCAGCTCCATCACCTTCCAACATATTTCTTATACTTCGACTGTCGGATCCGAGGTCGAAGTCAGAGGTGAAATGAAATTAAATGAAGTTTATTGTCTAAATAAATTTAGTTACATAATTAGCAGTTGCATTTGCTTTAGCGGAAAAGCCAGCTAAATTTTACCATTTCAGGTGTATATACATTTGAAACATTACAATTTACGTAGGAATAATACTATGTCAACAAAATTAAATTAAATTATCTAACGCACATTTACAACATTACAAATTGATAATAATATTAATATCAACAAAATTTTATAACAACTAAAATTTAATTATTCTTGTGCTCTAGAAAATCCTTGACACTGTAATAACAATTTTCCATTCATCATCATCAACCCACGCTAATGCACGCCACTGCTCCCGATTGTCGGCCACTCTCATCCAGCCCACACCAGCAAGCCTTCGAATGTCATCATCCCATCTTGTCGCAGGGCGTCCTACACTACGCTTACCAAGCTACGCTTACGCTTAACAATTTTCCATTAGCCATGTACATTGTATGTAATATCAATCGGAAGTTCCGACTTTACGAAATCGGAGTCGAAGCCCCGTAAGCATCCTTACTGCCACACTCAAGAGTCGTTGATTAACTTAGTTGATACGCATAAAGACTACCGGACTGACCGGGTGGCGCAGTTGGTAGTGACCCTGCCTCTTGCGCCAAAGGTCGTGGGTTCGATCCCCACCCTGGACCAACATTCGTGTGATGAACACTTGTGTTTGTTCAGAGTCTGAGTGCAATATATGTATTTACGTATATATTTGTGTTCCTCTGTTGCCTGATATCCGTAACACAAGTGCATTAAGCTACTGAGTATTAGGTCAACCGTATGAGATGTTGTGAGAATTAATGAAAAACAGAGAACTACCGATACTAAAGTTAATGAACATTATCTTAAATGACGTCTCTGAGTACGGCCGTTAGTATGTATGTAAACTGACCCGATGGCGCATTTAAGTATTGGCTACGCTATAAGTAGTCGATTTGTTCTCTTCCCTCGACAAACATTCGTGTGTTAAACACGAAGTCAATTGTGTCAATAAATATATCATTCATTCATTCACACATTCATTCATTCATTCATTCATTAAAGTCAGTTTGTTCAGTGTCTAGGTGGTCGAGGTGTAATAATCTATCTATTTAAGTTTTAACGGGTTTAATATAACCGACGTACAAACAGACACGCATCAGGTTACCACGATCTGTCAGGATACCGCAGTGGATATTGAACCGAATGTGTTTGACATTAAAGTCAGAATCGACTGAGGAAGTTTCACAATTTAGTATGCTTCGATGTGTGGCTGTACGGATAAACAGAGCGTACCTATGTGTTTTTTATGAGATAGGGGGCAGATGAGAAGACGGACCACCTGTATTAGGATTATGATGTATTTTGCTGATGTAATTTTTCTTTTTGTTTGGTGTGTGGTAAATAAATGGTTTTAAATTTGTAATTCCTCTGTTTTCTGATATCCGTAATAGCTAGTGTACGGAATCAAGTCAACATATGAGATGTTTTATGACCTTATATTATTATTGAAAATCCTACTATTGTCTTATTTACACAGTATATTGAGTGAGCCAACACAATAAGAGTTCGCGACAAGTTAGATTAGTGCAGGGTTAAGTCTCTCGCGGTCCAACTTTGCGCTACCCCTATCATTGCGGTGACGTAACCGCTGTCATAATGCTCGATAGCAACTCGCGTGGAGCGATTTTCAATCGAGCGCGAGTTTGAAAGGAATATTTTTGTGGACATTTTCTCTAAATTAATAATTTTTGCGCTAACTTTTATTTCAGGTAAGTATGTTTTGCCAAATAAATCATTGTATAAACAGCACTTATGTTATGTATAGTATTATTAACTTACTTTAGATTCCATGGCCTGACAGAAGTCCGACCTGAAGCAGCACTGTGCTGTGTTTCGCTGCGTGAGTGAGGGTACCGGAGGCCCAATCCTGGGGAGAGGGGGTTTCAAGGTTGGCAGCGCACTTTTGACTCCAGTGATATCACGAGTGTCCATGGGTGGCGGCGATCACTTACCATCAGGTGTTCCGTCTGCTCGTCTGCCACCTATGACATTAAAAAAAACAAATTATATAACCATTATACATAAATTATGAACGTGTGGTACGAATGTTTCTCCAAAGTGAGAATCGAACCCGTAACCTTTGTCGTATAAATTCTTGTGAAAAAAATGTTTAGAAAGGCCTTTGATTGAACGCAGTTTTATTTGTTTTAAAAAATAAAAGAACGTTTTCAGAGTATGATTACCTTACTCTATGGTAGTTTCCCTCCAGGGACTCCAGAGGGCCTAATTTAAAGCGGTTAAGGGCGGTTCTAAATTAAGCCAACAGGGCTCAATCTTTATTCTATAATATCTATTTATATAAGGGTTGCGGGTTCGATCCCCGCACAGTACAAAAATTGTGTGCATGAACATGTCTGTTTGTATTGGTCTGGGTGTTTGTATGTATTATAAGTATGTATTTACAAAAGAAAAGTATTATATATTTGTAATCCCACTTTTGGTTCTGATATCCGTAATACAGGTGCTTGAGCTACCTATTCTCGGAGTCAGATCAATGTGTGTGACTGTTGTGAAATATTTATTTATTTATACTATTTGTAGAGAAGTAAACTCGATTGACAAAAGACAGGTTTTAACGTAATCCGAAAAGACGAAACACTAGCGCGATATAATCGACACCTAGCGCCATCTATTGGTACAGAATGGAACTGCTGTTCCGTAACGAAGTGAGGGTATGGAACTAGAAAACGCGGGCTTTAAACGGAATGTGCCAGTTTTTTGGAAAAAACGTGACAGAGTGTGAAAAAGATCCAAGCGGCCCTGACGCAGATTCGTGCGGTAGAGAAAGAACGTCGCCCAGCTGCACGTCACGCGCAGCATTCAAGTATGGCTTTCTATAAAAACCGGCCAAGTGCGAGTCGGACTCGCCCATGAAGGGTTCCATAGCAGCAAGTAAGATATATGGAAGGTAAATTGCGGTTTACGGTTTATAACGTATTAAAAAAAACTACTCACTATATCTAGTTCAAACCAATTTTCGTTGTTAGTTTTCATGATTATGTACAGCATATATTTTTTTAGTTTTATGATTCATTTATTATAGAAGTTAGAGGGGGGGGGGACACAATTTACCACTTTGGGAGCGTCTCTTGCGCAAAGTATTGTGTTTAGAAAAAAATGATGTTAAAAACCTCAATGTAATTTTTAAAGACCTATCCATAGATAGCCCACACGTATAGGTTTAGATGAAAAAAAATTTTTTGAGTTTCAGTTTCAAGTATGGAGACGCCCCCAATTTTTTGATTTTTTCCAATTTTTGTATAAAAATCGTAATGCGGTTAACAAAATACATCTATTTACCAAGTTTCAGTAGTATAGTTCTTATAGTTTCGGAGAAAAGTGGCTGTGACATACGGACAGACGGACAGACATGACGAATCTATAAGGGTTCCGTTTTTTGCCATTAGCCTACGGAACCCTAAAAAGGCACAGTCTGTTCAGGGTGCATGTCTATGAGTGAGGGCAGGCCACTAGTCCTCTGTAATCGAGGACCAATAGTACTGGTGGCAGTATAGTGAGCAAAGTTTACAGCCAAAGGCTGATGTTTATCTTCTCAACAAATAAAAGGCCAGCCCAGCCCGTACAATAGAGACCGCCTCAACGCTACAATACGTAACTATTAATTATGTACAGAAGTTGTTTGAAAGCTTTTGTATATGATACAACAGGAAATTCCTAACACATAGAAAACCGGCGTGCAGCAGCACTGTGCTGTGTTTCGCTGCGTGAGTGAGGGTACCGGAGGCCCAACCCGAGGGAAGGGGGATTTAAGCCTTAAAAAGACTTAAGTCAATGAAAAAAAATCATTGATTTCACTCACTTATGTCATGACAGATATAAGGGTCTCCTTTTCTATTAAGAAATATATTTTTAAGGTGTCCCCGGTTAAACTCTCGTCACCATCAACTATTTAGTGTATCGTTGACTTCAACCAATTATGCCCGTAACACCTTTCTGTTGCGCTCCTGTCGTAAATATAACAGCGATTTTTGTAACTTAGATCTATTTAACACTACACTGCGAGCGTATGAAAAGGCTGTTGTGGGTAAATTGTCTCCCGATTTTACAAAGTAGATATTTGTCAATAGTTAGATTCTTCCTTTTTGTTCATATTAGGTATGAACATCATGTTGCGGTTTTCATAATATTAGTTATTGGTGGAAACTTAATTGGTTTAAGATTATGTTTTTGTGTGTTAAATAGTGTTATTTTAAGTACTGTATGTTTCCTTACAATAGAAGAAAATAAATAAATAAATGTGGAGTCAATAAAACATCCTATTGGTTTCCGCTCATTTTGTCAATAAAGATATATGGTTCAAAATCTGGTAGGAACTATTTCCCTTTGCTTATAAAGGGTTATGGTTGGCAGAGCACTTGTGACTCCACTGGCGTCGCGGGTGTCCTTGGACGGCGGCAATCGCTTACCATCAGGTGATCCGTCTGCTCGTCTGCCACCTATTACATAAAAAAAATAACTGGGTTCCATAGAATAGTCAACAGGCTTTCAATGGAAGAAATACGCACATATCTACCTAAATTTGAAAGATTCAGTGGTGCATACTCGAATTTACGGCCTTCTCTATGGAAATCGTGTTATACCTAGTGCTATTTATGGATTAGTTAGTAATAATAAATGTAGCTCGCTCACATTTTTTTTTCTTTCTATACATAATTGTAATGATGAACTTACTATTATTACTACATACTACCTACTTTTAAGTTAAAATTCTAAGACAGTTATTCTTGTATCTTCTAAGTATCACTAGATTATTAAAGCTATTGTACGTAGAGCGGGGTTTCTCTAACACAAGTATTAATTTACTTAAAAGAGATCCTCGATCATAAAACAGAAATGTAAAAACCTGATACTGATTAAATTATTTGTATTTGTATAGTTAGTAAAGTAAAAAGATCTTTAATTCCAATAAAAAGGTAGAAACCAATTAACAATAAATCTAAGGCTACAAAATGATATAAACAAAAACCATAAACCAAGTATGGCTGTAGTACAATTATTGACAAAAGGTACTAGCCTCAGCATTTGCTCGGCTAAATGGCCAAGCACTGGTTTTCAGACTAGCCCTTACGGCGCGTCTCGGCCGTCAGAATTAACAAAGGGTGAGTAAAAAGGAGACGAAGAGAAGAATAAAAAAAAAGAAGTATGTAAAGCATGTATGTGCGAGTTTTATGTGTGAGTGTGCTTATGAGTAGGTATGTTTTGTGCTTGTAAACGAGTGTGTGTTATACCTTTTGCTAGGTTGAGCAACCCACCACCTCCTATGGCCATACCAACACTATGGTTATACTGGCCGAATCGTGGGAGATGTGCGCGGATATTGCGTGTCCTTTGGGACTATTGCACTCCACCGCGCACAATTCTTGACTCCCTACAAGTTATCAATCTATATCCTTGTCCCTAATTGTGCGTTTCTCCCCCTTCTGGGGCCGCAGACGCCACATCACAGGTGGCGCCCTCTAGCGCCGAGCAGTCCGGGTCGTTTCTCCTTCTGTGCCAGCCATGCGCGAACTCTCGAAGCCTGGCGAAGTTCGCCTCCGAGGACACAAGGTCCGGGTACCATATTGGTCCAGGTTCGTCAACCACAATCCCTTTTAACAGCTCCCCACGTAGGTCCTGGTATACTGGACAGCACCACAATACATGATGTCTGTCCTCCTCGCGTTCACCACATATACACGTACTATCATCCCTGAGCCGCATATCACACAGGCATTTGTTAAAATACCCATGCCCGGTTAGTATCTAGGACGTTACATAATCTGGTGCGACCCAGCGCGCACTGAGTCTCGCAGACACGTCGGGGAAGACGTCTTCCAAAATTTCTCGTTTGTGCCTGCTCATCTCTTCCTTGGTCGCGGACTGGCGTGCCACCTCCGTCCTGCCTGCACGGGCTACCTCCAAGTCTGCGGGTAAAACTCCGGCTAACACCGGGAGAGCGGCAGTGCTGACTGACCGGTACGCTTTGGTCATCAGCACTAGTGCAGGCCGCTGCCCCGGAGAAGGATGCCGCAGATGGATTGCACCCGGAGGCGCTCGAACCAGCAGGCCGCAGCATAGGTTGCTAGGTTGAGCAGTCCGTACTCCTGGTCACTGTTATCTGTTTGAGAGGAATGCGAGGAGGCTTCGTGTGTTGCTTTTTAAAGGTATCAGCTTCTTTAGCCGTAAGATTCCCAAAAAATGTATAGTAAAATAAGTCATTTGACTGCCTCGTTGGCGCAGTGGGTAGTGCACCGCATTTTAAAGCGACGGCGGCGCTTGAGGTCCCGGGTCGGGCCAAAATTTGTACCTGAGAAGTTTCAGCCCGGAGTCTGGAAGTTGGCGGTCTTGTACCCCCGTGCCACGGCACGTTAAGCCGTCGATCCTGCGCCAGATCCCTCTACGGTCGTGTCACACTGGTGTCCCATTGAAATACGAGGGCAAGGGAATAAATAGAGAGTGCACTTGTGTCTGCGCACACACTTAAGCACTATAATATATCCTGCGTAAGTGGCTCATCGCTCCCAAGGCCATTATACGGTTTATGCTGACGGTGGGCCTCGGAGACGATCTATATGTGAGAGCGGAGGTCACAATAGATCAAATATGGTCGCAGTTACCACTTGGCAACGAACGCTCTCCAGAACTTCGAATAGTAAAATAAATAAGTGGCTCATCGTTATGATTTCGGCCGCCTTAGTGGAAATCGGTTGGAGGATATTATTATAAGTCATTTATCTTTTTTTTCGAGGATGTCAAGAGAAGATAAGAAATGTTTACATTTTTATGACTCAGCAGTGTGGCATTTAAGTATATGACCTAACCTAATAAAAATGCTAAATTTATATACGATATAATTCGAAATCATAGATATACCGTTAGGGTGCCACACTTCGGCATGAATATGCCAGCTTGACCGGAGCGATACCACGGCCTCACAGAAACCCGGCGTGAAGCAGAACTGTGCTGTGTTGCGATGCCTGAGTCCTCACTCACGCAGCCGGCCCATTCATTCCGAAGCGTGGCTTGGGCTCCGGTACCCTCGTAACAGAAGCCCAATCCGGGGGAATGGGGGTTACTCAACTATTAATTATATACAGAAGTTGTATGAAAGCTTTTGTATAGGATACAACAGGGAATCCCTAACACACACTGAAAACCGAAGTAAAGCAGCACTGAGCTGTGTTTCGCTGCGTGAATCAGGGTACCGGAGGCCCAATCCGGGGGGATGGGGGGTTAAAGGGTTGGCAGCACACTTGTGACTCCACTGATGTCGCAGGTGTCCATAGGTGGCGGCAATCGCTTACCATCAGGTGATCCGTCTGCTCCTCCGCCACATATTACATAAAAATAAAATAGATACATACTCAGTTCCAAACCTTTTCTAAGAATATAGAAGTAAAATTATTTCTGTGTACATTTTTTCCCTTACTCTATGTAGACGGAATAAGGTGTAAAATCGCGTGCATTTTTGCTAGTTGCAGTGAGGTTTATCCACGAATCTTCAAGGATATCTTTACTTCGCTAGCCCCTTATCTGCAGATAAGACACCTAATAAACATAGACTTAGGAATGTTAAGATATGTCCTCATGGGCGTAAGAGCATAGGTGGATCGGGCTTGGATGTACAATCGACATAATTCCCGGTAGACTTACAGTTACTTACAGTATTGGAATAAAGTCATAGAACTTTGTCGATGTTGTACACTCAGCAAATCAATATCAAAAATATCTTTATCCAATTTTAGTCCATACAGAACATTTATGAATATCAAATATTATGTAATCTACCGCTGATTCGGAATGTCAGTTTCTACCGATAAGAATCAGCAAGAAACTCAGTAAGTAGTTACTTTTTTCAAATAATGTGGTAAATACGATTTTCATTATAATAAAAAGTATGATTACAGTGACAGTAAGACATAGGTACAATGCGTATAATCAGTATCGTTAGCGAAAATGAGTAAATACCCTAAGTGGTTAAATATAAAAATAAAGTTTAAAAACTAAAACCCGACTGCCAAAAAACACGATCTAAAAAGATTAAAACAAGAAAATTGTCTCTGCTGAAATGATTATGCCGTATCGCCGTGGTCGTATGCCACATTGATTTTATTTCATTATTATAATGAATTTGTTTTGCTCCAGTAGGGGGCATACGACCACGGCGATACGGCATAATCATTTCAGCAGAGACAATTTTCTTGTTTTAATCTTTTTAGATCGTGTTTTTGGTAGTCAGGTTTTAGTTTTTAAACTGTATTTTTATTTAACATTTTTTTAGTTATGTAAATATAATTACATATTTGAAATGTGCTAAAAAAGCTCTTTCATGTGATACCCCACACGGTACCGTCGAGCAAAATTGTTTTTTTAGTTCCTTACTCTAAGTCCCCTAGAGAGCGCTGTAATAAATTTAACGTGACGTCATGTTGCCTATAACCAGAAGACAACCAAGACGCTTCTAACGACACCTCATTTATTCAAATATGATAACAAGTTTAAAAGTTACGTGGAAACAGATGAACATACATACATAGCCTGTCAAAATCATAACCCTCCTTTTGCTTTGCCGTAGTTGGGTAAAAAGAAAATGAGCTTTATAAGTTAACCAGTTATTAGACATTGTAAAATTTAAAAAAAGTGATTCCATTTTGATGATTCATATTAATTCATACAAGATCTCACAAATATTGCCCTGATTCCGAAGAATAATTTCAGACAATTCAGGGGAATAAGGTTAAAATATATTACAGACCGACCAAGATCATAAGGCACTCGGGACTACGCTGCGGCGGCCTCCTCGTGTGGTCCTTTCAGTAGTATTTTTGCTCTGTTTGGAGCTGCTACCGAAAGGGTCCTGGCGTCCCTGGGCAACGGCGGGTAGTAATCGGCATCGCCCATTGCTACTCGACGGCTAACAGCTGCACACACACGGGAGGGCTCCTGGAGTCGTTCTGTCGACCCCCAGTTGAGCCCCCCCGGGGCCTAGGACCAGCCTCACGGTTTGGGGCATCGGAAACCCCTCTCCTGTGGCCTTTTTTGTTCTGGGCCCGGGGCCCTGTCCGGCGTCACGCTACGCGTGATAGCGTTTTCGACGTGGGCCCCACTGGGTGGAGAGCTTTCGGGCTCAGCGGCCGTAAGGCCATGTGCTGGAGGTCCGGCGTTGTGTCGTCTAGCCAGGATGGCTCAATGTCGACCGGTGGTGCCAATTTTCTCGGCTCCGCATCCAGCGGAGTTGGGTTTTGCGGCGTTTTTCGTTTTGAAGCCTGTGGGTTTTATTTCCCCAACCCACTCTGCACTGCAGCTGCTGCACTGCACTGCAGCTGGGGAAAGGTACTCGCAGTCCTCCTCCCGGTGGTGTTTGCACTGCAGCCAGCAGTGTGGGCGCCATTCGGGGGGCGGTGTTTGGTGGGCCGTGGGAGAGGCCCTAGGTCCGTTGGACCGGAGTGTGGTAAAAGGCCATACTGGCGAGCCTCTTTCACCCTGAGCGGGTTCGCGGTGACAAGGTTCGTCCTATAGCCCGCGTTCCCGCTCTGAGAGTTTCTCCCGGGCGAGGGATGGAAACTGTCGCAGAGAGTTTAGTGGGTATGCCCCTAGGAGCACCCCAGGGGAGAGCCCCACACTACCCGGCCGACTCCCAGCGACCGGGTGTGCATAAGGCGGCGCCGACGTCGGTTCCTTCTGAGCCGGCGGCATTCTCTCTGCGTTACCAAAAAAAATATATATATATCATAAGGCACTTCAGTGACATTGACATGGGGGCGCTGTACAATATTTTTTCTATGGGAAAATGTCAAAAACACTGACACTTGTAAAGGAAACCGCGTTAGTTCCGACTTTTGCCACGTGCCAAATAAACGTGATCAGTGTGTTTTTGCATTTTGAAAATTTATGGGAATGACACATTGACGTTGTCAGTTAAAGGCAGTATCTAGTAACATTAGTCATACAACACGACTCGACTGCCTCGGTGGCGCAGTGGTTAGTGGGTCGCACTTTTAAGCGACGGCTGTGCAAGAGGTCCCGGGTTCGATCCCCGGGTCGGGCCAAAAATTTGTACCTAAGTTTTCGGTAAGAAATTCTTAGTGGCAGCCCGGAGTCTGGAAGTTGGAGGTCTTGTACCCCCGCGCCTCAGAAAGCACGTTAAGCCGTTGGTCCTGCGCCCAATCCCTCTCTGGTCGTGTCACAGTAGTGTCCCATCGGAATATGAGGGTAAGGGAATAGAGAGTGCACTTGTGTTTGCGCACACACTTGAGCACTATAATATACCCTGCGTACGTGGCTGATCGTTGAGATTGGCCGCCGTAGCCGTAATCGGTTGGAGGATATTATTAGTCATACAAACATCCACGTATTACAAAAGGCGATCTAAAATTAATTACCGTATAAAATCTCATGCCATCCCGTTTCAACATGCTAAAAAGAGTTGGAACGTGTTTTCATCATCATCCCGTGCCGCCCGCATCCAATGGGTTCATGAATGGATGGAACGTGTTTTGTTCCGGAACTATTCTTAAATCGCATTTTGTAATGAGGGGGGACAAAGTAAATAATAAATATTTCACAACATCACATACATTGACCTGACTCTGAGATAGCACCTGTGTTACAGATAAAATCAAAAGTCTAGTCTACTTTGTGTTTAGATCTACAATATCAATCATGTTAGTCAATAATTCAATGATAATTTAGTACGAACGTTTTCTTCACAAAAATAGCATGAAATAAATATTTTAGCACACAAAAAATAAATTAGGCAAAATAGTGATATTGTTTTAAATGTGATAATGTGATGTGGTAGAATAAAATACAAAATGTATAGAAATAGAGGTAAGGTTTAGTGCTAAAGGCTCATTAGGCCGAAAATTTACTGAAAGGTTGCGGGAGGGGAGTGTTTTGTACATTTTTTTTATGTGATTCTTGGCAGCACCTGATGGAATAAATGAATATATTTTTGTTTTTATATATATGTATGTATTTTTAATTGTTTTCTGTTTGTGGCAAATTGTGTTCTGTTTACAACTGTTGTACTAAGTTCTGCGTTGTGATGTCTAAACCTAATAATAAATGTTTTCTTTCTTTCTCTCTTTGATGGTAAGCGATTGCCGCCGCCCATGGACACTCGTGGAGTCACTAGTGCGCTGCCAACCATTAAACCTCTTTTTCCCCGGATTTGGCCTCTTATATCACTTGTACCATTAATTAATTTATTTAATTAATTAGAACACCAACATAAAATACATTTTGACAATACATAAGGGGTTATATAATGGGGTATAAAGCTTAATTAATTTACAATTGCAGGTGCAGACTGCATGCTATAGAAATAAGTTAAGAAGCAACAAACAATTTATAAAGAAAATAATATTTAAAAACACATTTTACGTAGTGTGGCTGTTGGGCAGTTTAAAGTTGCGATTGTCACCCGCGAATAAATCGAGACCCTTTTATCAAACTGATGTAGTCTTTAACAAGACGGTTCAATGGAGCATTTTATACAAGTGACACAACATTGTGTCAATAGCACCATCAATGGTACTAGTGACACTCATTTAGGATCAGTAGTACCATTACGGTGACGGGTAGGGCACACTAGCGATGCCAATCGATTTTGATTTTTAGCTACTAAACCGGATCTATTTTAAACAATTTCGTGATTACAACCTCTTGGCACACACCTAGCTGTTGGGTCCGTGCACAAACGCGAAAAATGTATTCACGCTAAAAGTGGCCGCTTTTGGCGGTAATAAATTCTTCGCGTACAAAAACGGACCCAACATTTGTGCATAGTTACTTAATAAATAGTATGTTTGCTGAGAGGTTGTATTCCCGAAATTGTTTAAAATAAATTTGCCCTACCCGTCGCCTTAAATACAAGTTTTAATCTCAAGTGTCACCTATGTTGGGAGTCCTAAATAAATAAATGATTTGCTATAGTTACCCACAGATACAGAAACAATGTAAACACAGTCAGTCGAGTGAACTGTAAAGTCGTTAAATTAAGTGGAACATCGAACAAGCAAACAAACAAATTACTAACTTTACTACTTTAACAAGCGCACCGACCTTCCAACATTTACCTTAACAGTTAAGATAACTATGACAGATCGGTCTTTGTGTAACTTACTCATTCATAAAGCCTCGTTCTCATTGAAGGTGTTTGGTGAAGGTCCCGCCAGAATACCAGCGCTGCTGCGGTAATGCAGATATTGTAGTAGCAGCTAATGCTGAGGTCGGGACCTGGTTGACCACACGCTATCCACATCTCTTTGTCCCTCTTCTGTGTAAAATTTATGATTTTTTAAACCGTGTACCAACTGTTATATTTTTGTTTCCTGTGTATTGTGATGGTCAATAAATGTATTTTCTTTCTTTCTTTGGTAAAAAGAAAATCTTTCTTTTCCTGTTTTGCTATTGCTTTCCTTTAGTATTGGGCAAGCCGTGTAACTCGACCGGAGTAATACCACGTCCTCACAGAAAACCGGCGTAAAGCTGTGCATGCGAGTGAGGGTACCGAAGGCTTAATCCAGGGGAAGGGGTTTAAAGGTAAACAGCGAACTTGTGACACCATTGGTTTAGCAGGTGTCATGGGCGGCGGTAATCGCTTACCATCAGGTGATCCGTCAGCTCGTCCGCCACCTATATCATAAAAAAAAAATAGCATGCACTTAAAATCCGTCGGACGACGTAAAAAAGTTTTAAGTATAAAATCCGTCGCGGGTTCAGTTGGGACTCGAACCCATATCCTTCCACGTTGCAGGTGGCTGTTCTGCCAATTAAATTAACCAATTCAATTAAATTATGTTATATGACTATCAGCCGTGTGGTCCCCGGCAGAGTAGAATAGGCCACCCTCACTCTTACCGAGGTGTCGTAAAAGGCGACTAAGGTAAAGCTGCTGGCATGATCATCAGCACCCAGAGAAGGAAAACTCTGCATTTATATCAAAACCCTCGCCAACCCGTCTGCCAAGCGTGGTCAGTATGGCAATTACCCCTCATGTGATTGAGGGAGGCCCGTGCCCCAGCAGTGGGGACTTAAATGGGCTGATGATGATGATGTACACACTTTGAGTCACATACGTTGTAAACTTTTACATATTCCCTCCAAATTGGCCCGTTATGTCAGTTGTACCATTAATGGTACATGTGACACAACATTGCGTCAATCGTACCATCAATGGTACTAGTGAAACTTGTTAAGGATCAGTAGTACAATTAAGAAATTTTCTATGAATATTGTATTTGACGGAACAGACGGAATTGGACCTTCGATACCCTCACGACGACGACAACGAAACTCAGTTCACATCAGTTTTCTGTGAGGCTGTAGTGTCACTCCGGAAGCATGGCTCTCCTAAGGTGAAACGGTGTTTGTATGAGGACTATTTATTATTTGATAGAAATGGGTGAGCCCTGCGTCTCATAGCCACTGCGACCAGTAGATGACCTATTGTGGCATCCCCGTAACCTATTACAGCACCTCATGTAGCTCCAGTTCCAGGATAAACCCGAGAATGGAGCTGATGGGGGAACTCTTGATCTCGTCAGCTGAGATCATGTGTGCTCCCAGGTGCCGGCTTCTGCAGCGGTGCAGCGCTATGCACTCGCCGAGGACGTGGATATTCGTTTCCTCGTCCTCGCGACAGAACCTGCAGATTTTGGTATCTGAAAGGCCCATGTTATGAGGACTAACCCCAAGTGTCTTTAAAATCCTCACGATGCCTTATAATTTTACATCTAGGCACAGTCAAACGAATAACATCGCATCGCCCACTCGTGCGATCGTTTACCTGTTAGCGTGACGCTAAAAACCAACATTATGTTTGACTATGAATCACTATGCTATTTTACATCATTTATCAATCTTGAAACTATTGAAAGTGACTGTGATTTTAAGCTTGTGGATTTTCTTATCAGATAATGTGTGCCAAAAAAGTGTTGTCTCGTCTTTTCTCTAGCCAAAATGTAAATTTGAATTCTGACAATAGTAATAATAAATTAATTGTGTGTAGTCGGAAAAGGATTTTCGGGACATGTCCAGGTTTGTCGTTAAACTCCTGAAAAAAGTGGTGCTCAATAGGGATTCGCGGAATTTCCCTTACATCACTGGGCATGCCGGTCGCTCTTAAGGTGACGGGTAGAGTGCACTAGCAACGCCAATCGATTTTAATTTTTAGCTACTAAACGGGATCTATTTTAAACAATTTTGGGGTTAAAACCTGTCGGCAAACACTTATACTATTTATTAAATAACCATGCACAAAATGTTGGGTCCGTTTTTGTACGCGAAAAATTTAATCACGCCATAAGCGGCCACTTTTGGCGTGAATCAATTTCAATTTCAAATTTTTCGCGTACGCGTTGGACCCAACATTTTTGCATGGTTATTTAATAAATAGTATAAGTGTTTGCCGATAGGTTGTAGCCCCGAAATTGTTTAAAATAGATCCCGTTTAGTAGTTAAAAATTAAAATCGATTGGCATCGCTATTGTGTCCTACCCGTCACCTTAAGCACTTACTTACTTCGATGTTCAGCGGCTCGATATACAGGAAATGTTCAGGTTTGTTGTCAAATTCCTGAAAAAATGTGTTGGTTACTTACTTAGGTACTTCGATAGTTCAGCGGCCCGATATGAATCTTGGCCTTTGAACGAGATAGAAAAGTTTAGCGATATTGGCCAAAAGAGACTTGTCACACAAATACTTGTAGGTACCTGACGTCAATGTTAAAGATAAAACCACAAGAAGAATGTCACATTCTTAAATATTTACCAACTTCGAAAACAGGGTTGGTCATATGTTTTTTTATGAGTCTTAACCGATTTCTCATTTCTGCCAATATGAACTGATAAGCAAATATTTTTTTTATTTTAATAAACATACTTTTCGAGGTGGTCCCATTTTTTATAATGCCAGGATCTTAGGAAAATCGATGGTACTTTTCAAATGCCATGTCGTACTTAGCACGCGTGAAGCATTGATAGGGTCCTATCTAAATAAGTAAATAAAAAGCGGACTGTAGATACATAGAAGCTGGATTATTGCCAATTCGCGGATTTATCTAGCGCGGTTCGGTGGCGTCCCGGGGTGGTCCGTGTGTGTGCCGGGCGTAGGAGGCAGAAGCAAAGTGGCCCGGGGAACGGCGACGCGGTGGACCACGGCGTAGTGACCGCTGTGACGTCACGGCCCGTGACGTCTCCTCCCGCGTGTTCATGACCGGTTGCGGACAAGCAATGTAACTCATGCATTTGCTTATGACATAATTTTTTAACTGATAATTATGTACTTACTTTACTTTTAATGATAATCATTTGATGAACTACGTTGGAACTCCTTAATAAAACAGCAAATTAACCGCAATTATTGGAGTAACACAGTTACGCTGACCAGGCGCTTATTTACCTCAATGTGTCCTGTTTCATTATTTTCAATTAAGTAGGTTGTTTTAAATTTAATCCATACGTACTATCCGTATACAACCTGCGCGGATAAAGAATGGGATCAGAAATGGCGGCGCATATATTCACTTCTCGCTCGCACACTATTTGCGTCTATACTCGTGCGGGTGTGCAAGCGAGAAATGAATAGATGCGCCGCCATTTCTGATCCCATTCTTTATCCGCACAGGTTGTAAGTACTGTTACATATGCTTAAAGCATGCTAATTTTGAGCATGAGCAATAGGTATTATAAACGTGAAAGTGTGAGTGTCTGTTCGTCTCTCACAGCAAAACTGAGCGACAGATTGCCGTGATTTTTAAGTGGAGGCAGTTACAAGGGATGGAGAGTAATTAAGGCTACGTTATGGCAAACCGAATTCCACGCGAGCGAAGCCACGGGCGACCGCTAGTTGTGTCTAAATTTATTAAGCAAATATTTCTTTTTCCCCAGATTTAGAACTAGGCATTCCCGAAGAGGGTGAGAATGGAGAGGGGGAGCAGGGGGAGCAGGGGGAGCAGGGGGAGCAGCCCCTCCTGCCGCAGGGTAGCCTCGAGGACGTAGGCCCCAAGCTCTACCTGCCGTCCAGGCCTAGCAACCTCAGCCTGGCAGAGTTAAAGTAAACATATTTAGATTTTTCATTAATTGCTATTTTTTTTTCTTTCATTTTGGCACAAAACAGTTCTTTTTTATGCTAGAGGCGATACCAAGCAAGCGCATCACTTGATGAAAAAATATCATCGCCGCCCATGAACATCCGCGAAATCAGAGAGATCGCAACATCACATAGGTACATTGATCTGACTACGAGATAGGTAGCTCAAGCACCTGTGTTACGGATATCAGAACCAACAGCGGAATACAAATATATACTTATAATACATAGAAAATACCTAGACCAATACAAACAGACATGTTCATACACACAAATATTTGTACTGTGCGGGGATCGAACCCGCAACCTTTGCAACAAAGTATATACAAAAGTCGCAACCTTTTAAATACGCATAGTATGTAATTTAGCGGTTTTTGTGACTTTTCTCAGAATAGTTGATATTTTTATAGTAATCTCTTGCAATTTATTCTTAAGTAAATAACACACTTAAAAATTTCATCTCGTGTTCAGGCGGCACTCGAACCCACACCTTCCACAATTCGGGTGGATGTTCTACCAATTAGACCACTGGATGCGTTACTAAGCCGACGAAATTTGTAAGTGCTTGATTCGACATGAGCTGTCTCGATAGTCTCATCAATATTGTAGGTATATTTACAATATCCAATGGAAATATTATTACAAATATTTAACCACCAGTTAAGATGAGACTGCTAAATCAATAGTTGATATTTTTATAGCAATCTTTTGCAATTTATTCTTAAGTAAATAACACATTTAAAAATTGGTAGAAAATCCACCCGAATTGTGGAAGGTGTGTGTTCGAGCTCCGCCTGAACACGAGATGAAATTTTTAAGTGTGTTATTTACTTTTCCCAGAATATTTTTTCTGAATACTCAGAATAGTCTAAGAGCCCAAGACAGCCAGATTTCCGTGAATTTTGTAAATGCTGAAAAGTTTGCATCTATTAAGTAATAACAACCAGCAACTGTAGAGATTGGGTTGTACTTTCCAAGATATCTTGATTAAATAGCTGATGCTAAATTAGTACCTGATGCTCCTCATTTTATAAAGCTCTTTTATCCATTCATTGACAGACCATTTTCACGGTTTCTTCTCCCTGCCTACCCTGCGAAACCTGAACTTGAAAATAATGTACCTATCAAGAAGTACCTAAATATGGATATTTTCTTTAACAATAATTGTACAACTTCCACATTCCAGAAACCACCCGCGCTTTCACCATCTATCGAACCTCGACATGGAGTCCGTGATGTCGTCAGCTCCTTCAACAGTCACCAACACTCCGGTTACGGAACACGCCGAGGGTCTGCCCAGGAGATGGAGGCGGAGCGACAGGCGCCTGAGGAGATACAACACCGAGCTGCTCACTGCCATCGAGGAGCATCAGATCGAAGAGGTTGAGAGGTAATCATCTGGATCATCAGTTGCTTCCACAGTCACTAACACTCCGGTTACGGAACACGCCGAGGGTCTGGTCAGGAGATGGAGGTGGAGCGACAGGCGCCTGAGGAGATACAGCACCGAGCTGCTGACTGCCATCGAAGAGCATCAGATCGAAGAGGTTGAGAGGTAATCATCTGGATCATCAGTTGCTTCCACAGTCACTAACACTCCGGTTACGGAACACGCCGAGGGTCTGGTCAGGAAATGGAGGTGGAGCGACAGGCGCCTGAGGAGATACAACACCGAGCTGCTCACTGCCATCGAGGAGCATCAGGTCGAAGAGGTTGAGAGGTAATCATCTGGATCATCAGTTGCTTTCACAGTCACTAAATCTCCGGTTGCGGAACACGCCGAGGGTCTGCCCAGGAGATGGAGGCGGAGCGACCGGCGCCTGAGGAGATACAACACAGAACTGCTCACTGCCATCGAGGAGCATCAGGTCGAAGAGGTTGAGAGGTAATCATCTGGATCATTAGTTGCTCCCACAGTCACTAAAACTCCGGTTACGGAACACGCCGAGGGTCTGGTCAAGATATGGAGGTGAAGCGACAGGCGCCTGAGGAGATACAACACCGAGCTGCCCACTGCCATAGAGGAGCATCAGGTCGAAGAGGTTGAGAGGTAATCATCTGGATCATCAGTTGCTTTCACCGTCACTAATGCTCCGGTGACGGAACACGCTGAGGGTCTGCCCAGGAGATGGAGGCGGAGCGACAGGCGCCTGAGGAGATACAACACAGAACTGCTCACTGCCATCGAGGAGCATCAGGTCGAAGAGGTTGAGAGGTAATCATCTGGATCATCAGTTGCTTCCACAGTCACTAACACTCCGGTGACGGAACACGCTGAGGGTCTGCCCAGGAGATGGAGGCGGAGCGACAGGTGCCTGAGGAGATACAACACCGAGCTGCTCACTGCCATCGAGGAGCATCAGATCGAAAAAGTTGAGAGGTAATCATCTTGATCATCAGTTGCTTCCACAGTCACTAATGCTCCGGTGACGGAACACACCGAGGGTCTGCATAGGAGATAGGTGCGGAGTGACAGGCCCCTAAGAAGATACAACACCGAGCTGCTCACTGCCATCGAGGAGCATCAGATCGAAGAGGTTGAGAGGTACAAATGTTTGATTGGAATTAAAGTCATCTGATGGTAAATGATCACTGTCACCAGATCAGCTACATCAGAAGGAATTCAGATGCGTTTCTTGACTTTTAAGGATAGAATAAAAGCCACAACAGACGCAGACGCTAGAAGCTGATCTCACCGACCGCTCATTCCACAACGCATTACACTTAAAAAGCCGAACGCGGCCACTGGGTCGCTTTCCACTAGATTATTATTACCGATCGATCCAGAACCCAAAAAGTCGCTAAAACGCGCGATCTCGACACCGCGATTGAACGCAAATCAATCACTCGGCGAACTCAGAAATGATGAGATTCGCAGGAGAACCAAGGTCACAGACGTAGCCCAAAGGATTGCATGCCTCAAGTGGCAATGGGCAGGGCACATAGCAAGGAGAACAGACGGCCGTTGGGGCGGAAAGGTCCTCGAGGGAAGGCCACGTACAGGAAGTCGAATCCGTGGCAGGCCTCCTACAAGGTGGACCGACGATCTGGTGAAGATCGCGGGAATCCATTGGATGCGGGAGGCACAGGATTGATCTGTGTGGAGAACATTGGGGGAGGCCTATGTCCAGCAGTGGACGTCTATTGGCTGAAGTGATGATGATGATGATGATTGAACGCAAAGAGTCGCCAAATCGTGATGCAGCATAGATAGGTACAGTCGCAAAGTCGATGGTCGCCGATGCTAAAAGTAGCGTGTGTGCTGTAAAGCTCTGAGATCTTTTCTTGAAGGGCATTCGGCCGCATCCGTGAACACCACTGATAGGAGCCGGTTCCACAGTTTTCTTGTGTGCGATAGGAAGTGACGTGAGAAATGCATTGTTGACTTTACTTACTTTTACCATCAGTAGACTACTTGCTCGTTTTCCTTCGTTTCAGTCATGTAACTATGTCTTTAGAAATTTTGATAATGGGAGAGCCACGCTTCGGCATGAATGGGCCGGCTCGACAGGAGTGATACTACGGCCTCACAGAAAACCGGTGTGAAGCAGCAATGTGCTATGTTTCGTTGCGTGAGTGAGGGTACCGGAGGCCCGATCCGGGGAAAAGGGGGGTTTAAAAGTTGGCAGCGCACTTGTGACTCTACTGGTGTCGCGGATATCTATGGGCGGCGGCAATCGCTTACCATTAGGCGATCCGTCTGCTCGTCTGCCACCTATCACATAAAAAAGTGCCTTTCCTGGAATGAGCATGTTTTCATTTACATTTACATCTATTTCAGACTTCTTAAAGCTGGCGCAAACCCCAACGCCACCTGCCGCCTGGACCACGTCTCAGCCTGCCACCTCGCAGCCATGCACGGAGGGGACTCCTTGGCTCTCCTGGTGAAGTTCGGGGTCGAGAAGCACCGGGTGGACAAGAGTGGCAGGACTCCCCTACACTTAGCAGCGTGGGCAGGGAACGCCAGGCAAATGGCCATATTGCTGGATTTTCCAGAAGGTAAAGGCAATTATGCTCTTTAATTTTATGGTTGTTTTTATGTGGAACCCGTTTGGAACAGTTTTTTTTTATTTTTATTTTTTTTATTTTACAGTGGTAGTGAACGCTGCCTTTGGTCCAAAGGTTGTGGGTTCGATACCCGCACAGTACAAACATTTGTGTGCACGAACATGTCTGTTCGTATTGGTCTGAGTGTTTCGTATGTATTATAAGTATGTATTTACAAAAGAAAAGTATTATATGTATATTTGTAATCCCACTGTTGATTCTGATATCCGTAACACAGGTGCTTTGAGCTACCTATCTCGGAGTCAGATCAATGTATGTGATGTTGTGAAATATTTATTTATATTATTTATTTATTCTACGTCCGGTTACCTTTTAAGTATGTAACCACGCCCAGGGATCAACGGGATCCAGGTCGAACCACCTGGAAGCATCAGCGCGAACCGGACGTTACGACCGAATCGGAGTTTCGCTCCCTTTCATGCGTGCTTTGTTTCTCCTTTGTTTGAATGCGACAGGTATAATCTCGTTCGTTACGGGACGTCTTCATACTAAGGTCCCTGGCGGGACTACTCTGGCACAAAATAATAGACACTGAAGTTCGTTGACCTATGCTCTAAGACAATCGTAACGTGACTCTCAAGTGCGCTGCCAACGTTTTCTCTTTCCGGCCGAATTGGGCTCCAGTACCCACTTAGCAAAATAGCAGCGCAGGCGCTGCTGCAGCTGGTTTTCTGTGAGTCCGTGGTATCACCCTAGCACAACATGGGCCGGCCTTTCAGATACCAAAATCTGCAGGTTCTGTCGCGAGGACGAGGAAACGATTATCCACGTCCTCGGCGAGTGCATAGCGCTGCACCGCTGCAGAAGCCGGCACCTGGGAGCACACATGACCTCAGCTGACGAGATCAAGAGCTCCCCCATCAGCTCCATTCTCGGGTTTATCCTGGAACTGGAGCTACATGAGGTGCTGTAATAGGTTACGGGGCTGCCACAATAGATCATCTATTGGTCGCAGTGGCTATGAGACGCAGGGCTCACCCCATTTCTATCAAATAATAATCACCCTAGCATAGAGTAACTTATATATCACTCCAGTCGAGCTGACCCATCCATGCCGAAGCGCAGCTCTGTCACACGAAAGAAGACATATAAAAAATGCAAACACAGTAAAATTGCTAGATAAAATGATGAATTATTAAGATAATTAAACAATTATACTGCCACTCTACCACAAACTAGACTAAAATACTCAATAAGATCGAAAAAGTAACAATTTTATTTGATTTGATCGGTGGCAAACGAGCAGACGGATCGCCTGATGGTAAGCGATTGCCGCCGCCCATAGCCACCGGCGACACCAGTGGAGTTACAAGTGCGCTGCCAGCCGTACTAGAAAGAATAATAGAATCTCTAACGGCCGCACTCAGGGACGTCATTTAAACTAACGTTCATTGACTTCAGTATCGGTAGTAGTCTTTATGCGTATCAAAGCAAGGGTCAAGCGACGCCAATCGATTTTAATTTTTAGCTACTAAACCGGATCTATTTTAAACAATTTCGGGGTTACGACCTCTCGGCAAACACTTATATACTATTTATTAAATAACCATGCACAAGTGTTGGGTCCGTTTTTGTACGTGAAATTCACGGCAAAAGTGGCCGCTTTTGGCGTGAATCAATTTTTCGCGTACGCGTTGGACCCAACATTTGTGCATGGTTATTTAATAAATGGTGTTTGCAGAGAGGTTATAACCCCGAAATTGTTTAAAATGGATCCGGTTTAGTAGCTAACAATTAAAAACGAATGGTCTCGCTAGTTAGGGCTACCCGTCGCCTTAAGCTAATGTTCATTAACTTTAGTATCGGTAGTCTTTATGCGTACCAAAATAAGGGTCAATATTTTTTCTTAAGTTAACGACTTTGAGTGCGGCAGTTATGCTTTTATCACGTGAACGACTTGTTACCTTTCGTTCTTTGTTGTTTTTTTTTTAATTTAAGCAATTACCTACCTGAATTTTGTCACTTATTTTTATTCATGTATCCGATATTTTGATTGGATATTCGTCGTCAATACACGATGTCAGTTAGGTAAGTGTGATAAGGAAAACTTTCAAATTTACAATCTTTTGTTTTATTCTTTTGGTGAACTCTTCAAGTGCGTCTCATGACCACAATCAGGTGGAACTCCCGGTCCGGCGCCACCACGGCCTCCGATTTCTTAGACACCAGCCTCAGGACTATCAGATCGTCCGTCACGTCCTGTAACCAAACAGTCATACATAAATATTTGAAATAGATATTTTCGCAAATAAGCCTCAAAAATTCAGGCGTCAGTTGCTGCAGTACTTGACGCCTGAATAGGGTTGCCAGATAGTAACTTATCAAAATCAAAATCAATCAAAAATCAAATAAATCTTTATTTGCATAGGCTTGTTCACAGCACTTACAAATCGTCATACATTTGAATGATTTAAAACTATAAGTACTTATGTATAATTTACATGTTAATACATATATATGTTGATACATAAAATATACTAAAAAAAAGTAAATAAACATAATGCGATTCTACCACCGGCTCGGAAAGTTGTTTCTGGTCGAGAAGATCCGGCAAGAAACTCGCCAGTTACTCTTTTTAATCGCCAACTTTTTTACAATGGTTTATTATCCTCATACCAAATCCGGGACAGTTCTAGAAAAACAATAGAAAAATGTCGGGTCGTGGCTACAATCGCAATTTTTTTTTCAAAGGATTAATTTAAAAGTATTTTATTTTCAAATACCTACTTTTATTAAAAGTAGGTACGTAATTAGAAGGAACTTACCGCCAGTTATAATTCTAAGTTGAAGTACTGTGGTAGTAAATCACGCGTTAAACTATTATAGATTTGAGTACTTCGCTTAAATTAGCAAATTTAAACATTCGTAGACAATGGAAACTAAATAACAAATTAAATATTATTAAACTGAAGAAAAAAAAAGAGTAATAATAAGACGCTATCATCAAAAATTTTAAACATGAAAAAGTCAGACAGCGGTCAGTATATTTTGTTTAAAAAATAATAACTTTTCTGAATCCGGGACAATAAGCGCTATTTACTGGACACGGGACAAGAGGCAAGATTCCGGGACAATCCCGGATTTCCCGGCGGTCTGGCAAGCCTACGCCTGAACCACCTATTCGTTAGCGAACCCGTCACAATTACTTGGACATAATTAAATTTTATAAAGTTTTGTTTATTCTTAACGCAGGTACTAATAGTCCACATTGCATGCCAAACCTATAAGTACTCACACTTAGCTTTAAGATTATGTTCGTCTATGTAGTTATTTGCTTGTAACAGTGTTTATCTTGTTGGTTGTCCTAATAAAATAAATAAATAAGATTTTGACCGTGGGAGAGCCACGCAACCGGACCGGCTCGACCGGAGTGCTACCGCGGCCTCACAGAAAACCGGCGTGAAGCAGCACTGTGCTGTGTTTCGCTGCGTGAGCGAGGGTACCGGAGACCCGATACGGGGGAAACGGGGTCTTAAAGGTTGGCAGCGCATTCGTGACTCCACATCGCCGCTGTAAATGGGTGGCGGCAATCGCTTACCATCAGGTGATGCGTCGGCTCTTCAGGGGAACACGTGATGGTAATTTTATTGATCATAATTGTAAGTGATCATCACCACTGCTCGCTCAGAGGTGTTGCTGATAGGTTAGATACCGGTTTTTTTATAAAAGTAGGTACTTCTCTCAAAAAGGTCGGTTCAACCCTAAAAGTTAAGTAACTCATAACTGTCAGTATATAATATCCTCTAACCGATTACGGCTACGGCGGCCAATCTCATGGATTAGCCACGTACGTAAGATATTTATAGTGCTCAAGTGTGTGCGCAAACACAAAAGTACCTACTCCCTATTTCCTTACCCTCATATTCCGATGGGACACTACAGTGACACGACCGCAGAGGGATCGGGCGCATCACCAACGTGCTTTCCGAGGCACGGGAGTACAAGACCGCCAACTTCCAGACTCCGGGCTGCCACTAAGAATTTCTTACAGAAATCTAAAGTATAAATTTTTGGCCCGACCCGGGGATCGAACTCGGGACCTCTTGCGCGGCCGTCGCTTTGAAGTGCGACCCACAATCCACTGCGCCACCGAGGCAGTCAGGATATACCAAACTAGATGCAACCAGACTGTTCCATAGACCCTTATCTGGGGTTCCACTAATTTATAAACGAAGAATCTGCCAAATTGTAATCCCCTGTGTCTGTATTACTCTCAAGCGAATGTACTCACAATTTCTTTAAGAGCGTTCGAAGCGTAGTGGGAGAGAGCCCTCATGTGCGTGGAGTAGGTGGCTGCTGTCAAGCTGTCCAGGGTAGTTGTCTCTGGAAACCCTGGAGATGCAATGTTTTCTACAGTCAAATCACATTTAGGGAGTTTTCAAAACGGAGCGACGACGCAGCGAATACAGCGCAGCGTTTTTGTTATAATTTGGAATGTGATTATAAATGTTTATTGACATATAGTGAGGGCTAGATGCAACTAAATTAAGTTTGGTAAAGGGGATTTTTAGTTTATTTGTGTATCTATCATTTCGTTTGACTCTTTTATCTGGTGAATAAAACGTTTGATGTTTTTTTACAAACTTACAAGACTCTAAAATATATATTGACGTTAAGGTTATGATTTTGTATTTATTAAAGTGGGGTCTACAAGATTCCATTTGGCTTATATTTGTTAGTATTCTTATGCATTTTTTCTGCAATGTGAAAACTTTTTCTGCGTCACAAGAGTTTCCCCAGAAGATAACACCATACGAGAGTCTAGAGTATGCATATGCATAGTATGCTGTAAGCGCAGTATCAAAGACCGTGGTTCTCTTTAAGTGTTGCAGGGCATAAATGAAGGATGACATTTTATTAAGCAATTTTTGCACGTGGCTCTTTAAATTTAAGTGGGTATCCAGGTCTAATCCTAACAATGTAGCTGAACTCACAGTTTCAATCATTTTATTATCATATTCAAATGCTATGCTTAAACCAGCTTTCTGGTAGGGCTTAAATTGGATAATTTTTGTTTTGTCCAAATTTAGTTCTAGGTTATGGATATGAAGCCATTGCATAATTTTGTCTAGAGTTCTTTTTAATCTATTATATAGTTCTTCACTATTAGCGCACGACATTCATACAGACACATCGTCGACGAAAAGGACACAATGTTCATCTACTATGTTTGGGCGGCCATTAATGTAGACAAGAAAGAGAATACATCCTAAGACGCTGCCCTGTGGAATAGAGCCCGTTACCAAAACTCTGTCAGATCTAACATTGCCGATTTTGCCTGTTTCAAAGTTTGTATCGTTTACATCGACATATTGGAAACGGTTATGCAGGTACGATTGAAACCATTTGTACGCCACCCCTCTGATGCCCGTCTGATACAATTTATTTAGCAGGATATCGTATCGGACTCTATCGTAGGCTTTACTCATATCGAGTAAGAGACCGACGGCAATTTTCTTGTTATTTATTTCTGCAAAACCGTTTTTTGTGTATTTATATATTGCCAAAATTGTAGAATGTTTTTTCCTAAAGCCACTTTGGTTATCGTGCAAGATTTTAAATTTTTCGTAAAAGGGATAGCATCCCCCAGCACCAGCAAAAGGGGATCAATAATTAAATTGAACGCTGATATCAAGGGTCCTACCTTCACAGTTGACGATGATGGTTCCAACCACATTTCCGTTTTCATTGATGCGGTTCATGGTTTCCTTTGCCAAGGGACCCTGAATCAAGAGACAAATTACTACAATGACTGAAAACCGTGGGAGAGCGACGCATGTATGAATGGGCCGGCTCGATCGGAATGATACCACGGCCTCACAAAAAACCAGCGTAAAACAGTGACTGTGTTGTGTTTCACTGCGTGAGTTAGGGTATTGGAGGCCCAATCCGGAATCCCGGAGGGGAAGGGGGGGTTTAAAGGTTGGCAGCGCATTTGTGACTCCACTGGTATCACGAGTGTCCATGGGCGGCGGCAATTGCTTACCATCAGGTGATCCGTCTGCTCGTTTACCACCTCTCACATAAAAAAAAAGATCTCAGCAATACCCTGTAAAGAATCAAACAGATCGGTTCATTCAATCATTTGTTTGGCAATCGCTTACCATCAGATGATCCGTCTGTTCGTCTGCCAGCTATGACATAAAACAAAAATTAAAAAAAGAGAAGAAATAGTAAACTGGACGCATTTCCTCTCAGTATAACTTATTTCTTGGTCCAGAAATGCACCAACTCTCTGGTCACTTATTACATCAACTAGGTTCTTATAATAATGGTTAAGCACCTGGTCCCCGCGGTTCAAAGGTCTTAACTCCAGATAACGGTTCGAATAGACAGGTGTTGCATAAACTAGCGCCGTTTTTAGATGGGGTAGGTGGCAGACAAGCAGTCAGATCACCTGATTGTAAGCGATTGCCGCTACCCATGGAATCCGGCAGCGGCAATGGAATCATAAGTGCGCTGTCCCCCTTATTACCGACTGACCGGATGGCGCAATTGGTAGTGACCCTGCCTCTTACGCCAAAGGTCGTGGGTTCGATCCCCACCCTGGACAAACATTCGTGCGATGAACACTTGTGTTTGTTCAGTGTCTGGGTGTAATATATGTATTTAAGTATATATTTGTGTTCCTCTGTTACCTGATATCTGTAACACAAGTGCTTAAGCTACTTAGTACGGTATCAGGTCAACGTATGAGATGTTGTGAGAATTATTATTACTAGGCGTTTGAGCGATTCTCCTGATTATAGCAGAAGCTTCAGTGTCTAGCGTAACTATATTACGCTATATTATAATCTAAGAAGGGATGATGAATCTTCCATAGAACTAAACTTCTAAGTACCGGGCCTAAGCTAAAGGTTTAAGTACCGTGCCATGATCTCAGGGTCCTGGGTTTGATTTCCGGGTCGAGCAAAAAGTATGTGTCGAGTTTTTCGAACATAGCTGGGGTTTGTGATCATCACCAATCTGTATTAGGCAAGCGTAGTCATCATCATCATCATCATCAGCCCATTTAAGTCCCCACTGCTGGGGCACGGGCCTCCCTCAATCACATGAAGGGTAATTGCCATACTCACCACGCTTGGCAGACGGGTTGGCGAGGGTTTTGATATAAATGCAGAGTTTTCCTTCTCTGGGTGCTAATGATCATGACAGCAGCTTTACCTTAGTCGCCTTTTACGACACCTCGGTAGGAGTGAGGGTGGCCTATTCTACTCTGCCGGGGACCACACGGCTAGCGTAGTGATTAAGCCTAATCCCATCATAGTAGTGATAACTTGAATTCTATGATGGAGGCCTTTGCCCTGCAGTGGGACAGTTATAGGCTGATACTTTATTTTACTAAGTACCTATTTATTTACTTACCATAAAATTCTGAGCAATTTCCATGATTCTGTAGTTATCTGATGTCTTGTAATAATATCAGAATAGAAATTCGTAAACACGCTAAATGAATATCTTGTAAAAACTTCTTATTTTCTGTCACCATCTGTCACTAAACTCAACTAAACTATCATCCGAATTAGGTTCTTAAAAGTTTCGAAGAAGTTTTTCTACAACTCATTCCAACAACAGATCTGTTCTGTATTTTTGTACCAGTGATTTTGTAGGTAGTTATTACAAAAGTGGCAAACAGACTTGAAACTTTTTTTCTTTTTTTTGATGACAGTGAAAATGCACCTTAAGCACGCTGAGAGGGTCTCTCCTCTGTGCTAGGTCTCTGCTAATCAGAGACCTGATTCTCTGGGTGCTGATGATCATGCCAGCAGCTTTACCTTAGTCGCCTTTTACGACACTCGGTAAGAGTGAGGGTGGCCTATTCTACTCTGCCGGGGACCACACGGCAATCGCTGCGGTGCCGGGAAACTGTCAATTTAAAAACTACTTAATTATCTATTTATTGATTAATACATGTCATGTCAACTTAAATTAATTGTAATCATCATTAATGCCCTCGAGAAATCCTTCCTCGTCTTAGACTTCGGAGTCCTTGGAGAGCTTGGACCATTATCCAGGATTCGGAATGTTTGGTAATAGAGCGACTTCCGTCTGTCCTTAGACAGGGGAACCAGACGGTTTCAAAATCATTATCTCACATATTGTAGGTATCCAAAATATTTGTGAAATTGAGAAGATAGTTTTCACGGTGTTTTGCCGCCGAGCTAAGCGTAGAAATATGCACATAGATTTGAAGTGCATGCTCGGATTTGAACCACGACCCCCATATGAAAGGCACATTCTTATCCACTTAGCTCACGAGAAGGTTCTAAGACAGTTAAAAGCCAACCAAAAAGAAAGAGACTAAACCATTTATTCTGTGACTAAACCTACTTTATTTATTTTAATTTGTTTTATTTGCTCATATTTTGTGTCAAGGCAGCCAACAGCACTCGCCTAGAATGCGTGCTCTAGAATCATTGCAATATTTACGACATTACCTGTGTTTACTTGCAAATGCACTACCGACTACCTATAATATACCTTTACATTTATATGTAACCTACTTTAGAGTAAATACCTTGGAATAACATACAGCGATGATATAAACCGAATTAGAACCAAATTCCCTTCCGAATTAGTCCTAAGTTTCAATCCTAGCATCTACTCTCTAGGTTTACGAGTATGTAAGAAAACGGCTGACGGTTCGTCTTGGCTCCAACTAGAGGTAGGCTATCACCTAAGTAGAAATACGCATATCGATTTCAAAAACTCAGTGGCTCAGAACGTGTCTTCCATGCGGGAGGACAAATACAAAATCATTTATTGCATGTCACATGAAAATAGGTTGTAACAAATATGGGTAGATACAATGTGACGCCCTGTAAGGGCATAGCAACATAACAGGCCCTTTGTTATGTTGCTATGCCCTTATAGGGCGTCACATTGTATCTACCCACTAAGTTCCTGCGTCCTTCGTAAATTATAGAATATTATTAACAATAACAATATTTAAATTTTACATACACATCATCATCATCATCAGCCCATTTAAGTCCCCACTGCTGGGGCACGGGCCTCCCTCAATCACATGAGGGGTAATTGCCATACTCACCACGCTTGGCAGACGGGTTGGCGAGGGTTTTGATATAAATGCAGAGTTTTCCTTCTCTGGGTATAACTGTATAGCTTGAATTTATTAATTGATTTATTTATAATTGATTACTTTATTTTATCATTGAAAAATTCCTGTATATTATAATAGCATTTTTTAATTAAGAATGTCTTTAAATTTGTATAAAAAGCGGAAGATTATTTATAATTTTTATGTCATTTGGTATATGATTACAGCGTCTATACTCGCACCCCACGAGTGCGAGTAGACGCAAATAGTGTGCGAGCGAGAAGTGAATAGATGCGCCGCCATTTCTGATCCCATTCTTTATCCGCACAGGTTGTATATATTTGAATTAACATGTTATGAGGGCTTGTCGAGTTTAGTTTTAGTGTTGAAAAAGGGATTTTTAGTTTATTCTGATTCCAATCCGAGCATTCACCTCTCGATTGTTCAAATCTATAAATAAATAAAATAATAATTAATAAAATAATAATAAATAAAATAATAATAAATAAATATTTCACAGCATCACATACATTGATCTAACTCCGAGATAGGTAGCTCAAGCACCTGTGTTACGGATATCAGAATCAACAGTGGGATTACAAATATATACATATAATACTTCTAATCTATGTGCGTATTTCTACCATTAGCTCGGCGGTGAAGTAAAACATCGTTAGGAAACCCGCACGTATCGGATAGTTTCCGAAAAGTGTCGGGTAGTTGGTCTGGTTTCCCTGTTAAAGGGTTGCGAAGGTTTTTGGTAGTCGAGTTGTGGTTTTTAAACTTTATTTTTATTTAATATATTTTTAGTTATGTTAATAAAATTACATATTTGAAATGTGCTAAAAAAGTTCTTTTATTTGATACCCCACACGGTACCGTCAAGCAATTTTTTTTTTAGTTCCTTACTATAAGTTCCCTAGATGGCGCTGTAATCAATTTAACGTGACGTCATGTTGCCTATAATCAGGTGACAACCAAGACGCTTCTAATGACACTTCGCTTCGCTTCTAATGATCTCATTTGTTAGTTTTTTAGATTAGTTAAGAAGTTATGAGGGAACAGATGAACAACCATACATACATACATACATACATACATACACACAGGTCAAAAACATAACCCTCCTTTTTGCTTCGCCGTAGTCAGGTAAAAAGAGGGGGGGGGAGAAAAGTGAGTAGATCTACCTAGTGGGCACTTACATCTACCACTTTTCTGATTTTAAGGTGGACAACACTGCTGATGAAACCACCAATTGCTTATCTTTCCAGAGGTCCAAAACCAAGTGGACAACGACAGCATGTCAGCGGAAGCCGAAGAGGACGTGAGGAAGCTCTGTGAGAAGACCAGGCAGTTGGCCAACATGCAGTGCCACGTCCGCGGAGAGGGCAACACTCTGCTGCCCAACCACTGGAAGGACAACATAGACCATGACTGTAAATATGTCCTCACGGTGAGTTTGGCAAACAATGGAACGAAAAAAAAACATTTCTGTGAAACAAAACTGCCTTCAATAACCAGAACTGAAAAGTGTAAAATAATATTTCTAACACTTTATACACTTCAAATATCATTTTATAACAGTACCTACACTCGAGAAAGGGTTCAACAGGGATTAGGCGCCGACTTCGGTAATATATATATATATATATATATATATATATATATATATATATATATATATATATATATATATATATATATATATACTAGCTGACCCGGCAATTAAAAATTTTGTCTAAAAAATAAAAATAAAAATTTAGGGGTGGACTACCCCTAACATTTAGGGGGATGAAAAATAGATGTTGGCCGATTCTCATAGATACCGGATAAGCACAAAAAATTTCATCAAAATCGGTCAAGCCGTTTCGGAGGAGTATGGCAACGAAAACTGTGACACGAGAATTTTATATATTAGATATATATATATATATATAATATAGGTTCAATACTCTCTCGCCTGTGTGGCAGTTCCAACAGCATCCTGGAAGTGATTGCTGGGTGATATGACTCTCCTTTTTTGAGAAGTTTTTCAAACTCATGGTAAGGGTGCTGTTTTGCGCAAGTCTATTTCTTAGACAGCAAATCTCATGTTTAATTTTAAGAACACACTACCCTAAATGTTATAGTCTAAGTAAGATTGTTCAGAGATTTTAAACTGACTTAAAAAATAGGAGGTTCTCGATTCGACATGTACATTGTACATGTCGTATGTATATATATATATATATATATATATATATATATATATATATATATATATATATATATATATATATACGGTATATATATATATATATATATATACATACGGCTCGTAACTTGTCGGTGAAGGAAAACATCGTAGGGAAACTGTACTAAAACTTCGTGATACCATCAATTGTTAATATAATTTTCAGGTGCCCATACGCCAAGCAGGCTGGACCCCTCTCCACGTAGCTTCCGCGTGTGCCAGGAAGCAGTGCACACGTCTTCTGCTAACGGCTGGCGCAGATCCCAACATTTGTGATGAAGAAGGAAGAACTGCCTTGGACATGGCCGGTATCGCGTTCTACTTCAACATAGCGGTTGATCCTAATCAGTGAGTGTACCCACTAGTAGCTAAAAATATAAAAATATTTATTTAACTTTTCATCAATGAACCTGATATAATAGGACGCATATCTCGTCATCATCACCTTAGCCTACATTTATCCACTGTTCAGTACTTTTAAGCAATTTATAAATGCCAATATAATTTTAAAAGTAACAAATTGTGCTATTTTAACATTGAAAGATTCATAAATTCAATTCCCGTTGTTACAAGGTTACGTTGTCGAATTTTGATGAAGTGTCAAATGTGGCCTTTTATTTTGGCCCAACTATAATCGACCAATTTTCTAAGGAACGTGTTACTTTAAGCACTTGACATTGGCAGAGTTGTCTCATAAGAGCGACAGCAAGCCATAAAAAAAATCATAGGTAAGGTAAAGTTGCCACTATTAGGCCAGTTAGCATCTTCTACTTAGTTTGTGGGTAAGTAACTTAAAGTCACCTAATTTTTTTATTGGACGTATAGTACCGACATCACCAGATGTTGAGCTTCAGGACTACGTCACTTCCGGCAAATTAATTAATAATTAAAAATAAATATTTTAATAAATACACATATTTAATGATAACTAAAAAATATGGGTCATCTTTTTTTCCATTCTTTATTCGAAAAGCGTATAAAAATGCTAATATATTTTTTTGTAGTATTGTCCATTGTAGCCTCTAGGGAACACCTCCTCAGGCAGCTGATTCCACTGTTTCTTAACTTATTATAAATTTACTTTTCTAGAAATTTGGACGTTGGTACAATGTTATATCTACTGTCAACCTATTTTCTTTTTAAGCTCTAGGGATGTTCCTAAAATAATCGAACGAACAATGAAACGTAATATTTTGTTATTTCAAAATATAAATATATTTATAACTTGGTAAACTATATATGGCATACGATATAAGCGCTTTTGATTTTAGAAGAAATCGATCGCAGATATTGATCCGCGGCCAGTTTATTTCGTAAGCTGGCCGCGGATCAATATCTGGGATCAGTACCTCTACAATCTTCTTTCTTTTCAATAATTTCGATTCACATTTCTCCAAATAAAGGTACTAATAACTTTTTTCCATTATTATTTTATTCGATTCACGTTTGCTTAAAGTACATATCGATTATTCACTTTAATCGAATTTTTTTAATAGGTCTCCTCTCTATGAGAGAAACGTCAAATGTTATCTTACGAATTTTAGGCGTCCAAAATCAACCGTTTGGATGGCAGAAGAGGAACTTTGGGGAGACACCTGACTCTAACTAAAGTTCCATAGCTCAATCCAAATATAGCTGCCTAAATCTCAAAAAATTACAGGTTCACTGAAGTGATCCGCCTACTCCTGAAAGCCGGTGGTACTCAGAACACGATGCATCTGCCCGACAAGAGCATCTGGTCGCCACCCCCCACCCCTCTCCACATAGGCGTCGAGCTGGAGAGCATAGATGCGATCAGGGAACTGCTGCAGATGGGAGCCTCTATAGCCTGCTTAAACGTCACGGGCGAGACTCCTCTCCATCTGTGCGTGAAGAAGGAATTGGAGGAGCCTTTGAAGGTTTGTACTGGCACAAAAAAATGACTCAGACAGTAATTGAACATACATTGAAAGACTACGGACTTTCTTGATCTACATGCTAGGCAGGTATCGTATCTCTCCATAAAAAATCCATATAGTCTGTCTTACGCCAAACCACGCCGAGATCATCGTGGGAGAGCCACGCTTCGATGTATAGATCGGCTCGACTAGAGTGACACCACGTCCTCACAGAAAACCGGCGTGAAACATCGTCTTAGCTGTGTGTCGCTGCGTGAGTGAGGGTACCGGATCGAGGCCCAATTCGGGGGAGAGGGGGTTTTAAGGTTGGCGGCATACTTGTGACTCCACTGCGGCGGCGGCAATCGCTTACCATCAGATGATCTGTCTGCTCGTCTGCCACCAATCAATGCAATATCAAAATTATGAAAGGTGTGCCTAAAATATTCTTAAATCCAATTTTCAAATCAGGTCTTAGCTAATGAGGGAAGAAATGACGCTGAGCCTTTAGCTGCCATCGTAGACGTGAAAGACCGAGATGGTCACACCGTGCTGCAGGCTGCCATCGAGGCGGCCTGGGTGGCAGGCGTGTGTATCGCTCTGGAGTCTGGTGCTGACGTCACGATGAAGGTATGTCTCTGGAGGAAGAAGCTTTGTCTGAAAATTATCCGCTATCGTAGACTTGAGGGACCAAGATAGCCACAAACTTCTTAAGATTCTGTAATCGTATCAGCCTTAGGAGTGTAAGCATAGACTAATAAATCTACTACATTTAGGGATGTACCTAGAAACTTGTAAAATAAACTTATTATAAATAAACAGAGGTTGCAAGTCAAGTACAACATTATAACCGGTTTACTAAACTTATTTACCTAAGGTACTTAAATCTTATACAGAAAAACATATCTCATACTTTTTATACAGTATATCATGCCTCAATTCAATGGGAAAGCCTCCATTAATTTTAATTGCAGCATATTATTCTGTTAAATTTTTAGGCCAACGATGGTGAAACTCCGGTACATTCAGCGGCAGCTTTAGGAAACCTTGACATCCTAAATGAAATCCTATCCTTCGCCAAACAGAAAGATGCTATAGATTACCAAAATGAGCTAGGAGAGACTGCTCTCTTCAAAGCTGTTAAAAATGGACACATCGATTGCGTTAGAGCAATATTAGATGAAGGAGCTTCTATTAAAATAATGCTCAAAAATGATGTAAGCGTGTTCCACGTAGCTGCAGAACATGGACAAAGGGATATTCTCGAATTACTACTTGACTTTAATAAAGAAGTCACAGCGTCTATGTTGAACTCGTTAACAGATCTGGATCATACTGGATTTGCACCTTTACACTATGCCGTGATAGGGAACCACCTAGAATGTGTCCAGTTACTAGTTTCAAGAGATGCTGATTTGAGACTTCGGACAGCTAACAGCCCACGACATAGTGCAGCTAATCTATGCAGAGCGTCAACTCCATTGCACATCGCAGCTGTCTACAATCACGCTGATATTGCAAAATTCCTCCTAAGTTGCGATTCAACACTCATACATGAAGTAAACTTCAGTGGATGGTTTCCTTTACATTCCGCTTGCAACTATAGTAGCAGAGATGTTATACAAGTTCTCTTACGCGACGGAGCAAATCTATCCGGCTACACAGATGGTCCGAAGAAATACAAAAGATCAGCCATAGATATGCTAGTGAACAATCTCTCGAAACCTACAGAGTTCCTAGAAGAAGTCTTTGATTCCTATATTTCAACAAATGATTTGAATCTTCAAGATACAAATTGTGAAGTCAAGATAGATTACAGAATATTGATGCCGGGAGATTGTGAGCTCGAACAGATGAAAGTCATAGAAGCGTTGCTAAAAACTGGCAATAGATATGGACAGAAGAAACTACTGGTGCATCCTTTAGTTGAAAGTTTTCTCCATCTCAAGTGGAGAGCTCTGTTGCCATTTTTCTACACAATTATAGCGTTATATGGCTTCTTTGTAATGTCGTTAACCATATTCGCTATATCAGTATTCTTCTACAAAGATACTTCTGAAATAAGACCGATTTGGCTTGATTCGAAAGCTTGGGGTTATGTCGTATACACCTCCATAATTTTGATTATTTTGCAAGTAAGTATTTGTAGCTATGCATCAAACGTTTTCCATTTTTCATCAGTATATTTCATTCTTAGCCTTATTGATGCGTTACAGCCTACACTCCTCATAATATTAGAGTAAATAATATTTACATGTATATATGTAGGTAGAGGTCATAATGGTGTCACTTGAAAATCTTTTGATATCGTCATTAATTTTACCTCTTTTAATATAAAACTGTTTTGTAGGAACTCCTGTACATGAACGTCAAAAGCAGCCGATACTTCCTACAACTGGAGACGTGGGTCAAATTCGGCTCCATAGGCTTGGCCATCATCCTGCCTCCCGCTGTGATCATGGAGTTAGGAGACATCGAGTGGCCTCGTCATGTGGCCACAGTGGCTCTGCTACTGGCCTGGATACAAATGATGTTTTTGCTGTCCAGGTTTCCCAACTGGGGGTATTATGTGCTGATGTTTGGGAAGGTTGCTTCAAATGTCATTAAGGTGAGACTTTTATATGCGCTTAATGAAAGTACGTACACAAAGAGTCCTGAACTATTTCCTTGTGACACTCGTTTTCGTTTTATACATAAACAATTTATTAATATTTCTTGAGAATTGGACACAGAACTTCTTCAAAAAGAAGCGTAAATATTAATTTAAACATGCTTGTTTCAGATTCTTTTAACCTTCGCATTCCTTGTGATCGGTTTCTCCCTCAGTTTCATGATCCAATTTAGATCTCAAGCACCTTTCGAAGGGCCAGTAGCAGCCCTGCTCAAGACCATCGTCATGATGACGTCAGAGTTCGAATACGCCACGCTCTTCGACGAGGCTCACTCCAAACAACTCGCATTCTCCTTCCAAATAGTCCGTCTCATCTTCGTCGTCTTCTTGGTACTGGCTGCCATCGTCCTCATGAACCTGATGGTCGGTGTCGCAGTGAACGACATCAACGACCTTGAACTCCTCGGGAATATTCGTAGACTTGACAAACAAGTCGGCTTTTTGAGCACATTGGACACTCTAGTTTATAATAAAGTCTTCACGAAAATTCTGCCCAGAAAGGCCAACCACAAAATGAGGATGAAGAGAAACGTATGTAGGGTTGTCACGCTAAGGCCAGGGAAGCCAAGGTGGAGGCACTTCAAAATGCTGCCAACAAGGATAAGGGACGCCATATTCACCAAAGCTCAATCACAGAAACAGCAGCAGAAACAAGTACAGGACTTCGAAGACTTCAAAAGCTTGATGAATGAGTTACGGGAAATGATGACTGAGAAGAAACAGAAGGACGAGAAAATGGAAACGGTGATGAAACTCGAGGATAAGCCTGGAAGACATAGACTCCGACATGAGGAGGTGATGAAGAGGCTAGGGCAGTTAGATGGGGAGGTCACCACTATGAAGGAGCATGTGAAGACTTTAGCTGATAATGTCAGTTCTCCGGTAGATGCCCTGAATGTGAAGGTAGACCAAATTTCGCTGGAAATGGAGCAAATTAAACAGTTCTTGATGAGACTTGAGAGCAAGTTAGGCACAATTGGGCAATGATTGGTTAAGATTACTGTGATTGTATTATTTTTGATACAATAAGGAAATCGAAATCGCTTTTTAGATTGAATAGATATTAGGTGCAAGGTTTTGATATATTTTTACCCTGGTTATCATTTTTTTGTTGAAATATTTTTCATTTACATGCACATTGTTAAACAATGCCAATGTTGTAATTTAAGTTTAAGATGGCCCTATCTACGATGCTGAAATGACGAGCTACTGGCTTAATTAACGTTGTTGTGTTATTGCTGCTACAAATTATAAATAAATGAATTATATTTTTTATAAGTACTTTGATAAATACAGACTGATGGTACCTAAGGTACTTACTACGTTTTTTTTTATTTGAAATGACTACGTAAAGATCTAGTTATCTGTATATATAAAATTGAAAATTTAGAAAACCCCCGACGGCGGCCATCGATTCGATGGATTTGAAATTTGTCACAGTAAATGTATTCTGCTACTCAAGCCCTTTTATATGATACCCATATTGTGGGAGTTGTGTTAAAATATACAATCCATATCTTTGTGACGGCGGCCATCTTGGATCGAATTTTATCCAACATAGCTAAGAACACTCCCCCCTTATTCATCTTACAAACAAAAAAAAAACAAAACCAAAATCTGTTCATTTGTTCGGGAGCTACGATGCCAAGACACACAGATACAACACACACACAGACACGTCATACTTATAACAACCCGTCGTTTTTGCGTGGGGGGTTAAAAAGCAGAACCTGAGTGACTAAGGTATTAAGTATTAAGACTAGGAATGCACCCACTGCCCAAACTACGGATCTTAGAAACTTGGAATTTGGGAAGGGGGTTCCTTTAATATTGAAAGTGAGCGCTAAGAAGGGATTTTTGAAAATTCAACCCTTAGGGGGGTAAAAATGAGGTTAAAAGTGTGTATGAAAGTCCGCCATCTTTGATATTAGAAATGTGAAAATTTGTATTCAAACTAATAATGTAAAATAAAAAGTAACCCATTTAACGTTTTTTGAAAATCACCCTTAAAGGGGTTCGAATCGGAGATGAAATGCCAGTATGGGGGTTTAGCCATTTTAAAGTAATAATTTTGAAAATCGTTAAACGTTCCCCTTATTATAAACCAAGAACCAGTTATTTTAACATTTTTGTTAAATCAACCCTTGAGGGGGTGAAAAGGGGGTTTGAAGTTTGTATGGAAGTGCGTCATCTTTGATGTTGGAAACATACGTATAATTAAAATAAAAAGTAATGTACATAAACGTTATTGCATAATTTACCCTTGGGGGGGGGGGGGTAAATTAGGGGATGGAATGCAGTTGGGGGATTAGACAGTTTAAAAGTTAGAATCTTAAAGAATAAAAAAGGGACTTTTGAATTTTCAACCCCTAAAGGGTGGTTGCACAGTTTGAAGTTTGAATGAAGACTTTTGTAATAAAGACTAAAACTTCGTTTCGTGAGTACCGCTGCTAGTGCAGTGTAGTAATTAAATATAATCTATCATCATCATCATTTATAAAGTGGAACGATGGTAGCCCAGTGCTTCAGAACGCGCCTTATATAAGGGAGGACCGCACCTCTGGATTTTAAAAATCTATGTGCGTATTCCTACCATTAGCTTGATTTTGAAGGAAAATATCGTTTCGGTTAGTTTCTGAAACGCGTAAGCATGATTCAGTTGATCTGGTTCCCCTGTTTAACATTGCGAAGGTCAGACGGCAGCAGCTTCATTGTAATTATCAGACTCCCCAAATCAAGAATCGTGGTCCAAGCGTACCCCGGGCTCCAGGGTGACAGCTTTGGACGCAACTGGGAATGACATGCTACCTCCACCGTCATCATCATTATCATACCAGGATAGTAAGTGTAGCGATTGAGATCAAGAAGTATAAGACTTTCGAATCGGGAGGATGGATTTAAAATATCATCGACATCCAGTAATTAACAAGTGGAAACTCCGTGCTAGGCCGTTACTAACGCAAACAAACACCGATACTGTTAGTGTAGTGTGTCGGAGTAGCTTCACTGACAATTCATGTAGTGGCGAATTAAGTCGACGGGCAGCTAACTAGCGACACCATTCGTTTTCAATTGTTAGCTACTACACCGGATCTATTTTAAACAATTTCGGGGTTACAAACTCTCGGCAAACACTTGTACTATTTATTAATTAACCATGCACAAATGTTGGGTCGGTTTTTGTATACGAAAAATTGATTACCGCCAAAAGCGGCCACTTTTAGCGTGAATCAATTTTCCGCGTACAAATGTTGGGTCCGCATTTGTGCATGGTCATTTAATAAATAGTATAAGTGTTTGCCGAGTTTGTAACCTCGAAATTGTTTAAAATAGATCCGGTTTAGTAGCTAACAATAAAAATCGAATGGTGTCGCTAGTTAGGCTACCCGTCGCCTTAAGGTGACGGGTAGGGCACACTAGCGACGCCAATCGATTTTAATTGTAATTGTAATTTATTAAATAACCATGCACAAATGCGGACCCAACATTTGTACGCGAAAAATTGACTCACGCTAAAAGTCGCCGATTTTGGCGGTAATCAATTTTTCGCGTACAAAAACGGACCCAACGTTTATGCATGGTTAATTAATAAATAGTACAAGTGTTTGCCGAGAAGTTGTAACCCCGATTTTTTTTAAAATAGATCCGGTTTAGTAGCTGTTGGCGTAATGAAGCCGAAACGTCGAGCAAAATATGTGAGTATTATTATTATTCGAAGTTCTGGGGAGCGTTCGTTGCCGAGTGGTCACTGCGACCAAATTTGATCTATTGTGACCTCCGCTCCCCCTTACAGATCGTCTCCGAGGCCCACGGCTTGCATAAACCGTATAATGGCCTTGGGAGCGATAGCCTTAACATCCTCCGGGCAGATGTGGTAACTGCCCAGGGTGCGGCTTCTTGGGTGCCCGAGGGCATCGCATTGACAGAGGACGTGCATCGGTGTTTCGTCCTCTGCTTTACAGAATCTGCAGGTGGGATCTCCGGCCAGCCCGGTTCTGGTACCGTGCTTGTTTAGCCTGCAATGACCAGTAATGGTTCTTGTGAGGATACTCAACTGTCCGCGAGATAGCGCTAATATCTCTTGCGTGTATTTGTTGGAGAATCCTGTCATTAAGGTCTTGGCGTGAGCCTGACCTGTCGACCTGAGCCATAGTTGTTTACTTTGTTCGATCGACCACTCTTTGAGATTGCGTCGGGTGGTGCACTTGGGTATGCCCAGTACCGGTTCCGGGGTTTGTACCGGGCATAAGGCCCCCCTCCCTTGCAAGCTCGTCGGCTTTTTCGTTGCCCACGATTTCGGAGTGTCCTGGTACCCAGCGAAGGGTTACTCTGTTGTTGGAGCCCAGACAGTTTAGGGTCTGTGCTCCCTCCGCTATTAGTTTGGAGGTAATCTCAGCAGATTCAAGTGCCCTTAGAGCCGCTTGACTGTCTGATAGGATATATATATCTTTACCTTTATAGCCGCGTCGCAGATTCTCCTGGACGCAGCGTATTATAGCAGCCACTTCGGCTTGGAATACTGTGGCGTGTAACCCCAGGCCCTGTGATATTTGGGCCCTGGGTTTTTCGCCGTATACTCCAAAGCCAGCTCTATTGTTGAGTCTGGAGCCGTCCGTGTACCACACGATATCCCCAGACCGGAACTCAGCGAGCGTACCATCAGTCCACTCCTGTCTGTCCGGTATCTCGATTGAATACCACTTTGTGAAGTGGTATTCTTTGATCATGCTGTCCCCTGGCATAAGCATGATCGGCATGACTTGCAGTTTTTTTAGAAGGGTTCTCATGCCGTAAGAGTGCCATGTCTTGGACCCGTTTTCCCAGGCTCTCAGCATAGAGGCTCTTGCCTCTTTTTGTATAAATGTAGGCAGGGGGCAGAGAGATAGCAGAGCCTCCAAAGCGGCCGTTGGGGTGGATGACATGGCACCTGTGATTAGCGAGCATGCATAGCGCTGTACTTTCGTGAGTGCCATGCTGCTGTAAAATATGTGAGTACACAATGTTGTATCACATAATAAATATCGTGTTAATTCCCGTCTTGATTAATTTTATAATGACACGCCAAAATGAGGAGGATTATTTATGTAAATGGTGGTAGAGCCATCAAGACATGGAATGCCCTCCCAGCTCATGTGTTTCCTCCTTCATACAATCCGGGGTCTTTTAGGCGGGGCGTGAAGCGGCATCTCAGCAGGCCATTAGGGTGAGGATGGCAGACACAATGGGTACTTTGTTAGTTCTTTTGTGCCTGTCAGCCTCATATTTGGATTTCACGGCCGCTTACCATCAGGCGGAGTGAGGACATCCTGATTGGCCTTTCTATAAAAAAAATAATTATATTATTATTTCCCAGCAGCGATAATATTCTTGGTGGGTACTGTTTGGAACTAATGCAAAACGAAGTGAGGTTGAACCGCTATCCATACTAATATTATTATAAATGTGACTGCCACGGTGGCGCAGTGGTTAGTTGGTCACACTTTAAAGCGACAGCTGCGCGAGAAGTCCCGGGTTTGATCCCCGGGTCGGGCCAAAAATTTGTACCTAAGTTTTCAGTAAGAAATTCTTAGTGGCAGCCCGGAGTCTGGGAGTTGGCGGTCTTGTACCCCCGTGCCTCGGAAAGCACGTTAAGCTGTTGGTCCTGCGCACAAACCCTCTCCAGTACTGTCACAGTAGGTAGTGTCCCATCGGAATATGAGGGTAAAAAGAGAGTGCACTTGTGTTTGCGCACACACTTGAGCACATAGCCGACATCGGTTGGAGGATATTATTATTATTATTATTATATATGTGAATGTGTATTTGTCTGTCTGTTTGTCCGTCTTTCACAGCAAAACGGACCGACGGATTGACGTTATTTTTAACCGACTTCAAAAAAAAAGGAGGTTAACAATTCGATATAGGTATTTTTTTATGTTTGTTCGCCGAATACTTTGCCATTTATGAACCGATTTAGATGATACTTTTTTAGTTGAAAAATAGCTAGTCCCGAAATGGTCTCATAATAAGGATATCAGGATCTGATGATGAGAGCCTGGAAAACTTGGGGGAACCCTCAAATTTTAAAGGCACACACGTAATGATTTTGTATCTTTTTAAAAACTGCACCAGTATTTACGTCTGATTGTATTAATTTTGTCGCTTTGCTGATGATGTCAGGTCAACTCCTCAACGGTAAGGAGTTAAAGGATAAAATGTAACTCTTTCAATACTGTACTTACAATATAGTTTGTTAGTTATTTGGCGGGGGTGGAAGAGGAAAGGGGAGGGGGGTGCCAAAAATGCGACACTAAAAGCCTTGAAAAAAAATGTCAGCGAAAAAAACCGCCTTCAAAAACCACGAACTAAAAGTGTAAAGAAAAGGTCATACCGAAGTCGGCGCCTAATCCCTGTTGAATAATTGAATGTTGTATTAAATTACAAGATAGTATTAGGCGCCGACTTCTTTTGATTTTACACTTTTTAGGTCGTGGTTTTTTAAAGCGGTTTTTTTTCGCAGTTTTTTTTTAAGTGGAGATAGTTGAAGGGATGGGCTACTTTTTATCTCTTCCTACCGCGAGCGAAGCCGAAGGCAAAAGCTTGCATAATATGAGAATAATACGACGATGTCTTATTTAAAAGAAGAGTCTTCAGGTACCTGTGTGGTACATAAATGAGTTGGACAAAAACATTTTGTCGCTCGCAAAGCTTTTTGTTACCACAAAGATAATTCAAACGGCTTCGGAATAAACCGAAAAGCTGTCTTAAGTAGGTATTTTAAAAGAGGAAAGTTATTATACGAGTAGTGAGGCGACTGAGTCAGTCACACTCACTGAAGATCACTCTGAGTTATCTTACTTGAGGAGATTTTCATAGAGACTGAAAAGAAGTCATATTAAAAAGAGGAAAGTTAGTAGTGTAGAGAGGCGACGGGAATGAGTGTAATTTTTAAGACTATCTGGAGATCACTCTGAGTTATCGTATTTGAGGCCATTTTCATGGAAACTAAAAAGACGTCTAATTAAAAAAGAGAAGTTATTATACGAGTTGTGAGGCGGCGGGATTGGTTATATTTTATCACTCACTTAAGATCACTCTGTGATATATTATTCGAAGCGATAATCGGTATTACCCACGACCGATAATCGGTGACAATTTTTTTTTTAGGAGAAAAATTTTTAGAACGTACTGATTTTCAACGCACACAACTTACAAAAAGTCGGTGAGAAGTTGTATAAAAAATCGGTTAGTCCGATTAGTCGGTCGTGTGCCACCTTAAGGTGACGGGTAGGGCACACTAGCGACGCCAATCGATTTTAATTTTTAGCTACTAAACCGGATCTATTTTAAAGAATTTCGGGGTAACAACCTCTCGGCAAACACTTATACTATTTATTAAATAACCATGCACAAATGCGGACCCAACGTTTGTACGCGAAAGAGTGATTCACGCTAAAAGTGGCCGCTTTTTGCGGTAATCATTTTTTCGCGGACAAAAACGAACCCAACATTTGTGCATAGTTATTTAATAAATAGTATAAGTGATTGCCCAGAAGTTGTAACCCCGAAATTGTTTAAAATAGATCCGGTTTAGTAGTTAACAATTAAAAACGCCGTGTGGTCCCCGGCAGAGTAGAATAGGCCACCCTCACTCTTACCGAGGTGTCGTAAAAGGCGACTAAGGTAAAGCTGCTGGCATGATCATCAGCACCCAGAGAAGGAAAACTCTGCATTTATATCAAAACTCTCGCCAACCCGTCTGCCAAGCGTGGTGAGTATGGCAATTAACCTTCATGTGATTGAGGGAGGCCCGGGCCCCAGCAGTGGAGACATAAATGGGCTGATGATGAATTAAAAACGAATGGTGTCGCTAGCTAGGGCTACCCGTCGCCTTAAAAGCGATGTTCATGCGCTCAGTGGATTAGAATAATCTTCCATACAACCTACGGCCTCCCGTAGGTTCGAACCCGAGCATCATCATACCAGCTCACATCCACCCACTGCCGAGTATAGGCCTCTTCTTTATTGCGCCACTCCCTTCAATCCCCTGCCAGCCCTCTCCATTGTTTCCCCGCTGCGGGTACAATATTGTCGGACCATCGGGCAATATAAATGCTTACGAGTAAAACCAGAAGTACTAATAAAATTATTCCGCCACATACCAACATCCATTGATCAATTATGATATGCATAATCCACACGTAATAATCCTATTTGAATTTTTGGTGCTTTGATATCACTAGACGCCTTTTCAAGGAATTCATAACAATTACCGTGCTCAATAACAAATGGATCATCGTACCTATCTAAGTAACGAACATTAGTACCATTTAAAAACGTTTTGTTGGTCGTGTGATTGATTTGATACCGTTCTATTAGTACGTTCTATTTTTCTTCTACAAAAAATCAGTTACTGATTCACCCTAATTCAAGATTTAGGATAAGTACTCTAACTAATTATAGTAATAATTATCAAAAAAATTACACGAGTCCCATCACTAGAGCGGAAGGTAAGTCAACATTAGAGGGCAAATAGGGAACAACTTTGTTAATAAACTCCTCCGCGAAACAGGAAAAGCCGCGGGGAAAAGCGGTACTTCACTGCGGGGATGAGAGGAACTTGGTCTCCTGTGATGGCTTTTGTGTAAGTGGCACATAGTCTTTAATAAAATTAGCCGAGTGAGTGAGGGTACCGGAGACCCGATCCAGGGATCCGATTTAAAGGTTGACAGCGCACTTGTGACTCCACATCTTTTTCCTACTATATCCTCTGGCCAATCAAAAGTTAGCAAACGTCATGGACATATTAAGTGCACCAATTACTAAGACGGCATTTAAAGGAAATAGCTTGTACTGTATGGCGCCAAAAATTTACAATAAATTGCTAAACAAAATTAAAGAGGTCAATTTAAATACATTTCGAAAGGAACTGTTAAGACTATTAATAAGTACAACCTGTGCGGATAAAGAATGGGATCAGAAAATGTAGGTACACTATTTGCGTCTATACTCGCACCTCACGAGTGCGAGTATAGACGCAAATAGTGTGCGAGCGAGAAGTGAATAGATGCACCGCCATTTCTGATCCCATTCTTTATCCGCACGAGTTGTAAAGCTTATTATTGTAACGCCATGCCACACGTGAGCCACGCCAGCCACATCGCCAGCCAAGCCAAGCCAGAGCCAAGCCAGCGAAAGCAGCCAATTCGTCACTGGAAATTAACCGTCGCTGAATTGACTACATCCGCCGTTCTGTTCCCGCCAAGCATCGCCAACAGAAATCCACCGTCGTTCAAATGACGACATCATCCGGTTTATGTTTTTCGTCGTAGCTCCCCACTACTTTGGGCGGGAAAGATTGTCTTTAAATAATCAGGCTCATTCTGGCTGTCATTCTGTATCCTACACTAAATAAGTCGAAACTCTGCTCAAATAGGGGGCGATCTTTAAATAAATAAGCTGATCCTGAAAACGGTGCGTTGTTCTTTACCCTTCTGTTTCATTATACAATAGCCGAATTTTTAATTGACAAATTATAAAATACAAATTTAATTGACAGTATAAATTACAAATTATTTAGATTTTTTAAAATTTTAATTATGAATTGACATGGCTTAAATAATTTACTGTTACTTATCGTTTTTTTATTACTATTACATGTAATCCGAATCTCATTGTTTTACTATTACGAATTTCCCTTTTTTATTAACCAAGTAATTATATTAATTTAATTTTTTCCTTAATTTTGTACGCTTGTGAATGGCTAAACATAGTGATACTGTACCTTTTTTTTCACACCATTTGTATTGCTACAAATAAACTATTTGTATTATATTGTTTTGTATTTTTTTTTATGACATAGGTCGCACCTGATGGTAAGCGATTACCGCCGCCCTTGCAACACCAGTGGTGTCACAAGTGCGCTACTTACCTTTTAACCCTCTTCCCCTGGATTGGCCCTGCGGTACCCTCACTCACGCAGCGAAACACAGCGCATGCAGTGCTTCACGCCGGTTTTCTGTGAGGACGTGGTATTACCCCGGTTGAATACATGATGCGATGCGGTCACTCCGGTGTCCAGACGGTCTATTCACGCCGAAACGTGGCTCTCCCTCGTTTGACGTCAGTTTCACCGATATTTTATGTATGTGTATGTGTACCTACCCACTGTAAAGTTCGCTGCATATTTCAATTTTTAAAAAACTGTACAGAGAACCGAATCAGCTGGCCTACAACGAAACTGACGTTGCGATCGAATCGGAGTGTCCCTTTCACACGCTGTGTGTGTTACCTTTGTTTGGATGCGACAGGTATATGTATAGTTTTTTATATATATATATATGAATAGGTATATACATACTTGTATTAGAATACTTGTATAGCCGTGTGGTCCCCGGCAGAGTAGAATGCTGACATCATCATCAGCACCCAGAGAAGGAAAACTCTGCATTTATATCAACCCTCGCCAACCCGTCTGCCAAGCGTGGTGAGTATGGCAATTACCCCTCATGTGATTGAGGGAGGCCCGTGCCCCAGCAGTGGGGACTTAAATGGGCTGATGATGATGATGATGATGATTAGAATAAAATTAAAGTTTATATTACCATTATTATTTTTTGAATAATTACATAAATCCTCTTTTCGCCGCACCATTGTCCTTTCTACATGACCCAAAGGTCGACTGGTAGAGAATGCCTCTGGGCATTAAGTTCGCCAATTGTATCGTTTTGTGGAATAAAGTTTTAACTAACTAACTAGGTTGGCGCAGCGACCCATAGTGAGTCTTGGCCTCCGATAATAAAATCCTCCAACTCGGTCGGTCTTGCGCCACTTCCAGCCAGTCATCCACCAAAAGTCCGCGCAGATCCTTATCGACCTCATCTTTCCAGCGGTATCTGCCGACTGGCCTTAGCCTATTAGGACATTCCAGGTACGCTCTCTTTACTGCACGATCTTCTCCCATTCTCTCGAGGTGGCCGTGCCAGCGAAGTCGATGCGCTTTAGTCTCGCCAATGATGTTAGCAAAGAGTAGTATTATATACCGGAAAGATGTTAGGCTCGCTCTACTCTTTGGGCTCGCTTATGTACATACATATGTCAATAATTTACAAGTTTTTTTCTGTTTCACAGTTGGCCACAGATAACTATATGGGCTATGGTGTAGAAAAATACCGTCAAATCAGCTGTCAGATTTTTAAAAATATTTCAACATTTTATTTACTTTTTATTACGTAAAATCTTTCTCAAACACATTAAAAATAGTCTTAATTTAAAAAGTCAAATATCTTATATTCTTTAAAAAAATATTGTTAATTATAAATAAAATCAATTCAGTTGGTTTTATTTGATGTGGGTCTCTCGGCGACACTATCATCGCGAATATCATTCATTCACGAGAGTCTATGGTCGGATCCGTACGAAAGTGTCCCATACGATGGTATTTCAAATTGCCAAACTAAACTTCAATGGACAACATTTCAAAATTGCTAAGCTCTGAAACAAAAAATACCATTTCTCTATTTACTTTTCCGATGCGCGAATATATATTTATTAATTTTTTATATTGCTTATTTACTGAGAAAAAAATTAAAAACTAAAAAACGTAAGATGACGTCATCGGACGGCAGAATGTAAAATATTTCTTTGCTTAGCACATTATAGTTTTAAATTTACGAAATGCCATGTCACACATGCAACTGTCAAAAAAAAGACAACTTGTCAACGTTGAATGTATGAATGACGTTGACAATGTTGACACTAGTATTATTTACCTTTGACAGTAGTACCTTTTTTTTATTAAAACAATGATAAGCAAAGGAATATTGCTGTATTCAGCCGTCCGATGACGTCATTTGGCGCTTACGTCTATTTAGAATATAAAGAATTTTAATAATTATTTTATGCATGAAAATGGACAAATTTTGAAAAAGAAAAAATATGGGTCCATTCATTTTATGTCTATTTTCATATAAAAAAACAATATGGACATGTTAAAAATATGAAATGTTGTCCATTGATTGACTGTCGGCTCGATCGAACGATCGTACGTGGTAACTTGAAATTAGACCCCCTGGTTTTCCAACTCCCTGTTTTTGAGCCTTCTCCAGACACCATCCGGTATTTGTAAAAGTCATAGCATCCTCCTCCAGATCTTTAAATAAATAAATAAAAATATATTCTCTGTTCGTCACGGGACGTGTTCGTTGTAAGCCACCACCAGGCTCTCGTAAAGCCAGACAAAAGATTAAGCAACGTTTACCTACTGCATCGACATAAAGTCCGCAGTATACCAGTTCGAGTGTACATGGTGTATTAAATAATCAGCCGTAGAGTAGCAGGGCATTGGGTCACCTTACATGCTGCCACAGTACATTATACACCGTGCTGTTTTACTCCCTTATCGAGGGCATTATACTGATGAAACAAACCTTTTTCCCTAAGGAACAGCGTACGGACTGCTTCCGTACGATTATGCGCAAAAGGGCTGCCTCGATGGCGCGGCGGACACGGGCCAGCGGCAACAGCCTCCACGTTGTTATAGCGGACCAGATAGATGGGCCATTTTTGGGACACTGGAGTTCCTTACACACTCCTGTCCCCAATAATAATAATTGGATATCCTAACATAGTTTTGAAGCACCAAAATGTTACTAACGAATTTGTATGGATTTATTTATCTGAAATAAAAGCTTAATAATAATAGGGTCAAATCTCAAAAACAAAATTTGCCTTCTCATACAATTTTCACCAATCAGCTGATTACTGTATGGGCCAAACAGCGTGGGGCGGAGTGTGACCAATCGAAAAAGTTCTCTTTGGAGCTCGCGCAGTCGATTCTTATTAGGTAGACTCGGAGACAGTCGTCATCCGACTGATTGAATGGTCCCAACAGATTTATAGTACAGTCAAATTAAACTAAAATTATGATTTCAGTTTGCATTAATTCCCAACATGCTGGATTTTGGTGCAGGCCTCGAAAGGCATTACAAATGATGTGTCAAAAGTCCCCATCGATCCCGCTTGTGCGTTGTTTTTTATTCGAGGTCAAAGGTCACAAATATGCATTTTTTGCGTATATCTCTGAAACAACGAGAGCTATCAAAAATGGTTTAGACAAAGTTTATAGATCGTAAAATTGTCTACAAAAAAGATCTCAACACTTTTTCTTCTACAAAGCATCGCTTTCGAGATATCGTGGAAAGTCCTCTGAGGTACACGGCGCTTTTTTTTTTATTTTCCCCAGTAGGTATACTTCACAATATATTATAAACTTTTTGGGTTTGTCGAACGGCTACGAATTGGGGACCTTCAAGAGAACAGCGTACTCTTTTTTAAAAAGGCCGGCAACACATTAGCGATGGACACTTCACACCCCGTCAAGTACCTATTTAGCCATATCACTTTTTACAAATGGCAAATAACAGAACCTTAAAGATTCGTCATGTCTGTCCGTCTATCCGCCTGTCCGTCTGTCCGTCCATCCGTATGTCACAGCCCATTTTCTCCGAAACTATAAGAACAATACTATTGAAACTTGGTAAATAGATGTATTATTTTAACCGCCTCTCTGATTTCGCGAATGTTCATGGGCGGCGATGATTAATTTCCATCAGGTGACTCGCTTGCTCGTTTGTCCGCCTCTAGCATAAAAAAAAAACGAGCACACGCCGCGTCCCGCGAACCATGGGCAGGTTGACTTTGTGGCAGTAAGTTCGCTAGGGGTCCTGATACTGTGGCTCCGGCATCTATCTCGCGCGTTAAACATTCAAGCAGTCCAGGCGCTGCAACGGACTGCATTATACACAAGTACACAACGTTCTCGGAACACGATTGATTTTGCTGTGGAAAGAGTGACAAATTGCCCAGAATATTTGATCGTCCTTACCGGCATAATAGGCACCGGTTCTTAGAAGTGACGTGTCTCCTGATAGGTATTGCAGGTCAAAACAACTATAAATTGCACATTTTTAAACTTATGTTTTTTCAGGATTCCACCTCGAGTGTCATTTATAAAGAGATTGCGGAATAACCCTTTTTATTAGGGTTCCGTAGCCAAATGGCAAAAAATCTGTCCGTCTGTGTCCGTCCATATGTCACAGCCACTTTTCTCCATAACTATAAGAACTATACTATTGAAACTTGGTAAATAGATGTATTTTGTTAAGCGCATTACGATATTTACATAAAATTTAGAAAAAATAAAAAAACGGAGGGTCTCCATACTTGAAACTGAAACTCTTTTTTTTTTCCATCAAACCTATGCGTGCTGGGTATCTATGGATTGGTCTTTAAAAATTATAAAGTAAGAGTAAGTTTTTTTTAATACGTTATAAACCGTAAACCGCAATTTACCTTCCATATATCTTACTTACCGAGGTGTCGTAAAAGGCGACTAAGGTAAAGCTGCTGGCATGATCATCAGCACCCAGAGAAGGAAAACTCTGCATTTATATCAAACCCTCGCCAACCCGTCTGCCAAGCGTGGTGAGTATGGCAATTACCCCTCATGTGATTGAGGGAGGCCCGTGCCCCAGCAGTGGGGACTTAAATTGGCTGATGATGATGATGATATCTTACTTGCTGCTACAGAACCCTTCATGAGCGAATCCGACTCGCACTTGGCCGGTTTTTAAGAATAACCCTGTGAAACATACGAATAGCATCTTTTCCCTGTTTGATTCATCATTTGCTCAAGTGGTCCGTCATCTTAGCGTGTAATGCCCAATTCCGCCAAAGCTTAGACCATGATTCAGAATTTGGGAAATCTGATATTACAATGAAGCGACTGCCGTCATTTGCCCAAGTAGTCTTTACTCTTAAATAATATTGTCCTATAGCAGTCAATTCCAGCCGTCAGCCATCGGCATAAAACTTTTATAGAGCATATGTAAGTGTATCTGCTGACACAAGTACACTATATTCTATTCCCTTACCATCATATTTCGATGGGACATCAAGATGACCGAAGAGGGATCAGGCGCAGAACCAACGGCTTTACGTGCTTTCAGAGGCATGCGATTACAAGACCGCTAACATGCAGCCTTCGGGCTGACATCATTGAACTATTATTAATAATTGACTGCCTCGGTGGCGCAGTAGGTTAGAGGGTCGCACTTTAAAGGGACGGCTGCGCAAGAGGTCCCGGGTTCGATCTCCGGGTCGGGCCAAAAATTTGTAGGTACCTAAATTTCGGTAAGAAATTCTTAGTGGCAGCCCGGAGTCTGGAAGTTGGCGGTCTTGTATACCCCGTGTCTCGGAAAGCACGTTAAGCTGTTGGTCCTGCTCCCGATCCCTCTCCGGTCGTCACATTAGTGTCCCATCGGATTATGAGGGCAAGGGAATAGAGAGTGCACTTGTGTTTGCGCACACACTTGAGCACTATATATATCCTGCGTACGTGGCTGATCGGTGAGATTGGCCGCTTTAAAGTGTAAGAAAATAAGGACATCGAAGCAGGCATAGCCATGGTGAATTTTCACTTGTAAGTTGGACATTTCTATGTCCTTTTCATTTTGAAACGATTTCTTATATTATTGATTTAATTTTAATATAGGTATCTATTTTTATACCAACATTATTTGATCATAGGTTATTTTATATTCCGTTATATACAATGTCAAGTAAAGCTTTCAATACGTTAGTATTAGAGACACAGATGAAGAATTCGTCAGATGTGAGTGCCTTTAACATTTTATTAAATCTCATGTCAGTTTACGAGATTTAGTTTCACCAAGGTCATAATCATAAATCAAAACTAACAGTTGCGAAAGAAGAAATCTTGTGTAGATTTCTTCATTCGCAACTATTAGTTTCACAACCAGGCAGTTGTCGAAAAAGAAAAATCTATCGTATTTGGCAACTGGTTGAGTAGCAAGAACGTCAGGTCTTTTTTGGCAACTGGTTGTGAACATTCATCAGCACCCACACTCTGCATTTATATCAAAACCCTCGCCAACCCGTCTGCCAAGCGTTGTGAGAATGGTAATTACCCCTCATGTGATTGAGGGAGGCCCGTGCACCAGCAGTGGGGACTTAAATGGGCTGACGTTGAAGAAAGGAGTACACCCTTTTCTTGAAGGTCACCAGGTCGTATCTGTATATTATTATTTAATCTTTTTAGTTCCTGGTATTTAAAGGCGGTTATTTTTGTAAAAAAATTCATGCTAAGTATTTCGTGTCTTATTTTTCGAAAACTAGCTAGAAGTAAGTTAAAAATATTTTTTTATGCAAATTTTATGGATATAAGGTACTACTTAGTTTTCCCACAGGGCCCAATGTTGTTTACACCTAACTATATATTTTTTTCCATATGCGAAAAAGTGACGTAGTTCGAGACGTAATCTTGCGAAATTATTATTTGTTTTAACCAGAATCTGGGAGAAGAGACCATCAAAACTATAGCCCGAATTGAAGAACACACCAGTGTTGTTGGAATCATCTACATCAGGAATAGTATGGTTTAAATACTTTTATTAAGTAAGGACAGCCACACATAAATGTATACAAACCTTCCTAAAAAATTCCGGTCTAAATTTTGACTCAACCCAGGAATTGAACTCGGGACCTCAAGCAGCCGTCGCTTTAAATTGCGAACTAGCTAGCTACTACGTCACTGAGGCAGTCAAGACCATTAATGACCATTAAAATCCTTTATTCCCGTTGTCCCCGTACGCCATATCCCCGTCTTACGGGGACAGCGGACTTCAATCGTGTTATCCAATTTTGACTCGACCCAGGGATTGAACCCGGGACCTCAAGCAGCCGTTGGTTTAAAGTGCGACCCACAAGCTACTACGTTACTGAGGAGGTAGTCATGACCATTGAAATCCTTTATTTCCGTTGTCCCCATGTGTACGCCATGTTCCCGTCTTACGGGGACAGTGAACTTCATCCCGTTATCCCCGTATACTGCTCCTCATCTTAGCGTGTAATTCCCAGTTGTGGACAAAGCTGTCGCTCTGGAGCCCGGGGTACACTGGGACCATGATTCTTGATTTGGGGAGTCTGGTAATTACAATGAAGCGTCTGCCGTCTGACTTTCGCAACCCTTTAATAGGGGAACCAGACCAAATGAATCATGGTTACACGTTTCAGAAACTATCCGAAACATGCAGGTTTCCTCACGATGTTTTCCCTCACCGTCGAGCTAATGGTAGAAATACGCACATAGATTTGAAAAATCCAGAGGTGCATGTTCGGATTCGAACCCATACCCCCCGTATGGAAGGCGCATTCTGAACCACTCAGCTACCATCACTCTATCCACGTACTTTGTCCCCGTTAATATTAACGGGGACAATGTATTAACATTGTAGTTGAATAAAAAAAAGTAAAAACTCGATCCCCGTTTTAAACAGCTACTTTTTTGTTTTTTGTACAGTCACACATCAAAATAAACAAACTGTCAAATTTCTTCGTTCGATTTTCACCTTAATGTCAAACGCGTTCGGTTCAATATCAATTGAGGAATTTTGAAAGATTGTAGTTACCTGATGTATGGCTGTCTGTACTTAATTAACGGAAAATCATGTTTTTTATGTGACAGGTGGCAGACAAGCAGACGGATCACCTGATGGTAAGCGATTGCCGCCGCCTATGAACACCCACGACACTAGTTGTGTCACAAGTGCGCTCCCAACCATTAAGCCCCCTTCCCCTGGATAGAGTCTCCAGTACCCTCACTCACGTAGCAAGAAACACAGCACAGTGCTGCTACACGCCGGTTTTCTGTGTGGCCGTGGTATCACTCCGATCGAGCCGGCCCATTCCTGCGGAAGCGTGGCCCTCCCACGGTTATTTATGTATGATTATTTTATAGATATGACACATTTATGCTCGGTTCCTGAGACAATGGCGCAGACGCTGACCAGCAAGCTGCCGACCCTCAACGCCGGCATGCATCGCGCTCTCACTGAAATTGTAAGATGGGTGGCCATATTTTACTAAGCCGGTCCTCACATACATATAGCTTACTAGGTATTGTCCCAAACTGTTATTATAACTATTAATAAAATTAATATCAGCAAAACAAAGGTTTTCAGGTATATTCATAGCTTTGATTATGGGTTGTATATGCCACCGGAAAATAACAAGATCCGTAAGTTTAACAATTTACTAGGAAGTTTATAAACTTTCGTAGGTTTCTAAACGGGAGATAAATTGTATTATTTTACGTCCACGTTTTCGTACATTGATAAACTTACTGAACTCACTCGAAAAATAATAAGGAAGCAATATCCAAACGCTACGCGCGATCATTAGCATTGCCACTATGAACATTGACCAATCAGAGAGCAGTGTGTTATTTTACGTTTTTCAAAGATTCGTATTTAAAAGAGTTTCTGTGATTGGTCGAACCATATATTTTTTTATGAATAGATATCCGTTATTTTATAAAATTACCGTGTGACGTCTTAAACTGATAAATTTACGTAAGTGTGGACGTATAATAATACAATTTATCTCACGATTAGAATCCTATGAACGTTTATAAACTTCCTAGTAAATTAATAAACTTTCGGATCTTGTTCTTTTCCGATGACTTACTTATATAATGAAAGATTCACAGGTTCATCAGACAATAACTAAAACAATACGAGAACCTTAGACAATTTAACACGGGACGTGGAAAAGCGCAGATTTAAAATCTGCGGAGGGAAGGGAAGTTTAGTGATGGTCTAGATAAGAATAAGTAATGAAATGAAATGAAATGATATGATTTTTGTTTACGAACATTGATGAATCACTTGCTCACAACGGCGAACATGCAGATAAGTACTAGAAAAGTTATAATTTAATAACTCGGTGGCCTAATGGTCTAGGCGGTCACCAGGACAGTCATACAGCCATTTAAGTACATTTAAGTTTCTGTAATGCCTATTTTTTTAATTTGTAATAAAAGTGTAATAATGTAAGTATCTATACAGTGTTAGCTGTTTAAAATGTAGAAATTCGAGTAGAAATTTAATATGCATCTAAAACTGTGCGTAGAAAATTTGCTAAATATATTTTTGTTTGAAAGAATGTATTTCTGCATGTCACCATGTCAGGATCTGATGATGAAATCTTAGGAAAACCGAAGTGACTCTTCAATAACCAATAGCAAATGAGCCGGGATAACTTTATTGATGTTTCTTGTATTTTTTCTTCAATACTTCTCACAACGACCAGCACAGTGCTGCTTTACGCTGGTTATCTGCGAGGCTGTGGTATCACTACGTCGAACCGGCCCATTCATGCCGAAGCGTGGCTCTCCGACGGTTTTTTTTTCTGATCACTGAAAACTGTGTTTAGAATTGTTATCCCCGGAAATGGATTTGGAATTAGGTTTTTTTTTACATTTCGCATCGCCCATTTTTTCCTTTCCATTTCCCCTAAAAAGGGGTAAACCCCTTCGACCTTGACTTAACTTGACCACCGTTTCAATCAGTGGTAGTGAACGCTGCCTTTGGTCCCAGGGTTACGGATTCGATCCCCGCACAGTACAAACATTTGTGTGCATGAACATGCCTGTTAGTCTGGGTGTTTTCTATGTATTAAAAGTATATTTTTACATAAGAAAAGTGTTATACGTAATATTTGTAATTTCGCTGTTGGTTCTGATATCCGTAACACAGGTGCTTGAGCTAATCTCGGAGTCAGATCAAGTATGTGATTTTGTGAAATATTTTTTTTTTACGAGTATTACTTATTCCACGGCCTACAGGATGTGTTCGACGAGTTGATCGCGTACAGAATCGAAACCCGAACCTACGAGATTCTGGTGTCTGCCGGCCAAGAGTTCACCGCCTGTGTCATACACGCCGTCAAACATAAAGGCAAGAAGGCGAAACGTACGAAAGGGATCTAGAGGTGTGCCGTCAAAAAGCAAGTAGGTAAAAGATACTTAATAAAAAAAATGTGTATCCTAATCTTATCTATTAGGGGCCATTTTCATGGGGCACGTCGACCCTAAAGGATCTTTTGTGCATCCCCTATTCTTAGCGCTCCTACTCACGAAAGATTCGTTTCATCAGCGTCACGATGTCTTTCGGATTGAAGTACCTGTAGTCTCCTGGTTTTGGATAAGCGTTAGCTAGAAGACACATTCTGCCTCTGGCTAGTGAGTCGCATTCACATAAAAGATGTTCTATGGTTTCCGTCTCCTCCTTGCTTGCTTTGCAGTCGCTGTTGGATGTTCATACCTAGTTAGCTCTCACCTAACACATAAAGAGAGGAAAGTGTGACTGAAAACCAGCGCTTCGCAGGACCTCTGCCCTGCGACAGCGTAAGCTGAGTCAAGAGACCCTTTGCTCGACCAATTTGTTGATTTGTGTGTTTACTATGTGTTTGGTTTTGTTTCACTATTTGATTTATTATTATTCATAGGAAAAACAAATATTGTAATGTAAACTGTTATTATTTGGCCGTGTGGGCCCGGCAGAGTAGAATAGGCCACCCTCACTCTTACCGAGGTGTCGTAAAAGGCGACTAAGGTAAAGCTGCTGGTATGAACATCACCCAGAGAAGGAAAACTCTGCATTTATATCAAAACCCTCGCCAACCGGTCTGCCAAGCGTGGTGAGTATGGCAATTACCCCTCATGTGATTGAGGGAGGCCCGTGCCCCAGCAGTGGGGACTTAAATGGGCTGACGATGATGATGATAATCAGAGTTTTCACGATGTTTTCCCTCAATAAAAAGTCTATTCCGAACAAAATTAGGTTTATTTACGACGTGATCCGCAGGAAATTATAAAAACTGGTTACTGATACATCATAGGAAAGAGAGATATGCTATATAGCTCAGTGGATAAGTACACTGTTGATTTTGTCTACCGTGCAATTTTTTTATGCTACTGTGATTTACGTTTATTCCAAGGAAATCTGCAATAAATGGTTACAATTAGGCACTCGCACAAGTTGTACCGCGGACGCGACTCCTCCGAGAGTGACTGCTATTCGACAAGCGCCCTCCGGAAGTTTTTTTTTATGATTAAGATGGCAGACAAGTATCACCTGATGGTAAGCGATTACCGCCGCCCATGGACGCCTGCAACACCAGTGGTGACACAAGTGCGCTGCTTGCCTTCTAACCCCCCTTCCCCTGGATTGGGCCTCCGGTACCCTCACTCACACAGCGCATGCACTGCTTCACGCCGGTTTTCTGTGAGGACGTGGTATTACTCCGGCTAGTTATTACGTGGACGGTGGTATTAGGTCGGGCTAGTTGTATTCTCTATCCTAAACGAGTTAAGAATGATTCTCCGAAATTTAACCTACCGGTTTCTTCGCGTCTCAATTCCGTGGGCTCCAAAATATTGTTCAAATTAGAAGTTTATATTGAAATCAGAAGACGTTTAAATTGAAAGAAGGGTAGGTATCTTTAAGTGTTCTTATTTCAATTTAAAATTCTAATTTGAACAATATTTTTAACCCCAGCGAATTGAGACGCGAAGAAACCGGAAGGTCAAAAAAGATAAAAGATAAAGATAAAATATTCTTTATTAAATTTAGGTCCACACAGAACACTTATGAATGTCAAAATAGGTACATAATATCTACCGCTGGTTCGGAATGTCGATTTCTACTGAGAAGACACCAGCAAGAAACTCAGTAGTTACTCTTTTCAAATATTGATGATGTTACAGAGTTCCAATTAAGTTCCAAGAAGAGAAAAAAAATACAATTATGAAAGTTAATAGACTACTATAAATAACAACTCAAAAGATTGATCAATTAACATGACAAAGAATCCTTATCATTTAAATAGTCTTGTACACTATAGTAACCTTTCTTCATTAGGCAGGTTTTAATATGAGACTTAAACTTATCCAGTGATAGGTTAATGACATTTTGTGGTATCTTATTAAATATCTTAAATACTTAAGCCAACAAACTTCATAAAATCGGTAATTCGTTTGTTAGCTTAAGTATTAAGATATTTAATAAGAAGTTGTTATTCATAGTAAGTAGTCTATTAACTTTCATAATTGTATTTTTTTTCTCTTCTCAATTGAAACTCTGTAACATCATCAATATTTGAAAAGAGTAACTACTGAGTTTCTTGCTGGTGTCTTCTCAGTAGAAATCGACATTCCGAACCAGCGGTAGATATTATGTACCTTTTTTGACTTTCATAAGTGTTCTGTGTGGACCTAAATTGAATAAAGAATTTTTTATCTTTTATCTTATCTTATCTTTAAACGAATTTCCGATTTTATGAAATTTCGGAGAATCACCCTTAAACTTTAAGAGCACAGCCATAGCGCTTTAAGAGTGAACCCGCCATAGATAATACATAATATAACCAGCATCAGCTCTATTGGCAAAATCACATTGACGAGCGTCACCAGGCTTTGGTGCCAGGGTTCGCCCTTTTTGAACCCATGACTCCTCCCCACTCAAGGGCGATGAGGAAAAACCGCTGGGGTTTAGTCGGTATGCCTCTGGCCGTCTTCTCGTTAGGAGAAGCTCCCGCCAGAGGAGAGCCCGATATAACCTTCCTACTCCCCAGCAGGAAGGCATGCATAAGGCGGCATTACCCAGCGATAAAAAAAAGTTTGGTATTTATAAATTTCCTAGTGATTCACTAGATGACGCAATCAGTCCCTGTAAATGTTAGGTGTGGTATGATATTTCATGTGGTCCCTAATTTAAGGGAAATTGTTTTAGGTTTTTTACAAATATCTTTTTTTTTTTTAATAATTGCTGCCACTGTGTCTTTCGACACATCTATAATTCTGCCAATGTCGAGTACCAATATCTTAATACTTCGCAGTTAATATGTATGTAGTGCTATGTACATTTTAAATGACAAAGAGTGATTCAATACGAAATACATAAACAAGTAAAATATGTATTTTACTTGTTCATCGTCATCTGGTGTTGCTTTTAGAAATCACCCGAAAATATCTACTGGAAAACTGCTCATTCAAAATCATTATGCAATCTGAAACGCTAAAACATACCTAAGGGTCGTAGCTCTCGAACAAATGAACCGATTTTCATTTTGTTTTTTTTTTGTTTGAAAGATGAATAAGGAGGGAGTGTTCTTAGCTATGTTGGATAAAAATCGATCCAAGATGGCCGCCGTCACAAAGATTTGGATTGTATGTAGCTCCAATTCCCTCCTGAAGATGATTGCAGACCGAGTGGACTGTGGCTACTTGCTGCACTGTGGCGCATTACATGCGAAATAGATCACTAATACCTAGGATTAAGATGTTACTAACAATATATGAGCTATTGACTTGAAACAAATGATTACCAATTAATTATAAGTAAATACCTATCTTGATTTTTTTCAGCCAGTATTATGAAAATATTAACTAATTTAATAAAAGACGCCCAGGACGATTGGCTAGTGAAGACGGTAAGATAACTAAATAGTGATTTTTTAAAATCTGCACATAATATGAAGGCGACGGGCAGCCTAACTAGCGACACCATTCGTTTTTAATTGTTAGCTAATGAACCGGATCTATTTTAAACAATTTCGGGATTACAACCTCTCGGCAAACACTTATATATATTTATTAATTAACCATGCACAAATGTTGGGTCTGTTTTTGTACGCGAAAAATTGATTACCGCCAAAAGCGGTCACTTTTAGCGTGAATCAATTTTTCGCGTACAAATGTTGGATCTGCAGTTGTGCATGGTTATTTAATAAATAGTATAAGTGTTTGCCGAGAGGTTAAAATCCCGAAATAGTTGAAAATAGATCCGGTTTAGTAGCTAACAATTAAAAACGACTGGTGTCGCTAGTTAGGGCTGCCCGTCGCCTTAAGTTTCAGCATACATGAAGAGCAATAAAAATAGTATACAATTCGATCTCTTCTGAAACCATGCGCTATGATGGCTAAAGCCATCGCTAAATCACATTATTAAATTTATTTATTCATGTAGCTAAATGTTGAGTAGAGACTGTTTCCGTACTTAGCTTTTAAGATATTCTCTCTGTAAATGTCCATGTTAAGTGTCGAATAAATAATTTCTTATCTCATCTTTAATACATTCAGTGCGATAAATCTCGACAGGTCTAAATAGCTACCTCACCTTATTACAAAACGCGATTATGAGTTAAAACCGTAAAAAATCTCATGTCATCCCGTTCTAACAACACGGTACACGCAATGTTAAAAGGGGCCATTTAGCTCTGGAAAAAATCTTAGATCACCTTTTGTATTAAGGTGACGGGCACACTAGCGACGCTAATCGATTTTAATTTTTAGCTACTAAACCGGATCTATTTTAAACAATTTCGAGGTTACAATCTTTCGTCAAACACCTATACTATTTATTTTATACTTATAGTTAACTGTTTGGTCTGCTTTTGCACTCGAATTATTGGATTACCGCCAAAAGTGGCCGCTATTGACGTGAATAAATTTTTCGCGTACAAAAACGGACCCAACATTTGTGCATGGTTATTTAATAAATAGTATAAATGTTTTCCGAGAGGTTGTAACCCCGAAATTGTTTAAAATAGATCCGGTTCAGTCGCTAAAAATTCAAATCGATTGGCGTCGGTAGTGTGCCCTACCCGTCACCTTAAGGTAAGGGGCGTAAGGTATAATGGCGACAATAACTTGAAGATTTCTGTGAGGACTTAAAAGTTGCAATGACTTTTTTCATATTTTTTATGTGATAGGTGGCACACGAGCAGACGGATCGCCTGATGGTAAGCAATTTCCGCCTTCCATAGACACCTGCGACACCACTGTCGTGCCCCACTGCCAACCTTTAAACCCCCCTTTCCCCCGGATTGGGGCTCCGGTACCCTCACTCACGCAGCGAAACACAGCACAGTACTGCTTCACGCAGGTTGTCTGTGAGGCCGTGGTAATTCTCACAACATCTCATACGTTGACCTGATTCCGTACTAAGTAGCTTAAGCACTTGTGTTACAGATATCAGACAACAGAGGAACACAAATTATCTTAAATACATTTATATTACACCCGACACAGAACAACACAATGTTCATTTCCTATCGCACGAATGTTTGTTCCAGGGGGGATCGAACCTTTGGCGTAAGAGACAAGGGTCCCTCTACCAATTGCGCCATCCGGTCAGTCAAAAAAAATGTTCTTCGTTCAGAGTGGTAGTGATAAATAATAACAACCCTATTATTGATAGAATCATGGACGATGATTCGGTGGAAGGTGTGTTTTTCACAATAAGAAGGTAGGTACTATTTTAATGATAGATGGCACACGAGCTAACGGGTCGCCTGATGGCAAGAGATTGCCGCTACCTATAGACACCCTCACGATGCACCATTCGGAATAACGACTTTTTCCCTTTCCCCTCCTCGAATTGGGCCTCCGGTACCCTCACTCACGCACGAAACACAGCACAGTACTGCTTCACGCAGGTTGTCTGTGAGGCCGTGGTATCACTCCGCTCGAGCCGGTATTTATGGCAAAGCGTAGCTCTCCCACGGTCAAACTAAAATAAATAAACACCAGTTACATAATATCTTGATGATATAATTAATTTGATAATTAAATCATTTATGAATGAATTAATGAAAACATTTATTTCGACCAACACGGATCATATACAATTAAAATACATCAAATCAATAGATAGATAGATACTCTTTATTGCACAACATACAAAACTTAAAAGCTAGGTATACAGAGATACAATGTACAATTTAGGCGGTCTTATCGCTGGGAGCGATCTCTACCAGACAACCAACTCAATAAATTAAATAAAAAAATAATATTAAATTAAATTACATTACACACGATATTTGTTTATTATCAAATACATACACAGGCACACAGCATCAGAACAGTATTCTTACGTCAGTCCGTACATGAACCATGCTGCAATGGTTCAGGTAATGACCGTCGTAGCGCTCGGCGAATGCAATCAGGATGCCGTTCCGGCTGGCCCGCACCCGGCGCACCAGGGATGTGCACCGCCTGCGCATGGTTGCGTAGAAGCAGTCCACACGCGAGTCGGCGAACATCCCCGATGCGCTGCAGAAGCGGGGAAGCCCCAACAGCATCCTGGGCGCATTGTTGTTATTATTTTCGTTTTTGCCTGAAACACAGGATTTTCCTAGTTCGGGCAGTAAACTTAAAATTGATTAGGCCATCCCGATTGGAACAGTGGTAGTGAGCGCTGCCTCTGATACAAGGGTTGCGGGTTCGATCCCCCGCACAGTACAAACATTTGTGTGCATGAACCTGTTTGTTTGTATTGGTCTGGGTGTTTGCTATTTATTATAATACATATGTATATAGTATGTTTGTAATCCCACTGTTGATTCTGATATCCGTAACATAGGTGCTTGAGCTACCTATCTCGGAGTCAGATCAATGTATGTGATGTTGTGAAATATTTATTTATTTATCCCTTAGTATAAGTAGATTATAAGTATCACGTTGTTCTAATGATTTTGCAATAAAGTTTTATTTTATTTTATTTATATTTTTTAATAATAATAATTCTCACAACGTCTCATACGTTGACCTGATTCCGTACTAAGTAGCGTAAGCACTTGTGTTTACAGATATCAGACAATAGAGGAACACAAATATATACTTAAATACATATATTACACCCAGACACTGAACAAACACAAGTGTTCATCGCACGAATGTTTGTCCAGGGTGGGGATCGACCCACGACGTTTGGCGTAAGAGGCAGGGTCACTACCAATTGCGCCATCCGGTCAGTCAAAAATTTTTATCTTCTTACAGAGTGTAGTGATAAATAATAACAACCCTATTATTGATAGAATCATGGACGATGATTCGGTGGAAGGTGTGGTTTTCACAAATAAAGAAGGTAGGTAACTATTTTAATGATAGATGGCACACGAGCTAACGGGTCGCCTGATGGCAAGAGATTGCCGCTGCCTATAGACACCCGCAACGCAGCACCATCGGAATAACAACTTTTTCCCTTTCCCCTCCTCGAATTGGGCCTCCGGTACCCTCACTCACTCGGCAAAACACAGCGCACACGTGGTATCGACAGAAATAATATCGAGATTCGATTTAAGTAGTATTGTGGTGGTATCACTCTGGGCGACCCGACCTATTCATGCTGAGCGTGGATCTCCCACGATAATTACTAGATTTTATACAGATAGATAGATAGGTACTCCTTATTGCACAACATACAAACCTTAAAAGATGTGTAGTATACAGAGATGCAATATACAATTTGGGTGGTCTTATCGCTGGGAGCGATCTCTACCAGACAACCTTCAGGTAAAGGACATAGATAGAAGAGGGGAGGTAGTCGTAAACCTTTTTTTTATGTGATAGGTGGCAGACGAGCAGACGGATCACCCGCGACACCAGTGGAGTCACGAGTGCGCTGCCAACTTTTAAACAAGGTGGGGTTTTGTTTGTCCCCCGGATTGGGGCTCCGGTACCCTCACTCACGAAACACAGCACAGTGTCGCTTTTCACCGGTTTTCTGTGAAGCTGTGCTATCACTCCACAGTGCTCTCCCACAGTCATGTCATTAATAATAGTCATTTAATGGGCAAAGCAGCGTTGTTGCAGTGTATTTAATTTATTTAATAATTGTTACAGGTGATTTCCAATATTAACTAACATCAGTGCCACCAGGGCTACGCATTATGGGCTTGCTCTGCAGAGATTCGGAGCCATGATCTTGGATTACATCAGGGAGCTGGTCATTATCTGATATACCTATCTACTTAGCTAGTGCATTCGCGCCACCAGGGCTACGCATTATGGGCTTGCTCTGCAGAGATTCGGAGCCATGATCCTGGATTACATCAGGGAGCTGGTCATTATCTGATATACCTACCTACTTAACTAGAGCATAAGCACCACCAGGGCTACGCATTACGGGCTTGCTCTGCAGAGATTCGGAGCCATGATCCTGGATTACATCAGGGAACTGGTCATTATCTGATATAGCTACCTACTTAGCTAGAGCATTAGCGCCACCAGGGCTACGCATTACGGGCTTGCTCTGCAGAGACTCGGAGCCATGATCCTGGATTACATCAGGGAGCTGGTCATTATCTGATATACCTACCTACTTAGCTAGAGCATTAGCGCCACCAGGGCTACGCATTATGGGCTTGCTCTGCAGAGAATTCGGAGCCATGATACCTGGACTACATCAGGGAGCTGGTCATTATCTGATATACCTACCTACTTAGCTAAGCATTAGCGCCACCAGGGCTACGCATTATGGGCTTGCTCTGCAGAGACTCGGAGCCATGATACTCCACTACATCAGGGAACTGGTCATTATCTGATATACCTACCTACTTAGCTAGAGCATTAGCGCCACCAGGGCTACGCATTACGGGCTTGCTTGCAGAGATTCGGAGCCATGATACTGGATTACATCAGGGAGCTGGTCATTATCTGATATACCTACCTACTTAGCTAGAGCATTAGCGCCACCAGGGCTACGCATTACGGGCTTGCTCTGCAGAGATTCGGAGCCATGATCCTGGATTACATCAGGGAGCTGGTCATTATCTGATATACCTACCTACTTAGCTAGAGCATTAGTGCCACCAGGGCTACGCATTACGGGCTTGCTCTTGCAGAGACTCGGAGCCATGATCCTGGATTACATCAGGGAGCTGGTCATTATCTGATATACCTACCTACTTAGCTAGAGCATTAGCGCCACCAGGGCTACGCATTACGGGCTTGCTCTGCAGAGATTTGGATTAAAGACGTAATTTTTATATTTTATGTGTATTTTCATGGTTTTTTATTAAAGAAATATGAAAAAATTCACATTAGTGCTGAAGTATTCTCTATTGTTTAATGAAATAAAATAAAAACCACTCCTTATGTTGTATTAGGTGTGCGATATCAGATGTTATGATTAATCCACAGGACCCCTTTGATGAAGTGCTAGTAACGCGTATGCACACGAAAAAGGTAGAAATTATGTTGGCGCCCCACTCAGAGTTCAACATCGTGGTCGTTCAACATGCCCGGCACAAGATCAAAGGCAGAAAAGATCATAAATTAGACCACGAAGAAAAATAATTTAATATACGTTTACCTATGAATTATTAAGACATTAACTTTCGATTGTAATAATTATGTTAACTTTTTAGTAAATCATAAATTCGTAAAATCCCATTTCTTTCAATACAAAAGCCACGTCCTTGCTTCATTTCTTTGATTTTTCGAATGTTTTTCTGCGCCAAAAAAGAAGTCCCGCGTAAAAATACGGAACTAAAATTTGAGATTCCTTGTGTTTTTCAGCATAAAGGTCAAATGGCGACTCTGGTGCGGTTTTCACGGGACTTCTTTGGTGGTTTGGTGGACTCATAGAGTAAGGTAATAATACTCTGCGTGGACTCTAGATCCATGTGGTTTTCTTGACGGAGAATAATAGTTTTGATTGATAGTAGATATTTTGACTTGCAAAAAATTTTAATCGATAAATAAATGTAAGTCAGTTGATATTTCAATTGATATTTTCATCTGCGCCATAGGCACGTCACTACACCGGAAGCTTATGTCATGTCTTCGATGTCGGCAGTCCTTCATTCATTCATTTTACATCTCGTTCACTCACTCACTCCACAGTTTACTTTTTTACTTTACTTCACTCTTTGCCGGCCGCCATTTTTCATTGGCGTCTCTTACATTTTCTTGATTGTTGTTGAAAACCGTTTGCTTGTGATTTTTACAGCATTTCGCGATTTCAGTGACAACTTTAAAGTAATTAATTTACTAGGATTAGAAGATGGCAGATCAATTTGACAAAAACGGGTACAACAGTGGTGATTTCAAAAGGAACGATGCCGGGCAGATGGACGGCAACGAAGCTATGGATCAAGACCTGGATGGGTCTAAACTAAATGAAAAAGCTGGCGAATACATGAGGGAATTGTTAAGCGAGAAGATTAAACTTAACACACAAAAATTTCCAGTTTCTTGCAAGCTTATTGACCAAGGTAACCAATTTTGTTTGGTGTTTTTTCCTGTCCTCTGTTGCGCAGCTGTGAGTGGTATTTTTGGCGTTAATCAAATAACAAAGTTAACCTCCAATCTAATGCTTCTGAAGCGAATATTTTACAAATGATTTGGTTCTGCAGGTCATTGAACTATGCCCTTGCTCTGACTATAGAAGTCATTGTGCTTATACTTGCAAACAAGCCATTTATCACCTTTCAATCTTGGTGTGTATTTTATAAGTCTAAATAAACAACTAACAAAGCCTAACAATTGTTCATGTTCGTAAGCCAAGTATTCACTTGAAAGCAACCTTATTTTTATAACCTAAATATTCTATTTATAATGGGAAATCTTTGTCAAAGAAAACAATAGCTCCCACAATTGAATAAATAAACGTCTCATGAATACGAGTTTAAAATTTGCTTTCACCAAATCTCATTCCATTTTTTTCTAATACTCTGATATTAGCTAAACAATGTTATCTTAGCTATAAATCTTGAAAATTGTACTCTCTCTCCACTTGACGTGTGGTCCCTGGCAGAGTAGAATAGGCCACCCTCACTCTTACCGAGGTGTCGTAAAAGGCGACTAAGGTAAAGCTGCTGGCATGATCATCAGCACCCAGAGAAGGAAAACTCTGCATTCATATCAAAACCCTCGCCAACCCGTCTGCCAAGCGTAGGTGAGTATGGCAATTACCCCTAATGTGATTGAGGGAGGCCCGTGCCACAGCAGTGGGAACTTAAATGGGCTGACGATGACGATGATACGCTCTCTCAACTCATCTAAGCATGTAATTCCCAGTTGTGATCAAAGGTGTCTCTTTAGAGCCTGGGGTTATTAGCTTAGGTCAGGATTCGGGGAGTATAGTAATAACAATTAATCAATTGCCATCTGACCTTCGCAACCATCAACAAAGAGAACGAAACCCACTGAATCATGGTTACATGTTTCAGGAACTAAAATTTTTTATTATATTTTTTTTATTCTAGAGGTGACAAACAAGCAAGAGAGTCACCCTGATGGTGATTAATCAACACTACCCATGAACATCCATGTAAACAGAGAGATGAAATGTGTTGCGGCGCCCGTTTAAATACACAGTACCTAATTTAAATTTTTTCTTAAAAATATAAACTAATTTTGTTGCAGAGGTATCCAAAGTACAAACTACCGGAAGAATACCAGTCAAGGACAGCAAATACTTAGATGTATTCCGTGAGAAACCTGTCAAAGTGACAGTGAAAGTTTTAGTGCCAGTTAAAGAGCATCCTAAGGTGAGACCTCTTCTTTAACCATGTATTTAATTTATTTATTTTTTAAAATAATCATAACAAACTCAATTAAAGAGATTCATCAACACCAACTCGCATCACCGTCCACTTTCAACAAGAAAAGAAACGTGTCTCTTTAATCACTTGACATTGGCAAGTTGCGGCAAGACGCAGAGCCATTATTAAAAATAATAATAATAATAATAACCATGTATTTGGGCACTGCAGAGCATTATTATTATGTATGTTGACCAAATGACTGACCGGATGGCGCAATTGGTAGTGACCCTGCCTCTTATGCCAAAGGTCGTGGGTTGGATCCCCACCCTGGACAAACATTCGTGCGATGAACACTTGTGTCTGTTCAGTGTCTGGGTGTAATATATGTATTTAAGTATATATATTTGTGTTACTCTGTTGTCTGATATCTGTAACACAAGTGCTTAAGCTACTTAGTACGGAATCAGGTCAACGTATGAGATGTTCAGAGAATTATTATGTCAGTTGTACCATAACCACGGGCAAATATGTCCTGACTTATTATTATTATTATAGTGTTTATTTATAATCTTAAACATCTGCATAGCATATGCCACTCCAACCTAGCCAACCAACCATCACGTACAAAGGACCGAAAGAGAGTAAGTGCGGAAAAGGGAGACCATTTTACATTACATTGCAACTCCAATCGCTCTTCACATTCCTGTGTCGTTGGTTTACCTGGACCAGCTTGAGCCTTGATTTTATCTTGAGCTATCTTGATATATCTATCTTAAGCAAATTCTGATTCTAGTAGCCAGGTTAATCTGGATGACTAAAACGATAGATAACATAAAAGCTTGCCTCCTTATCGCTGTCAATCAATCTTTCATGAAAACACTATTACATACAATTAAATACTTACTCAATAGCATATGCCCAATAAAGAGCTTAGAATAATGGTATTCTAAGCTCTCTATTGCTTATGCTATTATAGGGTTTAGTATATGGACAGTAAACCCTATTTTATACCCTCCTGAGAAAAAATGCCACTGTTTGTTTTTCCTACCAATTTTAATGTATAAAATCATCAATCAAAAGAGTAACTGGCGAGTTTCTTGCCGGATCTTCTCGACCAGAAACAACTTTCCGAGCCGGTGGTATATTTATTTATTTCTTTAGTATATTTTATGTATCAACATATATATGTATTAACATGTAAATTATACATAAGTACTTATAAATAGTTTTAAGTCATTCAAATGTATGACGATTTGTAAGTGCTGTGTACAAGCCTATGCAAATAAAGAATTATTTGAATTGAATTGAATTGAATCTTTGGAAAGGATGCAACTTTAATTATCAAACAATTGCTTATTCCTACAGTTCAATTTCGTGGGCAAACTTCTTGGACCCAAGGGCAACACTATGAAGCAGATGCAGGAAGAGACTATGTGTAAAATGGCTGTACTCGGACGTGGCTCAATGAGGGATAGGTAAGCTATTTTCAATAAGTGACTAACTACCGGCAAAATAGTTACCCGACTCATATGTTCAGTCACCCTACACTCGCATCGGATTTTGATGCGGTTTTTTAATAGATAAAGTGATTCATCAGGAAAGTTTTTATGTATGTATAGAATATTACATGCATAAAATTGCACCCATGCTAAGTCGGAGCAGTCGCTAGTCTCTACTATTTGTAAAGAGGTAAATCTTAAAGACAGCGGTAACGCTTATAGGTAATCCGAAAACACGAAACGCTTGCGCAATGTAATCTAAACCTAGCGCCATCTATTGATATGATGTGGAGCTATTATCCCGAAACGAATTATTAGTGCGGGCCACTGGTTATTTAATAATAGAAAAAATATGACAGTAGTTTTATAGTCTTAGGGAATATTTAAACTGGCGAAATTAATTTTAATTATAGAAATGATTAATTTGACAATTGACATTATTAATATATATAGGATATTTTGAACTTAAAATGTAATCTGTAGAAAATATAAATTATGTAATGTTTATGAGAATGACTTATGTTTTTGCATGTCTGCGAGCAGGCTGAACACATGATACTTGAAAACTTGTGAAGAACTGTGTAAACTGTGTTTCTGGCAAATAAAAAGTTTTTATTATTATTATTATTATTAAGAACACAATCACGATCTCAATGTCACTGAACAATTCCCTTCTCAGGCGGAAGGAAGAGGAGCTCCGCAACTCTCTAGACAGCAAGTACGCCCACCTGACGGACGAGCTGCACGTGGAGATCTCTGCGCTAGCGCCGCCCGCCGAGGCGCATGCGCGCATCGCGTATGCGCTGGCCGAGGTCAAGAAATACCTCATCCCGGACAATGTGGACATGATGAGGCAGACGCAGATGAGAGATATTATGGATAGAGGTTTGTGGCTTTTTTTAACTCTTCAACAGACACACGGCTTAAATGGCCAGGCTTTTTTTTTACCGACATCAAAAAATAGAAGGAGGTTCTCAATTCGACTTGTATATTTATATTTTTATGTGCTAGGTGGCATGGTAAGCGATTGCCGCCGCCCATAGACACCCGGGACACCAGTCACAAGTGCACTGCCAACCTTTGAAACCCCCATTCCCGGATTGGGCCTCTGGTACCCTCACTCGTGCAGCGAAACAGCAGTGCTGCTTCACGCTGTGTTATTTGGTATCACTCCGGTCGAGCCATTCATGCCGAAGCGTGGCTCTCCCACGGACTTAAAGCAGCAGCTGTGCTCAGTGAGGTACCGGAAGTCCAATCACAAGGACAAGGAGTTTAAAGGTTGGCAACACACTTATGATTCCATTGGGGGACAACCGTCCATGGGCGTCAACAATCGCTTGTCATCAAGTTGCGTCTTCTTATCTGCCCCTTATTATCTCATCAATAATTTATATTTTCATCATTATATGGGCCAGGTGGCCTTCAATGAATCTGACGTCACGACACGATCGAATCGGAGTTTCCCTACTTTTCCACTCGCTGTCTCCTTCGTTTGGATACGATAGGTATATTCTCGTTCGTTACATAACAGGTTCATTGTAAGCCACCGGTATGGCAGTGCTAAACAGGAAGTGATGTCATCGCATCCATAATTATTGCAACATAGGCTCTCCTTTTCCTTACCATCTAGCTAAGGTAAGTTAAACCAATATACTGAGCCACTTATAAAAACAAATAAATATCCCTGCGGTATTTCCGGACCGACCTGCAAACCTTCAAGAAAGTAGCGTATTTCTTTTTAAAATGTTGGCAGCGCAGTTGTGACTCCTCTGGTTTTGCAGGTGTCCATGGGCGGCGGTAATCGCTTACCATCAGGTGATCCGTCTGCTCGTCTGCCCCCTATCTCATTAAAAAAAAAACCCTATAACTTTGTGGCTTTCTCGCCAGATCCAATGGGCCCGCCGGGTCCCCCCGGGCTGCGTCCGCCTCCCAAGAGCGTCCTATACAGTGCTTGCATGGTCTCCAAAAGATCCATGTCATTTCAAGGTCCTATTCTTGGCAAAGGTCCCTTATCCTATTATATTTTCTGTCTATGTAGCCATAAGGTTTTTTTTTAATATAATGATTTCCCAATGAGGGTCTTCGCGTGTGAAAAATCCGCTAGACTGTTAGACTGAGGTCCAACATCAACCGCATTGGTTGTTTAATTTGTCAAATTGACGTTTTGACAGATCTCGTTTAAAAATAACCAATCGCATTGTATATAGACCTCACTCCTATAGTAATCCATCTTTAGATTTTTCACACGCGAAAGCCCTCATTGCAACGGACATTATTTTTGTTTAGGGCCGATTCAACCAAACTGTCACTGGCTAGCCAAACTGTCACTCGACCAAACTGTATAGCACTGTCATTCTATACAAATGTGGCATTATATCATTGATTTATCCATGTATATAGATTGGTCAAATCGGGCCTTAGTCTTTTCTTTCTTATGGCTATTCTATTAACCTTACATACATTTTACGTACCCCACTCAACTTCTTAGTAGATTCAAAAGTGGACACAGAAGGTGGCTCTACCGGACATTGATATCAAAGAGTTCGTTGACCTACGCCCTAGGCAGTAATCGTATGGAGTCTGTCGCACACATTCCGTATAGTCTTCCGTAACCTGTTAAGCACATGATGTAGCTGACGTTCTGTGTCTCTTATCTATTTTTGGGTAGATAGTTGTAGTGAATAGTCTAAAAGTTATCATCTTAGTCAATGCGCTGAGGCATCCGGCGCGATCATCTGTTGCATATCTGTCCGCGACGGATGATCGCTCGTGTCAGATATCCGCAACAACCTCCCTCTAACGCAGCGCCGCCAGTCGCCCGCGGGGTGTCGGGAGACCCGCTTCACTCAGCGCTGCTCTGTGGAGACGACATGAAACAGCACGTCGCGCAGAAGAGAGAGGAATGCGTACAATACGCAGCCGTAGTGCGCTTGGTTGCACATCTCGTTCTAGTAAATGACGGGTCTGTGTGATAGAAAAGGATAAAAACGGAAAAGCGCGACGCGTTTCGACTAGATGCCGTTCAACCCTAATATCACGCGTGTCGAGCCAAAACTGAACTTGATAAGCCAAACATTTTTCGGTCCACCCTTTCTACCGGGACCCGGCGGTGGTGGCATGGCCAGACTAGAATATTGCTATAACCAAAAATGTTGACTGCAGACTATTCTAAAAAGGGCAATATACAACAGACAACGATGCGCATTGGAGCGTTAACAGGGCATTATGCAACAAACAAAGTGCTAATGAAGATGAACATAACATCGAACAGCGACTGTAGAGCATGCAAGGAGGAGACGGAAACCATAGACCATCTTTTATGTGACTCAGTAGCCAGAGGCAAAAAGTGTCTTCTAGGTAACGCTTATCCTAAACCAGGACAGCCACTTCAATCCGAAAGACATCGTGACGCTGAGGAAACGAATCTTTCGTGAGTAGGAGTGCGTGGATAGGGGAGGTACAAAAGAAAACTTAGGGACGACGTGCCTTTTGAAAATATATAGTTTAGAAGTTATGAGGGAACAGATAAGTCTAAAAAGTCAATGCAAAAAGGAGGGTTATGCTTTTAACCTGTATGTATGGGTGTTCATCTGTTCCCTCATAACTTCTAAACTATTTGAACAAATGAGGTGTCGTTAGAAGCGTCTTGATTGTCTTCTGATTATAGGCGACATAATGTCACGTTAAATTGACTACAGTGCCCTCTAGGGGACTTAGAGTAAGGAATTAAATAAATTTTGCTTGACGGTACCGTGTGGGGTATCAAATGAAAGAGCTTGTTTAGCACATTTCAAATATGTAACTTTATTTACATAACTAAAAATATATTAAATAAAAAATAAGTTTAAAAACTAAAACCCGACTACCATTGATTTTATTACTATAATGAATCTGTTTGGCTACAGTAGTAGGTGGCATATGACCACGGCAATACGGCATAATAATTTCAGCAGAGACCATTTTCTTGTTTCGTACTTTTTAGAGCGTGTTTTTCTGATCAAACCATACTTTTTACAGCCGGACCCCCCCGCCCGCCGCCAGGACGCGTGCCCCCGCGCATGCCCCCCGCGCCGCCCATGGGCCACGCCCACGCGCACGGTCACGCCCACGGCCATGGCCACAGGCCCATGCCGGCCAAGGCCAAGGTGGTGAGCATCTTGGACCGCGCGCGATCAGCCATGGAGTCTTCGTATGGAGGATACGATGACCCGTACGCTATGGCCCCGGAGCCGGTGAGTATCTTGTTTGTAAGTTCGTTTACGTAACCGAACATACTGGGTTACGTAACCCAATATGTTCGGTTACGTAAACGAACATTTATTTTTATTGTGATAGGTGGCAGACGAGCAGGCGGATCGCCTGACGGTGAGCGATTGCCGCCGCCCATAGAAGCTGGCGACACCAGTGGAGTCACAAGTGCGCTCCCAACTTTTTAAACCCCCTTTTCCCCTGGATTGGGACTCCGGTACGCTCACGCAGCGGAACAGAACAGTGCTGTTTCGCGCCGCTTTTCTGTGAGGTCGTGGTATCACTCCGGTCTATCCGGACAATTTATGCTGCCGTGTCTCTTCTACGGTCAAAATTTCTTTAATAAACGTGTTACACAGCTTTTATTTCTTGAATGAATATGTATGGGAAAAAAAGTTGCCAAACATATCATTTTAGGGAAAAAAAAAACTTATTTCGGGCAATGTTATGAACTGCATCTGGCAACACAGCTTATCGAAAGATATAAACTACTATTTTATTTTATTCGGAAGACCATCAGCTGTCTTAATACAGTAGCAATTACAATGAATGTCTTAAAGGCTTGCACGGAAGACCAGCGTCGAAGCATCCCTTCGGCATGTGCTGAGTGCAAACCATTTTGGTGACATTTTTGTTTCGTCTTTATCTCTTTTAATGTACTTTAATATTTTTTTATTTTATTTTTATGTTTTGTAATTTTGTTATTTTATTTGTGTCACAAAAAGAAATATTTTTTCTTTCTCTTTCTTTCTAAATCAAATCATTTATTTACATGAAAAGTGGTACAATAATATGTTACAATAAATTTTTATTTTATTTTCTTTATTAAGGAAAAATACAGCTGTTAAATAGTACTCTGTTCTAAAACTGCTTAAATAATACATCAGCAATTTAAATTTTCCACTACAAATTAAAACGTTTAGTTGTTGTGAGACAAAATACAAAAAAAAATGCGAAAAAGGATGATTATTTTTGGTACTTAATAAGTACTACTTATTAATTTAATTCAAGACTAAGGTTTTTTAAAAACTGTAATCTTATCATGAAAAATGTCGATATGGTTATAGCTGCTATTAAATTTATTACAAGCTCTAACAATAAAACTATTTTTCCTGTAATTACATTTACATAAAGGAGTAGCAAATACACTGTTTCACACATTTCACCAGAATCTGGTATGCCAATATCAAAATAAAATTAAAAAATACAAAAAATGGGTCTTACGTAGCGCTCATGAATTCGTCAAAAGTTAATTGATTAAGGGCTGATTTTTCAATGGTCCGTTAAAAGTTAACAAATCGATAAAATGAAATACCATTAAAGGTAATTGTCACATTCATGCAAGTAAGTAACAATAAGACTACTATCATTTAATTTTTCCGGGTAATACTCTATCCATCTGTTAAATTTTATCAGACGATGGAAAAATCAGCCCTTAGTATTGAAAAATTTTTTCATCTAGAAACTATTGAGTATTGATGTTTGTTACGTAGGTGGCGCGCCCTAGAGGCCCACCCCGCGCCCCCGAGCCGGACTTCTACTTCGACCGCTCGGAGCGCTACTACGAGGACGACACGTACTACAAGGACGAGCCCGCGCCGCGCGAGTTCAAGGCGTCCGCGCGCGACGTCGGCACGCGCCGCGCGCCCGCGCAGCCGCCGCGCCAGCACTACGCCCGGCACTCGCCCTACGCGCGCCCGCCCAAGTAGACGCGCCGTACGTCAACTGTTCACGTGTGCATGCGTGGGGGTTAACGGAGGCTCTTTGGTGCTTTGTTACAACCGATTTATCGTTTTAAAGTTTCTTGTTTTGTAGCAAAGCGATAGTGAAATGTAGCAAGCGATAGTGACCGAATGTTTTGAGCAAAGTAACATTTCGCTATGGACCCCTTGGATTCGATATAGTGACTGGGTGTTGGGAGGTACTAACACCCGCAGCAATGAACAACATAATAACCAGAGATCACTCTAGTGTTTGGATATTGTGCCATCTTTCTTTAGGGTGTTGTGAGCATAGTAACAAGTCGCCATACGCTGGCGACCCCCGAGGGCGTCGCTGCGAGAGTACACTATAGTGATGGGTATTAGGAGTCACTATCACTCGCAGCAGTGGAGAGCATGTAACTTAGGTCACTAACCGTGAACTCACTAGTGACTGGGTGGCATCTCTCTCCAGTAACTGGGTGTAGTGCCATATCTCTCTGACTGGATGTAGTGAGCATAGCAACACTGTCGCTTTGCTCGCTAGCGACGCTGGCTAGTGCGCCCGCGCAGCCGCCGCGACAGCACTACGCCCGGCACTCGCCCTACGCGCGCCCGCCCAAGTAGACGCGCCGTACGTCAAGTGTTTAAGTGTGCATGCGTGGGGGTTAACGGAGGCTCTTTGGTGCTTTGTTACAACCGATTTATCGTTTTAAAGTTTCTTATTTTTGTAGCAAAGCGATAGTGACCCAAAGGGGTCGCTGCGAGAGTACATTATAGTGACTGGATGTTGGGAGGCACTAACACCCGCAGCAATGAACAACATAATAACCAGAGATCACTCTAGTGTCTGGATATTGTGCCATCTCTCTTTACTCAGGCAGTGAAACACAGTAGAGACACTGCTACACGCTGTAAACATCAGTAGCAACTAATTAAATTAATCACTCGGAGCGATCAAATCTTATTATAAAGTTGAAATGGGGAAAATATTTTTTCTTTGCAACACTGAGCATTTTAATAAATCGTTTTTTTTATTTTTAGCTTATAAAACACAACATACTATGAAATGTTGTGAGCTTAGTAACAAGTCGCTATACGCTAGCGACCCCCATGGAGGTCGCTGCGAGAGTATACTATAGTGATTGACTGTTGGGAGTCACTAACACTCGTAGCGGTGGAGATCATAGTGACATTTCTCTCCGGAAACTGGGAGTAGTGGCAACTCTCTCTAGTGTTGCTATGCTCACTACATAGCAACACTGTCGCTTTGCTCGCTAGCGACGCTGGCTAGTGCGCCCGCGCAGCCGCCGCGCCAGCACTACGCCAGGCACTCGCCCTACGCGCGCCCGCCCAAGTAGACGCGCCGTACGTCAAGTGTTTAAGTGTGCATGCGTGGGGGTTAACGGAGGCTACCGGGTGTCCTGATAGGTCATACAGTTATGGAAGGGCTGCATTGCGCCAGGTACGGGTGCGGTCTGGTCCCTGGCTGTTTGGTTTCCGACCGCTAGTTTAGAGTCACACACACCACCTTGTTCCCTATGGACGGTAAAACGGTATTTTGATGATACATGTGTTTTGTTGCAACCGATTTACTTAAACTTACTTGTGTTGTAGACTGTGTCGGAAATGTAGCAAGTGATAGTGACTGGGCGTTGTGAGCATAGTAACATTTCGCAATACGCTAGCGACCCCCGAAGGCGTCGCTGCGAGAGTACACGTGTTTGGGTGTTGGGAGTCTCTAACACTCGCAGCAGTGGAGAGCATGTAACTTAGGTCACTAACCGTGAACTCACTAGTGACTGGGTATATAGTGGCATCTCTCTCCAGTAACTGGGTGTAGTGCCATATATCTCTGACTGGATGTAGTGAGCATAGCAACACTGTCGATTTGCTCGCTAGTGCGCCCGCGCAGCCGCCGCGCCAGCACTACGCCCGGCACTCGCCCTACGCGCGCCCGCCCAAGTAGACGCGCCGTACGTCAAGTGTTCACGTGTGCATGCGTGGGGGTTAACGGAGGCTCTTTGGTGCTTTGTTACAACCGATTTATCGTTCTAAAGTTTCTTGTTTTGTAGCAAAGCGATAGCGAAATGTAGCAAGCGATAGTGACCGAGTGTTTTGAGCAAAGTAACATTTCGCTATGGACCCCTTGGATTCGATATAGTGGCTGGGTGTTGGGAGACACTAACACCCGCAGCAATGAACAACATAATAACCAGAGATCACTCTAGTGTCTGGATATTGTGCCATCTCTCTTTAGTGACTGGGTGTTGTGAGCATAGTAACAAGTCGCCATACGCTAGCGACCCCCTTGGGGGTCGCTGCGAGAGTATACTATAGTGATTGACTGTTGGGAGTCACTAACACTCGTAGCGTAGTGACTGGCTGTTGTGAGAGCAAAGTAACATGTCGCCATACGCGAGCACTCTAGTGACTGGGTGTTGTGAGCATAATGGAGTCAGAAGTGTTATCAACCTTTAAACCTCCCTTTTCCCCGAATTGGGCTTCCGGTACCCGCACTCAGGTAGTGAAACACAGTAGAGACACTGCTACATGCTGTAAACATCAGTAGCAACTAATTAAATTAATCACTCGGAGATATCAAATCTTATTATAAAGTTGAAATGGTGAAAATATTTTTTTCTTTGCCACCCTCACTCTTACCGAGGTGTCGTAAAAGGCGACTTAGGTAAAGCTGCTGGCATCATCATCAGCACCCAGAGAAGAAAAACTCTGCATTTATATCAAAACCCTCGCCAACCCGTCTGCCAAGCGTGGTGAGTATGGCAATTACCCCTCATGTGATTGAGGAAGGCCCGTGCCCCAGCAGTGGGGACTTAAATGGGCTGACGATGACCTGTGAAAAACGATGTTATTACACTTCTTATGCTTTTCCGAATCATTGTGACAAAATTTTACCGCACGAATCGTCATGGTAAATTTAGTTTTCGCGAGATGCGTTTGACAAGCATTGACATGAAGGACTACGGAACGGTCCGGGCGTTTGGAGCCGTACGGCTTTGAGTTGCTTAAAATTGTAAGCGCAGACTAGGTTTCTAGTCTTGTTATTATTCCAACTAAAACAGCATTGTTTGCTTGGTTCATCAAATTGACATTTTGACTTAAAATGTTCAAAAACCAATCACATTGTTGATGGACCTCGGCATTGAACAGGTAATTCTTTTCTCAAAGGACCTTGGTCCAGCTTAACATTGAATTTGTTTCTAAAACAAAAATATTATAACTATTTAAGACTAAATTGTTAACTTTATAACATTTTCAGCTGAAAGGGACAGCCTCTTAATTAACGCCCATGCCTCTGCACACATTTTTATTTTGCTTCTTATTATTATTTGTAGATATAAGAGAACTTAATATTTTTAAAATTACATCTTCCCGATTTAGTATCAGTCCACTTAAAAGCTGATCAGGTATAAAGACCTCATGGTGGCATGCACTGCAATCGATTATATATTTATTTTTATTTGGGTTGACGACCCGATTGGAACAGGTGGTAGTGAACGCTGCCTTTGATACAAGGGTTGCGGGTTCGATCCCCGCACAGTACAAACATTTGTGTGCATGAACATTTTTGTTTGTATTGGTCTGGGTGTTTGCTATGTATTATAAGTATGTATTTACAAAATAAAAGTAGTATATGTATATATTTGTAATCCCACTGTTCTGATATCCGTAACACAGGTGCTCGAGCTACCTAACTCGGAGTCAGATCAATGTATGTGATATCGTGAAATATTTATTTATTTTATTTTTTTATATATCAATGACATATTACAAAATCATTGGCTGACAAACTTCTGCAATATAGCGGGTTTTTTATTTTTATGGTCAGCCTTTACCTACCTACTTCCAATACTAATGTATATGACATTACAATAATATTACATCGTTATTATCATTTGCATATTTTATGTTTTATAAAATTATCATTACACTGTGTATCTGCTATATCAATTGATTCCTACTAAACTGTTTCTTATTCTAGGGGGTCATCAAAGAAGGCGCGACTACAGTAATCCGGTGAGTACTGCAGCTAAAAACTACACGAAAAATAATTAAAAAAACAACAAGAAAAAACCAGAAGACAAAAATAGCTAACAAAATAACCTAGATATCGCACATAGGACTTTTTCAAGCAAGTACACACCAATATTAAATAGTTTCAAAAAATTTAAATATTATTATTTTAAGGACCAAAACGGATACTGTTCTGTTCCAAATATTTTTGGTATCGAATATACCATTCAATTGATACAAATGTTAAAACAAAAAATTATGAAATTGTAAAAGTATAAAGCAATACTTTTTAATTTTAGGACTGTTAGTTTTGTAAAATATTAAATTCAAAAATGAAAATTTACTACATTCTGCATGCTAAGCTAAATGTAAAATGCATCATAATCAATCATGCATTCTATATGCCTCTTAAATTTCTTAAACATATTCAGTAGATTCAATAAGAACAAAAGTAATTGACTAAATTGATTGTAATAATTAAGAAGTTTTGAAAATAGTGTTATAGATTTTTAAAAGTCATAATTTCAACATGTTTTGATGAGATTAATTTCATAAAAATAACTATAATTATCGAGAAGTTTGGGGCTCAAAATATCTAAAATTGTTCTTTAAAAACATTTGAATAAAGCCCCGCTTTTCGCAAAATAATGTTAAAACATGTTGAACATATAACAAAAACTATGTATCCCTAATCTTTGTGTGACTATGAATAAACATTATAAAACAAAAAACATGTTCTTTAATTTTCGAAGAATTGGCGATTGTATTGTCTAAATCCAAACTGCTAATACAGAGTTGATCTGCAAATAGGTAAAAAATAAATCTAGGCTAAAGTATTTCATCTTTTTAATAATATAATGAAAAAATGTCTAGATGAGCTTAAAAAAGTATCTATAGAACAGAAAATAATACAAAATTTTTGTGTTTCCAATGTATGATGATGATGATTACAATATACACAGCTATAGTGTACCTACCTGATGGGGAATCAATACAGCTACACAATAGGCCTACTATCTTGTTGGCAATCCACTGATGGTCTGCTGCCAACCTTTAAATAAGTGAAGATTATTATGTACCACCATTTAGGTACATTTTTAATTCAAATGTAATGGTTTTGAGGACTACAAGATCAATTAATGTACAGAGAAGAAAAACAACTAAGTAACAAGATGATAGTCGTGACAAAAATAATATTTACCTGCAAATAAGTTAGGTACTTGAAAGCTAGCAGCTTAAGGTGAAGGGTAGGGCACACTAGCGACGCCAATCGATTTTAATTTTTAGCTACTAAACCGGATCTATTTTAAACAATTTCGGGGTTACAATCTCTAGGCCAACACTTATACTATTTATTAAATAACCACGCACAAATGTTGGGGTCCAATTTTATACACAAAAAATGATTCACGCCAAAAGTGGCCGCTTTTGGCGTGAATCAATTTTTCGCGTACGCGTTGGATTCAAAATTTATGTATGGTTATTTAATAAATAGTATAAGTGTTTGCCTAGATGTTGTAACCCCGAAATTGTTTAAAATAGATCCGGTTTGGTAGCTAAACATTAAAATCGATTGGCGTGTCGCTAGTGTGCCCTACCCGTCACCTTAACTTTAGGTTAGTTCAGTTTAACAGTTAGATGAAAAATAAAATATCATTTACAGAAAAGTAGCACTCTTGATTTTAAAAATGGTGAAACACTTAACAATAAGAAATTGTCAAAACTTTATTAAATAGTAACTTAAAGAATAAAACGGACTATACAATACCTGCTCCAATAAGAAAATAACAATTGAAGCTATGATCCAGAAAATACGAATAAACCAGCATTAACATTTGAAGATACTTTACACAGATGCGGAGTCGACGACAAAAGAAAAGGTAAGTGGCTAGTATTTATCACTCCCAATAGTTCCGAACTAAATAATGAGAATGATGAACCAGGCCGACGAGGGGTCGGGGGCAGCCCCAACAGAAGCGTTTTCAGAGTCTGAGGTACAGGACCACTAATCTCCTAAATAAAATAACATGGCTCTGTTAAGAAATTCTCAGTTCAAATTCGCCAGGTAAATCCCCCCTCCTCAACGCCCATTTCTATGTTCCTTATAGATAGATGATCTCAAAAAAATTACTCCTTTTTATTATAGTTTACAAACTTTATGCAATACATGAAGCAAAAAGAAGTTTTTTTTCTTTCATGCTAACAATGTGACTCATTTCAGGGCCCTTTTACTTTAATGTACTCATGAAAAATATTTTGTGGCTACTTTTTTTTTTAAATATTCTAGAGATAAATATGCTTAAAAAATCACAAATCCTTCTTTATTTTAAATGTCTTCCATTTTTAATTTTTTGTCATATTTTCATTATATACATGAGTAAAAATCTGTTAGTGGAGCCACTGTCTGTAGACTATTTTTTTATAGCGTACACAGTTTTGTTTTTTTTTTATATTAATGTTTATGCTTTGAGTGATATTTTATTTGCAGTTTTGATTTTCCTTCTGCTTATTATTACTTTAAATCTTCCTTGTTATCAAGCATAGTGAATGAAGTCTAAGATTTGCTCAGATTAATAAAACTTTTTTATGAATATTTGGTTTCATTTCTCTACCTTACACAAGCGCGCGTTTTCTAGTTTCATGCCTTACACAGACTTCAATCCATTAAACCATTAATAAAGAATGGTATGTAGGTACACGTGTATACAGCGTGTAAACTACAAAACTGTAATTTTTTTTCAATCGGGGTCTAATCTTAATATCAAACGTGTTTGGTTCAATATCAAGAATGGTATGTACAAACTGTGCGGATAAAGAATGGGATCAGAAATGGCGGCGCATCTATTCACTTCTCGCTCGCACACATATTTGCGTCTATACTCGCATTCGTGGGGTGCGAGTATAGACGCGTGTGTAGTAGTGTGCGAGCGAGAAGTGAATAGATGCGCCGCCATTTCTGATCCCTTTCTTTATCCGCACGGGTTGTAGGTACACACGTACAACACTCGTCAAGCTATACAACTGTCTTTTTGTTTCAATCGACTCTCACCTTAATATCAAACACGTTTGGTTCAATATCAATTAAGGATATTTAACAGATTATAGTGACTTCAATGTGTGGCTGTATACATACAGTAGACTAAACTTGGCTTTCCATTCTTTACATATCTACTTATTTCGCTATACAATAGCTTGAAAAATTACAAGGGGCATGCCACTACAACTATATCGAAAGACGATTTTTCGATGGGAAATTGTCGAAAGGGTACGAAGAAACAGGTGGCTTAATTCGAAGCCATCCCGTAACGAACGAGAATATACCTGTCGCATCCAAACAAAGGAGACACACAGCGCATGTGAAAGAGGGAAACTCCGATTCGGTCGGAACGTCTGCTTTAAATTAGGCCCTCTGAATTCACGACCCAAATCTTTATCCCCGTCCCTTTAACACGAGCTGTGCGTCTCTTTTGGATGCGACAGGTTTATTTTCTCATCGTTACCGGGTCTGTTTCGTTGTGGGCCCTCAGATCAAGAGGTCTATGCTGGTGGTGGCAAAGTAAACATTTTAATTATTATGTATATTACTTTATTGTTAGTATCGTTACAGTCAATAATAAAATAAATAACGGTACACAAAAAAAAATTATCAGTTAAATAAATTGATCTTATTGCATTTCAGCTTACAGCATATTTAAAAGATTAACTTAAAACTAAACTTGCTTTTCAATTGTCAAGTTTAACCGTTTCTAGTGAGTTTAGCAGGACATTCTACAGTGTAACTAAAGTTTGAAAGAATAGGGAACCATTTATATGTTAGGATTGTAAAGGGATTATATGGACTTGTAGTTCGTTTAAAAAATTTAGTGCTTACATTGAACAAATCAACTAAATGTGAGCTTATCATTATGATAGTAATTCTCTATGTGTGCTCCTTATAAACTATACCACTTGTAATAATCAATCACACAGCAATGAGACAAGAAAAACAATAATGCTAAACATGGGTGCATCCAGAGGTAAATCTTTGTTCCTGACCCAGAAGGGATTCACTTTTGTTTGAATGCAACAAGTATTTAGGTACGCATTTCCGTTTGTTGCGAAACAGTTCTGTTGTAAGCCCACTGGTTCGTGGTTTTCTGATTTACAGTGAACTTAAATCCTGTCTCATTGCTTTGTAAACACAAAACTTTTATGAAACCTGATAAGGCAGATGCCTTGACAATGTTCCACATATTCGAATGGCAACATCCTGAGGGCCTATAACGAAGCGAAATTACATCCGCATTTATATCATCGTCTCTTTCACATACTGTGAGTTACTTTTTTTTTCACTGCGACTGGTATATTCTTCTTAGTTACAGGCCTTCAGTTTACAGGTTACCAGTTCAAACTTTCTGTAGGCACACCCAGAGTTCTATAAAGATTACATACTGCTTGCCACATAGCTTTCGAGTGTAATGTTTTTTTTTTTTTTCATTTTTCTCATAATTCTATCAGGTAGGACTGGACAGTAAGAACATGGGCAAAGCATGATGGTTACAAAACATCTTGAGTGGAGCCGTTGTTCAGAATGGCTAATCTGAGGTGTTCTGTATAACTATGAGAATAAATTCACGATCTGGGGCAATAAGTATCTCATGTCTTCTACTCCTCACACGGAGAAATGTGAGCTCATTGGTGGAGTCCTGAAACAATAAAGGTTGGTTGTCATAATGCTATTTATTGGATACTAAACAATTTGCAGGGTGTAAAAATGTATGTTTGTTTTTGTGTTATGGCCAGACAGCCAAATGTTGAGCATGTCAAGTTTCTCTAAATAATTCTCACCTTCAACATGTTTGGTTCAATACCAATGAGAAGAACAGATTAGTATTCTGATGCATTGTTACATCAGGAGTCCAATCCTCGTGTTCTTGATATTTATTATCATACAACATATATATCCTTCAAAACATAGTTTTTTTTTTGTATGGTTTTCAGGTGATATCCTATATGTTTTCAAAATATCACGAGCACGAGAATTGGGCTCCCTTTTTTGCTATTCATTTTATATCTAGTTGAGCAAACTTACCATTTCACGAACCACATTCCTAGCCTTTTCAGTAAGTTGGCCAATTAGACCTGCATACAATACTGATGTAGCGTTATCTAGGGAGCTCTTGATCGGTATACCTGTAGATTAGAAAGTATTTTTTTTAATTATAATTTATGTTTCGGTAATTGGACTAAAAAAGCATCCATAGGTATGGTTATGTGAGAGCTTTAAAAGGGATGAACATTTAAGAAGGTAGAATAAATCATTATTGCTATGGTAATGGAATAAATCGACCAAACCTTCATGATTCACAATCACGACTCCCATTACCCCCTTATGGGCTTGGATTCTTTTGATAGTTTCTTCTACTTCAGTCGCCTGGAATGGAATATGATATAATTTAGATGTATGTAACACTAAAGCTGCAATAATAATACCAGTTTTATCACGATAATCACCATTTTTCTTGTTTATTTTAGAATTTTTGCGAACTCGACTAGTACACTCGATGACAAATTTGACAGAAACGGAACTAACATCGTATCGATGATACACAACCACAGAATAGGTATAAAATGAAGTCTAAAAGTATTCAATTGCTATCAAGTGATTTCTTTGTTAGTATTTAAAATAGCAGTTTCCATCACCTGAACAACACTTTGTTATCGATTATTTTCAATTGAATACAACTGACAGATCGAAAATTCGATTATCAGTCCTCTAGCAAATTTTCCAGGGCTGGCGATTGATCGAACGAAACAAAGTTTTTAGATTTTTATTTAAGTTATGAGTTCATCCAACAACAACAGAAATAGAGCATATTGAATGTGACTCTGGCTAAAATGAATCTGGTTTGATAGAACAATGAATGATTGCGGCGCGGAATGCTCGGAAGCTCTGGATCCCCGAGTTCAGGCAAGTCAAATCAATAATATTTATTGATGTTCAGAGAGACAACTTGCTAAGGTCATTGCCTCTATAGCTAGGTGGATGACCAATATTTGGGGCTTTTATAAAATGAGCAATATGCTAGGGGTATGCAGAACTAGCTACATTTGTTATGCAACAAAGTTTTCATGATTATTTCGTAGGCAAAGATGATCTAATCAGCGTAACATATATTTTACTGTTACTATTCGCTTATGTCCTAAAAATGTTAATTTAGAAGTTTATAAATCTTCCAATGGCAATAGTGTTAAGTAAAACGTTTTATAACTTTTTTGGATATGGCTGTCGAAATTAATATGGTATATTTATCAACAAAACGTAAATATATTGCGAACAGTGCAATAATAAAGATTCCAAAATACTTAAAGGCACTTAAAATAAATTCTGATTTAGAACTGAAAGGACCCCATTAAAATCAAATATATTCAAATGTATATAGGTAAACCTACTTAGGTAGATCTATCGTCTAAATAATATACATTTATTTATTTATTTATATAGCCTTTTGGACTGACTGAGATATTTATTTATATAAAGTCTCTCAGCTCAGTGTACCTATCGGCAAAGGCTTCCTCCAATGTCTTCCAATGTTTGCGGTCGTGGGCGACCCGTCTCCACTTCGAACCTGCAGTGAGCTTCAGCTCATCCTCCCAGCGCATATGTTGACGTCCTCGACGTCTTTTACCATCTCTAGGGTACCAGTTAGTTACAATTTGGCTCCACTTTTCCAAACTAGACCTCAACATATGGCCGGTCCATCTCCATTTTTGCAGGTCTATTGTTTCCAGGATGTCATTTAGTTTAGTTTTCGCTCTCAGTTTGACATTGCTAACTCTGTCTTGCCTTCTTATTCCTGTCATGCTTCTTTCCATACTTCTTTGGCATTTCCCTAGTTTCTCTCTATGATATTTCGTGACAGCCCATGTTTCGCAACCATAGGAGATGCATGGAAGAATGCACGTATTAAAGACCTTCCTTTTGGTTGCCATGTTGTGGTCTGTTGATTTAAAAATTTCCTTGAGGGACCAGTATCTTTTCCATCCGTTAGCAATTCTCTTATTTATTTCTTTTGTGACTTGGTCTTTAGTGGATATGATCTGACCTAAGTAGCAGTACTCGTTAACATATTCTAGTGGTTGCCCTTGGATTAGTATGGGTTCTATTTTAGAGTTGGTCATTAGTTTTGTCTTTTTTATGTTGACCTTTAGACCCACTTTTGAGCTTTCTACGCATAAAGTTTGGACCATTTTCTCTAGCTTTTCTGGGTTTTCTTCAAAAAGGACTAGGTCGTCTGCAAACCTTAGGTGGTTTAGTTTTTTCCCGTCTATGCTTAGTCCTAGATCTTCCCAGGCGAGATTGAGATTGCGAAATACATTTTCCAAGACTGCTGAAAACAACTTTGGGGACAGCGGGTCTCCTTGTCTGACTCCTCGCTGGATCTGGAACTCTTTGCCCAAGACTTCTAATTGGATTTTTGCTTTGCTGTTTGCATAGATGTTTCGGATGATATCTATATACATTTCTGGTATACCTTGTTCTTCCAAACTTTCCCATATTTTATTGTGACTAATACAATCAAACGCCTTTTCATAGTCTATAAATACTATGTAAAGCGTTTTGTTGTACTCATTGTACTTCTCAATTATTTGCTTTAGTGTGTGGATGTGGTCTATTGTAGAAAAGTTTCGTCTGAAACCGGCTTGTTCCATTGGCTGGTTTTCATCCAATTTTGCAGTTATCCTTTCCAGTATAATCTTTGCGAATATTTTGTAGACATTCGAAATCAGGCTTATTATATTAAATAATATACAAATAAACACTAAATAATAGACAACAACACACTCTATAATAAATATAAATTACAGAGTGTGTATTTATTTAATACTTTTATTTTAACAGAATTGTAAGAGCACAAAATTTTGATAAAATTGGCACAAATTATAGAATTTTTGTTAATATTATATAATCTTTTAACTTTATTTTGGAAATGACTTGTTTTATATGTTATTCCGACATAAAGATATTATTATTATTATGCATATAATCCACAGATTGAATTAGAACGGCTAAATACAGCAACAGACGAGATAAACAGACTTGAAGTTGAGTTAGACGAAGCTCGACTAGCTTTCCGGAGATTGTTGGCCGAAGGACATCTTCGTATCCAGCAATTGACGAAAAAATTAGGCACCAGCGTACACAAGGCCAGACCCTACTATGAAGCTAGATTTCGTGCAAATATTGTAAGTTAACTTCGAGTACATTTAGTTGTTATGAAATAAAAGATAAATTTTAAAATAAAGATAAATAAATTTTATCTATATATTGACTTTCAATTTACTAAAATCAAGAAGTAGGTAAGTTTTAAAAATCTGTGTTAATTGTAGTGGCTACAGTTTCTTAAAAATAATCTCTATTTTTATAGTAATTGATTTACATTCGAAGAATCTGGTACTTAACCACCCGAATAACAAAAATCGCATGAATCTTGCATCGTTTATGGTTTTAAATGACACCATTTTTTGTGTTGTGCATACAAGTGATTTTCGTTTGAAATTGGTTAAGGCGACGGGTAGGGCACACTAGCGACGCCAATCGATTTTAATTTTTAGCTACTAAACCGGATCTATTTTAAACAATTTTGGGGTTACAACTTCTCGGTAAACACTTATACTATTTATTAAATAACCATGCAAAAATGTTGGGATCCAACGCGCACGCGAAAAATTGATTGACGCCAAAAGCGGCCACTTTTAGCGTGAATCAATTTTTCGCGTACAAAAACGGACGCAACATTTGTGCATGGTTATTTAATAAATAGTTTAAGGGTTTGCCGAGAGGTTGTAACCCTGAAATTGTTTAAATTAGATCCAGTTTAGTAGCTAAAAATTAAAATCGATTGGCGTTGCTAGTGTGCCCTACCTGTCACCTTAAGTGACAGATTCCCCTATCGTACTTTTATGTTCATATTAATGATATATTACGAACAGTTTAATAAAACTAAAACTTTAATAAGGATTTTAATGATTTTTTTGTCAGTTTTATAAATCGCGTTATCACAGAATAAGCTATACTTACGTATAAGAGTATTAGTTATAAATTTTTGTGTATATTTTGTATTGGTTTTTTTTTGACTGATTATTAACATACTTTTACTAGGGATTATCGAAATTTAGGCGGACGATATACGGAGCTATTCAGATGTGCGTGATGTCACTTTCAAAATATATCTGTCAGTCCAGAAGGCTGTATAAATAAATAAATAAAAAATTAACATACAGACATCGCAAGAGCTGCAGACGGCGACCATCGCGTACGACAAGGCGAATAGCGCCCATGCAGCCGCGCGCGAAATGGTGTACCTCGCGGAGCAGGGGCTGGCGCGGCTGGCGGAGGGCGCGGAGGGGGGGCTCACCCTCGACCCGGCCTGGCAGGAGATGCTTAACCATGCGACGCATAGAGTTAACCAGGTATGCCTGAATTAGGGACGATTATAAAACATTCGGGGGATATTGATTGTGAAAATTCCACTAGATGGCTCTGTCCAACTGAGGTCCAACTTGAACAGTATCGGGTATTTCTTTCTGCTATTTATACTAAACGCTAGAGATGCACCGAAAGATGTACCGAACCGAATATTCGGCCGAATCATTCGGTTTAATTCTGCGCGGCAAACAGGTTTTTACATGTCGGTACGGCGCTCTGCATGAGCCGGGCAGCGTTTGCTACCGCTCCCTCACTGCGCTAGCGCGCGGCCCTAATGCGCTAGCGCGACTCACTCAGTAGATGCATTGCTCTTTCGGGTAAATATTGCATTTCTCGCATAATATCGTGTGAAGTGACGTTTTTGAAGATGAGTGGACGTAAAAGATCGCATGTTTTTTTTTTGCGAATAGTAGGCAGACAAGCATGCGGCCCATCTGATGGTAAATGGTAACCGCCGCTCATAGACATCAACAATGCCGGAGCACGTCCATGCCGCTGCAAGATTAATAATAATAATTACTATCTTAAGGAACCAACACAAGTATATTCAAATATAATACCTAGTTATAATGTAATCATTATAAATATTCTAAAAAAAGGTTTTCTGATAATAGTTGTTACCCAGCAGTGTCCTTAAAATTTACAATTTCATAAAAAAATAATTTATCGTCTGTAAAGCAGCAATTTCTATGATAAAATAATTATTTATCGGTTGTTTTTTTTTTTTTCACAATATATTATTGGTACAAGAAGTAGTATCTGTTTTATTTTTAAAAAACTAAACAAAACTTTCGCAATAAACCACACCTATTTATTAATTTGTTAACCTTACTCTTTGATTAAATATTATTTTTTGAAATGTTAACAATACTTTTCATATTCGGTAATCATTCGGCAAATCAACCGAACATTCGGCCGAATACGAACATGAAAAAATATGCCGAATGTACCTAATACGAATATTTGGCGGAACATTCGGCGCATCTCTACTAAACGCAATTATTTGTGACAGTTGATGCCATAAATCTATTTTGTAACAGACATGCGCTCGCGCATAACTGTCGAAAATTCTAAATGCAGGAAATACCCAACTTCTGACATATTAAAAAAGTAAAGTATCAGCCTATAAACTGTCCCACTGTCGCTATTATGATTGGATTAGGCTTTATCACCACACTTGCCAAATGCGGATTGGTGATCACAAACCCGAGCTAAGTTCGAAAAATTCGAACCCAGGACCCCGAGACGGCCCGGTACTTCAACAGGGCGTGACATATTATGCTTATCGATAAACCCACATATACAAACAACGCGCATTTCTATTTAGTGTCACGTTATTCAAAAACTGCATCTGCGAGAATGAAAATCATGTGCGCCTTCTCTTTTGCACGTTGTATTGTTCCGCCTGCCACGAGTTTGGTAACTTCACGTTTTCTGACACAAGTGTTCAGTGACGGATTATGACTGCTTGATGTCTTAAGCAATCCACGCTTTTGGGCCTCCCTATCCTTTGGACTGACTTTTGTGCTTCTCTGCCGTCTATACTCGCACTCATGGGGTGGGGAAGTGAATAGAAGCGCCGCCATTTCTGATCCCATTCTTTATCCGCACATGTTGTATTATTTTATTAAATCACGTTTTAATATTAAGTAAATGTAATTGCATTTATTAATTGCTATACTTAAACATCTATTTGTTTTTTAATTCGTCTCGTCTCACTAATCGACCTGTCCCTGTTTTATATATTCTTGTACATTCTAGTTAGGGTCGTAAACTTATGCAAAGTGCTAATCTACCCACATGTGCCCCTGAAAATCAGCGCCTCAGTATTGATCTATCGTCGATCTAATTCTAATAGGACGTATCTCATTTTTTTAATATTGGGCTCCTGGAGTCCAATTCTCGAGCTCGTGACTTTTATCGTCATACGAATATATATCACTAAAACATAGTTTTTTGTATGGATTTCATGTGACATCCGCCATGTTTTTTTCTATCGAAAATCCCGAGAATTGGGCTCCAGAAGCCCTATGTTAAAAAATGACATACGTCCTATTAGAATTAGGTCGACGCTATGTTTTGGCATTATGCTGGAGCCACCTTTTCGGCTCAAAACATTGATTATCTATGTAATATTAAAATGTAATTACTAATTAGCCATAAGTATTTTTCCTTATGAATATTTTCTACCTATCTGTCTAGTATAGTGGATCCTCCCTATTCCAGGCAGAAGCAGACCGCGCCAACACGACGGTGACGCAGCGGGGCAAGGCGGCCGCGCACCGCGCCGCCTCCGCGCTGGTGCAACAGCTGCAGAGCGGCCTGAAGCGCCACATCGCCAAGTCACGGTCGGTACAACGCTTAGCACGATCGTTGCGACCGCGCCATCACGACGGTGACGCAGAGTGCGATCGTAGTCGTTCTGTCTGTTACGAGAACAGAATACAAAACCGTGACTAGGCAATGTGGTGCAACAGCTGCAGAGCGGCCTGAAGCGCCACATCGCCAAGTCACGGTCAGTACAACGCTTAGCACGATCGTTGCGACCGCGCCATCACTACGGTGACGCAGAGTGCGATCGTAGTCGTTCTGTCGGTCACGAGAACAGAATACAAAACCGTGACTAGGCAATGTGGTGGAAGAGCTGCAAAGCGGCCTGAAGCGCCACATCGCCAAGTCACAGTCGGTACATCGCCTAACACGATCGTAGCGACCGCGCCAACACGACGGTGACGCAGAATACGATCGTAGTCGTTCTGTCTGTTACGAGAACAGAATACAAAACTGTGACTAGGCAATGTGGTGGAACAGTTGCAGGGCGGCCTGAAACGCCACATTGCCAAGTCACGGTCGGTACAACGCTTAGCACGATCGTTGCGACCGCGCCATCACGACGGTGACGCAGACTGCGATCGTAGTCGTTCTGTCGGTCACGAGAACAGAATACAAAACAGTGACTAGGCAATGTGGTGGAAGAGCTGCAAAGCGGCCTGAAGCGCCACATCGCCAAGTCACGGTCGGCACAACGCCTAACACGATCGTAGCGACCGCGCCAACACGACGGTGACGCAAAATGCGATCGTAGTCTTTCCGTCCGTGACGAGAACAGAATACAAAACAGTGACTAGGCAATGTGGTGCAACAGCTGCAGAGCGGCCTGAAGCGCCACATCGCCAAGTCACGGTCGGTACAACGCTTAGCACGATCGTTGCGACCGCGCCATCACTACGGTGACGCAGAGTGCGATCGTAGTCTTTCCGTCCGTCACGAGAACAGAATACAAAACCGTGACTAGGCAATGTGGTGCAAAAGCAGCAGAGCGGCCTGAAGCGCCACATCGCCAAGTCACGGTCGGTACAACGCCTACCGCGCCAACACAACAGTGCCGCAGCGTACAAATGTAATGTTGTCACGTGAACAGAACACAAAATAAATAGCCACAGATAGTCGCCCCTAGCTGACATTGATATCAAAAGCTCCCCCATCAGCTCCATTCTCGGGTTTATCCTGGAACTGGAGCTACATGAGGTGCTGTAATAGGTTATGGGGCTGCCACAATAGATCATCTACTGGTCGCAGTGGCTCTGAGACGCAGGGTTCACCCCATTTCTAACAAATAATAATAATGACATTGATATGGAAGACCTACGCGCTAGGCAGTAAATATATCGTCGCGTGTTAAATAGGCCATGCACACATATATGCGCAATTTACAATGATCTCCGCTTGAGACAGACGCAGATAACGGAACGTCTTCGAAAGAGACACGGTACGGTCAGCGAGAGCCGACCATCTGTGTCTATATATTTCGTGGCGTAGAATGTTAGTGACTTTTCCCAAACTGTTATCTAAGTCTCCCATTTTAATACATATTTATTTTAATCAAAATTATTAATCAATAATAAGCTTGTAGTTAAACCTGAGTTCTTAGCTTCTTAACAATTAATTGGCTGTACATTTTTAATCTTCTTCACTTCAAACACTTTTTTAGATATAGTTCTTAGTAATGTTTTTTTGCAGTGATTGAAAAGAAATCTTGTACAGATATCCGCAAGTCCGGTTATCTCTATATCAAACTTTTAATATCTGAAAATCTTATGCAAAGGTTTTGCATGTCTGTTTATTAAAATTACGTGTTGTAGTCAGCGATTGATAACAAAACGTGACTATAACCGACGGAGAGCCACGCTCCGGCATGAATGGGCCGGCTCGACCGGAATGATACCACGGCCTAATAGAAAACCGGCGTGAAGCAGCATTGAGCTGTGTTTCGCTGCGTGAGTGATGGTACCGGAGACCCAATCCACTGGTGTTACGGGTGTCCATGAGCGGCGGCACTCGCTCACCATCAGGTGATCCGTCTGCTCGTCTGCCACCTTTCACATAAGAAAAAAATACAATCTCTGTCTATAGTCTGTTTTCTGATTCGTTAATTAGTTCGTGTTCGTTATCAAAAAAACCGCTCAATAGAGTACCAAACACAATGGCACATTACTAAAAGTTTTCACATCATTCAGATATCCACACATCCTACTGTGCCGTCATTTTTTATGTGATAGGTGGCAGACGAACAGACGGATCACCTGATGGTAGGCAATTGCTGCCGCCAAAATGTACACCCGCAATACCAGTGCAGTCACAAGTCACAGTTCTACCATTAAACCACTTTACCCCCGAATTAGAAAGAAAGAAAGAAAATATTTATTATTATAGACATCACAACACAGAACATATAGCAATTGTAAACAGAACACAATTTGGTACAAACAGAAAACAAAACATAAAACAATTAAAAATACATAAAAATAAAACAAAAGGAAAAAAAAACAAAACTATATTCAATCATGCCCAGACAGTGCCAAATGAATATTATGATGTGTTATGACGTCTAGTATAAATGGCCCTCACTCAGCTTATGTCACAGCCCAGACAAAGGCCATGTCGCTGGTTTTCAGTGAGACCAGCTGAATGAGTGCCACGGACGCTTGTCTAGTGTATTTTGTGTACCTAATTAGACCTCCGGTATCCTCACTCACGCAGCGAAACACAGTAGAGACACTGCTTCACGCCGATTTCTTTGAATTTTCCATTCATCATGGCTTTAAAACGGTAAACGGACACCCGCGACACCAGTGGAGTCACAAGTGCGCCGCCAATCTTAAAACCCCTTTCGCCCGGGCCTCCGCTACCCTCACTCACGCAGCGAAATACAACACAGTGCTGCTTCACGCCGGTTTTCTGTGAGGCCGTGGTATTACTCCGGTCGAGCTGGCCCATTCATGCCTAAGCGTAACTCTCCTCTGGTTAAAGCCATGTTGTGTTTTCAATCCCTGTTTACAACACGAAATTGTAACAAACAGACATGCAAAAGTTTTGCATAAGATTTTCAGATGGCCCTCTATACCGCCAACTATGCTTATTGTCTCACCATAGCTTGACCAGAATAATATGTTAACTCGATCATTAATGTAAAAAAAAAGAAAATCCTCGCATTTTCATATATTTTTGGCCCAAATATGAAAGTGCCGGCCAAAAGAAATTTTGGGTTAGGACTTGTCGCCCTGATGTTCAAATGTCAAGATTAGACAAAAAAAGTTTGTTAAAACAAAAGAAAATTGTTTGCTAATTCACTGAAAAAGTTGAGTTTTGAACTCCAATAAAACCAAGGATATTGACCATACAGCTTTGGTGCTATAGTAACAAATACTCAGGGGGACAAGTTCTGCAGAATATAGAAAAAATATTTACTGGCCGACACTTGGACCAGAAAAGGGGATGATATCGTCAATATTCGTAAAATATGTAGATTAAAATGATCATTCAATATCACTTATTGTGAGATCGTTTAATTCTGGCCAAGGTTTCTTTCGTTATGCACAGCACCATTGATCAACAATATAGACCTATTGAGTGCTGCACCAATGTGCCATAAGTGGCACATTTATGCCATAAGTGGCACATTTATGCCATAAGTGGCACATTTATGCCATAAGTGGTACATTTATGCCATAAGATAAGAGCGTGTTCCTTTTTAAAAGGCCGGTGGCGCTCTTGTGACAGAGGTAATCACTTACCATCAGGTGATACGTCTGCTCATCTGCCCCCTATTTTTTATAAAAAAAAAACTAAGTAACTGCCCAGCTATGTAGTTTCAAGACCCAGACTATCTGACCCAGATAGTCTGGGTCTGGGAATAAAAAGTCATAAACGTATGTACTATCACTTTTAATTCACATCTAGTTCTATCTTATTTTCATTTATAGTTCTATGATCACTTCTCCTTTAGTTCTATGTTAATTTCACGTCTAGTTCTTTATTGTTGATCGAAAGATAAGCATTAGCACTTGAGTTGGCACGTGACCTCTGCTTGATAGTTGCACAGAACCGTCTCTTCCGCAGGGCGCGCGCGGCGACACCTAGTGAGCGTTTGGTACATACTTTTTATTTATCTATGCATGTCTACTTTTGTGTATGATTGTACTCACTAACTTTCTGTTGCAAGTTTATGGAATACATATTGGGATACAAGTATTTTATTGGGTTCGGGTGTGCTGGGTGACGGCCCCAGCTATAATTTTGCATCAGTGGGTACAACGGCATATTTTTTTTACTGTCTGGCTGTAAAATAAATTTGTGGAATAATTTAATCAAGTCAAATCTATATGACTTGATTAATTTGTTCTATAACTTTATTTTAAAAGCGTTTTTAATTGTATTGCGCGTCTGCCACCTATGACACAAAATTTTTTTTTTTTTTAAGAATTTGAAATTAATCGATTATACCCTCACAACAGGTATCGAGAATAAAGTCTATTTAGCTTAATATTAGATCAACAAAAGCAGCTGTTCCATAAAAAAAAAGAATCCACCCGGCAAAAAAGTATGAAACAGCAAAAACATTTTTTTTTTCGTTTATATTGTTGATCTAATTAATTAATTAATCTAATAATTGACTGACCAGATGGCGCAATTGGTAGTGACCCTGCCTCTTACGCCAAAGGTCGTGGGTTCGATCCCCACCCTGGACAAACATTCGTGCGATGAACACTTGTGTTTGTTCGGTGTCTGGGTGTAATATATGTATTTAAGTATATATTTGTGTTCCTCTGTTGCCTGATATCTGTAACACAAGTACTTAAGCTACTTAGTACGGAATCAGAACAACGTATGAGATGTTCTAAGAATTATATTATATTATTATTATTATTATTATCTAACATGCTAAATGTATTCACGATACTTATTATGATGTTTTCGGGATGTAAACGTTAAAAAATTACGGTGTATAATGTAGTTTAATTGTCCATAAACTTGTATGTAACTTTCTACTTTAATTTCAGTATTGACTAACTTTCCGCATGATCTATTATAAATTGCTTTATTATGTTGTTTTGCTATAAAGAGTTACTTTCCAATAACATGATTAGTTAATCAAGGCCAATTCGACTAACCTTAATCCGGTACTAAATCTATGGTATAGCGCTGTCAGTCTAGACAAATCTGACGTCATATCATAGACTTATCCACGAATAAAGAACATCATGTTGCGGTTTTCATAATATTAGTTATTAGTGGAAACTGTGTTAAATAGTGTTATTTTAAATACTGTATGTTTCCTTCATCATCATCAGCCCATTTAAGTCCCCACTGCTGGGGCACGGGCCCCCCTCAATCACATGAGGGGTAATTGCCATACTCACCACGCTTGGCAGACGGGTTGGCGAGGGTTTTGATGTAAATGCAGAGTTTTCCTTCTCTGGGTGCTGATGATCATGCCTGCAGCTTTACCTTAGTCGCCTTTTACGACACCTCGGTAAGAGTGAGGGTGGCCTATTCTACTCTGCCGGGACCACACGGCATGTTTCCTTACAATAAAAAAAAAATTAAGATTGGTCGAATCAGGCTTAAGTCTGTTTGTTTATTTCCAATTGGGCTATTGGTATGTACAACCTGTGCGGATAAAGAATGGGATCAGAAATGGCGGCGCATCTATTCACTTCTCGCTCGCACACTATTTGCGTCTATACTCGCACCCCACGAGTGCGAGTAAAGACGCAAATAGTGTGCGAGCGAGAAGTGAATAGATGCGCCGCCATTTCTGATCCCATTCTTTATCCGCACAGGTTGTACTTTTATTATTATATGAATATATTTGGGGAAAGTTTAGTGTTTACTAAGTCTAAAGGATTTTATGGTAGCTTTTCCGCCTCAGATATGTAAAAAAATAAATAAATAGAAAACCACAAATCACTACATCGAGGTTTATTCGTGTCATAATGTAAAGTGATTAAATTCCCTCTACATCAATTGTTTAGTAGAGATGGCTGTAAGTAATAAGACTGCATAAATTGTACATACCTGATATGACAATAAATTATCAAAAATTGTAATTCTCTTTTGTGTAATAAAGTTATAAAAAGTTTCATAAGACACACGCCCTCTTATCAAAAACGCGATCTAAGAATAGTTCCCGAACAACTCGTTTCAACCCCCTTTTAACATTGCGTGTTAGGCGGGATAGGATCGGCTTTAGTACGGTAATAACTTGAGATCGCGTTTTCTAATAAGGTGGACGGTACTTTAAAAAGTCAGCCGCAAAAACGTTTACCTTAAGGCGACGGGTAGGGCACACTAGCGACGTCAATTGGTTTAAATTGTTAGTTACTAGGCCGGATATATTTATAACAGGAATCAGAGCTCCAGCCTCTCGGAAAGCACATTAACTATTTATTTACAGATTGTGCACTTCTTATTAATTTGTTTTTGCACTCGAAAAATGGTTTAATACCAAAAGTGGCTACTTATGGCGTTAAACCATTTTTCGAGCGCAAAAACCGACAAAAAGTTAGGCATAAGTATTAAATAAATAGAATAAGAGCTTTTCGATAGGCTGGAGCTTTGAAATTGCACAAAAAGATATGCGGTGTAGTCGCTAACAATTTAAATCAATCGGCGTCGCTTGTGTGCCCTATCCACCACCTTAAGGTGACGGGTAGAGCACTCTAGTGACGCCAATCGATTTCTATTTTTAGCTACTAAACCGGATCTAATTTAAACAATTTCGGGGTTACAACCTCTTGGTAAACACTTATACTGATTATTAAATAACCATGCACAAATGTTGGGTTATTTTTGTACGCGAAAAATTGATTCACACCAAAAGCGGCCACTTTGGGCGGTAATCCAAAATTCGAGTGCAAAAGCAGACCAAACAGTTAACTATAAGTATTAAATAAATAGTATAGGTGTTTGCCGGGAGGTTGTAACCCCGTAATTGCTTAATATAGATCCGGTTTAGTAGCTAAAAATTTAACTCGATTGGCGTCGCTAGTGTGCCCTACACGTCACCTTAAAAATCCCAAATAAATTTCCCCCAAAAATAGTCCTTCGAGCTTAAGTTTCTTCTAGGCCATATTTTGAGGAGAAAGCGCGCATCAACGCAGCCCTGGAGAGCCAGAAGGCGCGCATCCAGACCCTGGAGGAGCAGGTGGCGGACGCCAAGCAGCAGTACTCCTCAGCGCTCAGGAACCTGGAGAGGATATCCGATGAGATACACCGGCACCGCTCAAGGAGGCAGAGCGCTAGAAATGGTGAGTTCGACATCTTTTTTTTTTTGTCTATACGACAACGCTTGACCGAAATCGCACCTCGTGGAAAACGATGATAAGGTCTAGGATGATACGCGTTTGCCTAAAATATGCCTGTTCACTCTTGCCTTAAAGATGTCAAGATTATAGTGGTAAGGAAAAACAGACTTCGGCACAGATTACAGCCAAGAAACGCCCACTGGAATTCAACCTATGGAATCCAATGTCCAATGTTGACTGACCGGATGGCGCAATTGGTAGTGACCCTGCCTCTTACGCCAAAGGTCGTGGGTTCGATCCCCACCCTGGACAAACATTCGTGCGATGAACACTTGTGTTTGTTCAGTGTCTGGGTGTAATGTATGTATTATATTTGTGTTCCTCTGCTGTCTGATATCTGTAACACAAGTGCTTAAGCTACTTAGTACGGAATCAGGTCAACGTATGAGATGTGAGAATTTTACAAACTGATCGCTCCTGTGTCGTCAGCATCCGAGGAATTCCCTCAATCTTCACCAGGTCAACAGGACCCACCACAGATGAAACTCACTGTATTCGGCATCTATTTTCAAGGACCTTTCTGCCCCAAAGGCCGTCAGTTTTCCGCGCAATGTTATGGTCACTGGCACTTGAAGCATGCAATGGACAATACGACAAAAAAACATTTTCCGATATTAAAATAATAATATCTAGATTTGACTCAGAAATTTAAGAAAAATAATTTCAGAATTTTTGAACTGATATTTAAGGAGAAAAAAATTAAAATGTAAAATCCTCCTGTGGCGCCATCACTCGGCATGACAAATTAATAAAGCGTTCGCTTATGTTAATTTAAAAAAAAACCAAAAAGGAGAGACTTAGCTTTTTTCATCGAGCTTGTTTTCATTATCATTATGAGTTTCTTTTTATGAGAAAGGAAGGCAAACGAGCAAGCGAGTCACTTGATGGTAAGCGATCACCTCCGCCGATTGACATCAGCCACACCAGAGGGAGTGGAGATGCGATACTGGCCTTTTAAGAAGGTATAGGCTCGTTAAATAAATGGGTTATTCATCAATAACGTCACACATTTAAGGGGGGCTAGAGGTAAGAAGGAACGCATTCAGACCCTGAAGGAGCAGGTGGTAGTACTCCTCTGTTTAAAGATGATATCTGGTAACACTGCAAGACAAAGGTCTCTCTATTTGTCACGTAAGTTGATCTGACTCAGGTACTTCAGTAAACCATCTTGCGCAAATCGTCACTGCACCTGGAGCCCAATTCTCGGGCTCGTGACATTTATTTTCATACGACATATATCACTAAAACATAGTTTTTTGTATGGTTTTCGGGTGACATCCGCCATGCTCTCAAAATATCACAAGCACGAGAATTGGGCTCCTGATCTGATAGTATATACAAGCGTGCCGCGACTGTTCTGTGCCTATGACGATGCAGCAACTCCAGGAGTCCTCCATACGCAATTTCGATCCTAAGTAACGTCACATGGATTCACACCTAAAGCCATAAAAATATCTTACAGAAATAGACCGTTCAACGATAACAGACACAGCTAGCGACACGAACACGACGACCAGCGACAAGCTAGAAGAGCTGTGCGACTATAGCGCCGACGCGAGCGTGAGGGAGTGGCTGCGTCGCACGGCCGATGCCAGGCCGAGGCACCTGGCGGACAGCGACACCTGGACCGAGATAGACCTGGACTATTCCAGCCCTGAGGAGGTGAGTGGCAGACCAGCGACAAGCTAGAGCAGCTGTGCGACTACAGCTGATGCCAGGTGCACACCTGGACCGAGATAGACCTGGACTACTCCAGCCCTAAGGAGGTGATTTACAGACCAGCGACCACCTAGAGCAGCTGTACGACTACAGCTGATGCCAGGTGCACACCTGGACTGAGATGGACCTGGACTACTCCAGCCCTGAGGAGGTGAGTGACAGACCAACGACAAGCTAGAGTAACTGTGCGACTACAGCTGATGCCAGGTGCACACCTGGACCGAGATGGACCTGGACTAATCCAGCCCTGAGGAGGTGAGTTACAGACCAGCGACCACCTAGAGCAGGTGTACGACTACAGCTGATGCCAGGTGCACACCTGGACTGAGATGGACCTGTACTACTCCAGCCCTGAGGAGGTGAGTTACAGACCAACGACAAGCTAGAGTAGCTGTGCGACTACAGCTGATGCCAGGTGCACACCTGGACCGAGATGGACCTGGACTACTCCAGTCCTGAGGAGGTGAGTTACAAACCAGCGACCACCTAGAGCAGCTGTACGACTACAGCTGATGCCAGGTGCACACCTGGACCGAGATGAACCTGGACTACTCCAGCCCTGAGGAGGTGAGTGATACACCAGCGACAAGCTAGGAGCTGTGTGACTACAGCTCCTCTAGAATTTTATTTAAGATATTTCGTAAAGAAAAAATAAGGTTGGCCTGGTTGGTTTTCTGCGTCCCAAGGGTAGCAAAGGCAGTCGTTTCATCGTAATAACCAGACTTCCGAATTCGTGGATCATGGTCCAAGCATACCCAGGGTTCTTAGGACGCAACTAGGACAGACACCCCTAGAGTGTCTGTTATTTTGATGACTGGAAACCGTATACTTATTTGTTATATAATTTTGGCAATTTTTTTATCGTGAGGATTTGACCCATCATTATTCCTACGGTTGTGTCTAAAGTCATCGCTTTGAAGCCCAGTTTGGACCAGGATTCAGAATTTTTATAGGTTACTTTTAATTTAAACTTTGATTAACCTCCTTAAATTAAAAAGAAACAATTTTTTGGCACTTAAAACGATTATCGACGTTATGACTTTATGAGTGTGGCGGAGCGTCGTTCAAATTAAATTCTCGGCGAGCTTCGCCGTTCCTCAGACATCTCGCTATCTCTGTCGCGCCATTCGCTACCCTTACGTGCGAATAGAAACAGCAAGATAGATGTTTGAAATTAGTAAGTAAATTATGTGCATTTGCGAATACCAAAAATGATAATGAAGCTTGATTATATTTTGATTTTCTTTCAGACATTGTGTAGCTAGACAATACAAGCTGTGCCTCTGTTAAATTTTCATAATGAATAATAGAGTTTTTAATATTAAAGAAATAGGCAGAAATGGGCCGTTAACTTCGAAAAATTTACGAAATGTAATCGTATTTATTTTTAAATGGTTAAATATTTTTAAGAGCAGGTGTTAACCGAGACATGGATAAATGCTTCCATAATCCGAGTAACTGCAATGAAATACAAATACAAAATACAAAAATAATTTATATCATCATAACCATACGCAAGGGTTGGCCCCTTCTATTAAGTGCAAGGCGCACCTGTGCCAGAAGAGGCCACTCTTCCTCAACACACTCATACATATATAAAGGTTAAAGATAAATTTAAAAAACAAAAATATGAAATTGCTACTAAACTATGATAAATGAGAATTAAGCCGTGAGGACAATAGTAGTGAAAGTGTGTGTGTGTGTGCGTGCGTGCGTGCGTGCGTGCGTGCGTGCGTGCGAAATGTCGAGATATTCTCAAATTGCAAATTATTTTGGTATTACGTTTGTATGGTAAATACGTTGCTCGCCGGCTCCTTAACTCTTGAATGATTTCCAGGTAAGCTTCGAAAAGTGTTCGTTCCGGCCCCGCTCGACGCCGGAGAAGTCGTCGCCGCCCTCCCCGCTGGAGTCCAAGGTGTCGGCCGCGTCCCCGCGCCGCATCATCCGCGCCGCCGACCGCAGCGCCGCCATCCGGGCCGAACTCGACAAGGGCAGGCGGCAGAGCTTGGATGCCTTGCTGCACGATACGGGGGAGAAAGTGAAGGAGATGTTTCAAGGTGAGTGCTGACTATTGTGACTAGAAGAGACGTCACCTTCCCCCTCTTTCCGCTTCCCCTGGCGATGAAGGTATCTGCAGTGCCGCCATCTGGGTGGAACTAGACAAGGGGAGATGGTAGAGTTTGGATGGTTTGCTTCATGATACCGAGGAGAAAATGAAGATATTTCAAAGCGAGTCCTGTCTATTGTGACTAGAAGAGACGTCACCTTCCCCCCCTTTCCTCTTCCCCTGGTGATGAAGGTATATGCAGTGCCGCCATCTGGGTGGAACTAGACAAGAGGAGATGGTAGAGTTTGGATGGTTTGCTTAATGATACCGAGGAGAAAATGAAGATGTTTCAAAGCGAGTCCTGTCTATTGTGACTCGAAGAGACGTCACGTTCCCCCCCTTTTCACTTCCCCTGGTGATGAAGGTATATGTAGCGCTGCCATCTGGGTGGAATTAGACAAGGGGAGATAGTAGAGTTTGGATGGTTTGCTTCATGATACCGAGGAATAAATGAAGATGTTTCAAAGCGAGTCCTGTCTATAGTTTTCTAGTATAGTAGTTCTCTATGAAGCTGAGATTGAGAAACATCAAATGTGGCTTTTTAGTTATGCTCAACTTTAGTAGCGTAAATTTAAATGGTTACTTTACAAATTAAAATAGTTAATATGGAAAATACAACCTTTTTTTTTATCTGATAGGTGGCAGACGAGCAGACGGATCACCTGATGGTAAGCGACTACCGCCGCCCATGGATACCCGCGATACCAGTGGAGTCACAAGTGCGCTGCCAACCTTTAAGTCCCCCCTTTCCCCCGGATTGGGCCTCCGGTACCCTCACTTACGCAGCTAAACACAGCACAGTGCTGCTTCACGCCGGTTTCTGTGAGGCCGTGGTATCACTCCGGTCGAGCCGGCCCATTCATGCCGAAGCGTGGCTCTCCCACGGTTTGAGGAAGTCCCGCATACAAAACGGCAATTTCATAGGTACAGTCAATTTGGGTAACTGAATAAAACTGGTTTAAAGATTTTTTATTTTATTCCTTGGAATTTCTATACAATTTAAAACGGTATCTACGTTGAATGGATCGACCTTTAGATACCGTTTTAAATTGTATAGGAATTCCAAGGAATAAAATAAAAAATCTTTAAACCATTTTTAAAATAATGGAATTTGACATTAATTTATTATCTATTCAAATTACTTTTTGGTGTCCTCCATTGCTTAGTTTAATAGGCATGTCAACTTGTTTTGCTACACTCTGATAAGGGTAAAATCACATTGAGACTTATATTTTATTATTATATGTACATGTGATTTATAAATAAAAAATATATATATTTTATTTCGAACAACTGAGGCTCATACATGGTTTGTTAGTATTCATATTTGTATCTTATTATCTAGAGTTAGTAACAGTAAGAGATATAGAAAAATATTATTATAGGTACTTAAACTAAATCACCCTCCGGATCAAAGATGACCAGATAGGCGATGTGTATCTGTCCGCCACTGTCTGCAGATTTATGGCAATAAACGAATAATAATAATAGTTTTATTCAAAGTTACAAGGTTCAAACAAGGTTCAAAGTTACCCAAATTGACTGTAACGATGTGGATATTTTGTTTGTTTTGCGGTCCCGTGCGCACAGTAGTAAGTTGTATGTGTGGTGGGTGGTTGTCGCGCAGGGCTGTCGCTGTTCGGCGAGCGGCGCGGCTCGGCCTCCGCCCCGCGCACGCCGCGCCGCGCCGCCTCGCCGCGCGCCGACGACCGCGGCTCCGACTCCGACAGCCTCGCCAGGTACGCCGAACAGGAGACTGATAGATATTTGGGGGATATAAGGACGCGGGCGCACGAGTAAAACGCTTGCTGGCTGTTAGCACACTCCTTTTATTATTATCCCGTGATTGCATCGTACGAAGCCGGGTGCGCGGGGCGCGGGGGCGGGACGCAGCCACGCCTTCATACTCAACACTCCTCCCTCTAGTTTATATTCTAAATACGACTAAGTTCAAGATTTTACAAAATATAAATATTTTGTCTAAATATCCTTACTAATATTATAAAGGCGAAAGTTTGTTTGGATGGATGTATGGACGGATGTTTGTTCCTCTTTCACGCAAAAACTACTGAACGGATTTTAATGAAACTTTACAGTAATGTAGCTTATAGATCAGAATAACACATAGGCTATAATTTATAAAAATATCTATAAGACCTTGCTTTTATTCGAATTACACGCAGACGAAGTCGCGGGCAAAAGCTAGTAGGTATGTGCCAAAGACAAAAATTCTCAATTAAAAATATAACGTCTAGCCGGTTTTATGGTCATTCAAAGATTCATGGGCAAGTCCATTTTAAAAGTATGAAATTATTAAAAAATAATTATACCATTGAATAACCCATACACCAATTATTATAATAGAACCATTGACATAAACGAAACATTTGTAATAAATAGCTACCATACAAAATTCAAATGAAATGCATACAAATTTACTTAAGTGTGACATCACATCTTAGTAGCCATTTGTATGGAGCGTTTTGGGTTTGTCTGAAATAATGTGATTTTAAAGTTGTGATATCTCAGGTAGTTTGAATGAGAATCAAGTGATTCTTTCAAATATGTTTCTAACATTGAGAGGTCTTTTGATTGCAAAATTAAAAAAAAAGTAGTCGTATACCGTATTCTCGTGCTCGTCACATTAATAGTCAATGGACAACATTTCATATTTTCAACATGTCCATATTGTTTTTTTATATGAAAGTAGACATAAAATGAACAGACCCATATTTTTTCTTTTTTCAAAATTTGTGTATTTTCATGCATAAAATTATTATTAAAATTCTTTATATTCTAAATAGACGTAAGCGCCAAAAGACGTCATCGGACGGCTGAATTCAGCGATATTCCTTTGCTTATCATTGTTTTAATAAAAAAAGGTACTACTGTCAAAGGTAAATAATACTAGTGTCAACATTGTCAACGTCATTCATTCATTCAACGTTGAAAAGTTGTCTTTTTTTTGACAGTTGCATGTCATGGGTTTGGCATTTCGTAAATTTAAAAATATTATGTGCTAAGCAAAGAAATATATTACATTCTGCCGTCCGATGACGTCATCTTACGTTAGTTAGTTTTTAATTTTTTTCTCAGTAAATAAGCAATATAAAAAATGAATAAATATATATTCGCGCAGCGGAAAAGTAAATAAAGAATTGGTATTTTTTGTTTCAGAGCTTAGCAATTTTGAAATGTTGTCCATAGTCAATAGTCAATAGAACATTTAAACAACACGGCAGATATCACCTGAAAACCACGTTTTAATTTATTTATTTTATTTATTTATTATTCAGACACCTTACAAGCTAACAGAAATTAATCCAAAACGCAGTATAAGGTTAGGATACATTATTACATTACATTCATGTTCATTGGTCACTCACGGATAATTTACAATAAAAAAGCAGAAGAATACAATCCTTGTCATATTAATAATTAATTGCAACTAAAAAAAAAGAAATAAAAATAAGCGCGACAGATAATATCAATATAAATAGCCCAAATTGTCAGTACCCGAGTCAAAAGAAGCAAATTAAAATACACAATAGAATTAATGATATATGTCGTATGAAATTTTTTTTTTTTTTTACAAACATTTGTGTGCATGAATATGTCTGTTTGTATTGGGTGTTTTCTATGTATTATAAATATGTATTAACAAAAGAAAAGTATTATATATTTGTAATCCCACTGTTGGTTCTGATATCCGTAACACAGGTGCTTGAGCTACCTATTTCGGAGTCAGATCAATGTATGTGACGTTGTGAAATATTTATTTATTTATCGATATTTTTTCAGAATAATATCGATAAAAATTAGCGATAGTTATTCCCGCGATGTATCAATTTTCGATATTTATTTTCAAATATCAAAATAGATATATTTTAAAGCTCATGAATCTAGTGTCATCTGAAAGGGTAGCTTCAGTGGTAAATTTGGCTGTGCCAAATGATACAAGCAGATTGAACACACAAGCAGGGGAACACATCAAACAATCAGCAATGTCAGACAAATACTAGTTGATATTTTTTAAAGCAATATTTTGCAATTTATTCTTAAGTAAATAACACACATAATAATTTCATCTTGTGTTCAGGCGGGACTCGAACCCACACCTTCCACAATCCGGGTGAATGTTCTACCAATTAGACCACTGAACGCGTTACTAAGTCGACGAAATTTGTAAGTGCTTGATTCGACATGAGCTGTCGATAGCCTCATCAATATTGTAGGTATATTTACAATATCCAGTGGAAATATTTTTACAAATATTTGACCACCAGTTAAGATGAGACTGCTAAATCAATAGTTTATGATTTAGCAGTCTCATATATATCTAGTTTTGAAGTTTTAATAAAACATCTCGATAAGTTCTTATCGGTCGCCATTCAGTCCTTCAACTCCTTTTCGGTCATTATCAACAACACTTTCACTAAAATCAATATAACATTTTTCAGTGTGGAAATGCTAACAGACGATCAAATAGCTTCCCTCATGCTGGACGCACAACTGGAAGCCGTCTGCGAGCGGCTCGCCGGCGTCGGCATGCGGTAGCCAGCCGCGGTCAGCTCCTAACGCTCAGGCTTAAGGTTGCGGGTCCCGTGGCAAGGACGACTGAAGGTATTGTGTGATATCTCGAAGAATGAATGAAGATGACAACTGGGCTTCATGACAGGATTGGTCGGAAACATGTTAAATGGGTCGTTCTTCTTTTTTATCGACAATGAGCCCGTCCTCGGTAACTTATGAAGTAATTAATTATATAAAAAAATATACGTTACACCATCAAGATATTCCTTAATTTCACCATGAAATAATGACATTACTTTTATCACCTCGTAGGTAGCTTCAGCATGATTTAACTATGTAAAAAAATATATAAAGCGTGACAGAGGTGTAAATGGCACTAATTTCGGGGGACGTGACGGAGGTGTTCATTTCAATTAAAAAGTATTCTTTATCAATTAAATTTTACATCATGTAATAGTCCATCTTTAAAATAGTACATTAACGAATATTTAGGACATATTATTTATCAATTGTAGTCTGTTATATAAAAGTTAAATGTTGATGTGTAAGTTTAGAGACCGCACCACCTAAGAAGTCTCGCTCCAGTCGCCATTAACATTCAATTTTGAGCTTTATAGCCATTGACACAAGGAATCGAAAATTTCTGTTCATTGTTTTGCCGCGGGACTACTTTCGTGGTGCGGACTCTATCAGTTAAAAGAAAGAATGAATGAGCGAATGAATAAGTCAAAATTTTCTGACTGGTCAGAAATTATGTCAAAAGTGTTTTGGCTTGTATAAAAGAACACTGTAGGAATAATGGGAAAATTCCTTCATTGCATTATACACGAAGACTTTTAATCTTTGATCAGGACCCACTGATTCCGACTAGGTGGATGATGGCCATTGCTATAGTAATAGTAGTTACATGTTTTCTTTTTGTTTAGGTTTTATTTTAAATTTTATTAGATATCTAAATTTAATTGGAATGTATGGTCTTCCTACATTTTTATGAAGTGAAGAAGATACGTCATCAATCATTATTGATAGATGCAACAGTTTGTTTTATTTGACGTTGTCTGCCATTTGACAGTTTTCTACCAATCACTGTACCTGTACTTATGAAGAGGTTTTATTTGTAACAAGGAGGAGTAGGATGACGATATTCATAGTTATTAACTTAAAGTCCCAGACAAGAAAAAAAAATGGAACGCTGACATGTAACTACTATTACTATAGCAATGGCCATTATCTACCTAGTCGGAATCAGTAGGTCCTGATCACCGATTAAAAGTCTTCGTGTATAACTAATTATTATGTGATAATGTTGAATTTCATTTAATCGAATAGACAGCCAAACGTATCCTAAAATGCGCTTTAACATCTTAGGAACATGGCAGGAAATCGATTAGAAACGATACTCGCAATGATAGTATTAATGTCAGATATTAGATGGAGGATTCTAATACGATTTTGGAATAAAGGAAAGTGAGACTACAGATGTTAGGATATTTTTACTAACAACCTTATTTATTATACATTACAGCTGTTTTTCTTGCTAACCTTTAATCAACTTGATATTATTTTAAGTAAATAACGGTACAAATGTACGAATTAATATATTTTTACCTTCTTTAGTAAACAGTACCTAAAATACATTCCGTTACAATGTTTATTTATACTCAAAGTAATATATTTCTCAATACCTAGGTATTCATATATCTTTAGTTCATAAAGCAATTTCAAATTATTCTTGATAAAAATATGAAATAATTAAAACACAGATGATAGCTTAGTAAATAGGCAGTCTGAGGGCGTTTTTCACATGAAAAATCCGTTAGATGGCGCTATGTAGGCGTGAGGGCCAACTTTGAAGTCATTGGTTGTTTTGTACGTAATGTCATTCTGACATGACACGTCAAAATATAGCTAATCCACTTGTAGCTTGAACTGTCACCTTCATAATGTCATTTAACGGATTTTTCTTTTGCAAAAACCATTAAGAAACTCGACTTTCAAAAAATATATTTTTTCAAGCATACACTAACATTTAATGTAATATTGCGTACAAAATACCAAACTAATCTTTAAGTACAGTCCAAACTCAAATATTTAATAACCAGGCCCATCTAATGGCGGTGTTTGATATGAATTATCCACCAGATGGCATCACACAACCAACGGTCAATCAATCTATTGCATAATTAATTCGTCATAGTTGACATTAGTAGTGACATATGTCAAAGAGCTCCAAGTGCTCAACCAATCACGTGACAGTTAAACCGTTCAATGCCATCTCAAATATAACACTCATTCGATGAATGCCGGGACGTATCTTTGTTTATTACTAAATTAGTACAATTTAACATTAAAATCATTGGTCATAAAAAGTACATGACAAAGCCTAGTCTAATAATATCTCATTAATAATACGATAATAAATAACTCACATCGTGTACGCGTTAAATGATATTTTAATAAACTTTTGAGTCATTTAATAGACATATCAAAATAATTGCTAAATCATATTTTACGTACCGCAATGCATTACTAAAATAAGATTTCCATAGATGTTCTTTAAATTATCATAGAGGCTTGATGTAACAATTAATAATAATGGCTAACGGACTCTCATATAAAAATAACGGACATAATATTTTCATTAAGTACTCATATCTATTTACACGTGCAATAATAAATATCTCAATTATTTATGTTCGATCTGATTACGTTAATTATGAACTCACAGAAGAATTTCTTGCCTTCACCATAGGAAAATAAACATTAGAATAATAGGAAAATAATAATAAATTTAATGCAATAATACGATAATAATATTGTATAGATAAATCGATCATGAATACGTATATAAATAACGATAATACGTATGAATACTGTTGTATTGCCTAGATTCTTGCCTAAAATCTATTCCATGACGATATATCGATAGATAAGCGTTTATGCTATGTTAATTGTATAAAATAAGAAATATATCAATATTTATTGTTTAAAATGTGTTAATTGTGGTTATAATGGTGATTATCACGTGCGAAAAATCCACCAGATGGCGTACTGTAGGGCCGAGGTCCATTTAGAAACCGCGCCACTTCTGCCACCGACAACTTTCTTTGTCGTTTTATTGAGTGACTGTGAATTATCAATAAGTTACAATGACATTGTCAAGATATCTTCGGGTAGAGCGGTAGATTATTTAAAAAAATGCTGTTGAAGTTGGACCTTAGTACCCGCCATCTAGCGGATTTTTCACACGCGATAGCCATTGCTTACATTGTGTATTGTTACGTGAAACTTGTGTAATATATAAAATGCAATATTTGTGTAAATAATACGAAACGCTTTGTCTACGCTTATAGGGCTTCTCACACTAGTATTTATTCTAAGATCTTAATTAAATAACTCAAAATACATTCATTATAAAAAAAAACACCAGACCCGTTGATCTAGTGCCTGAGGACCTATAACGAAACTGACCGAACTCACGACTGAATCTTTATCCCCATCCCATTCATGCGCGCTGTGCGTCTCTTTTATTTGGATGCGACAGATATTTTTCAGCTTGTTTCGGGATGGTTTCGTTGTAGGCCCTCTGATTCCGAATCAGCAACATATCGACTTATGCGAAACTGTCACACACAATCATGAAACTTATGTGTTAAGTCAGAAATCAAAAAATCCAATAGACTCGGATTTTTATATTATTTGGACAGTGTCAGTGTGCCCGTACATTTTGACCCCTTTTGCAAAATGTCAAAATAAATGAGAACCTGACATTGCATCTGTCAGTTTATTCAATATAATTAAAAATAAAAATATAAAGTCGGATTATTCTTTAAATACGAAGTAAAGTTACAGATGTGTCATTCCTATACATTTGCAAAATGTCAAAATGTATGGAGACTTGGCATTTGCATCTGTCAGTTTACTCTGTCTAATTAATAATTCGACTTTTCAGTTTTGCATAATGAATTGGCTCTTTCCAACCTAGAACCATTCCAGGGGAGACAGCAATGTAATAATCAGGGGAGAATACACTAACAAAAATAACAACCAATTAGGGTTAAGTACAAGTGGCAATAATACCTAGCTAGTGAGTAATTAGCCCTTATTTCTTATTGATTAAATTTACTATGCGATATCATGACTGACGATGACATGAGGTGGAGAAAATACATAGTAAACATTTTTTTACTATGTATCTATAAAGGCAAATATATTGTATTTTAAAACGTTTAGATCTCAACCTATCAAAATTAATTTAGGTTAGTATTTTTTGTATTGTGTGTTATATTTATTCAAACTCGAAATTTCTCACAATTTATGAAAATATTTTTGAGAACCTATTACATGACAAAAATAACTTTTAATTGTTTTTTTTTTGTATTTTTATAAAAAATGCTATAAGTAAATAGACATGCTTTTGTTGCATTTAATTTGTATTATTAACTCAGTATTATTGTTTGATTTATCATATTTTAGCCTTAGTGTAAACTAGCCCTAGTGCATAATATTATCCCGCCAATTTAAAAAATAAAGTCACAATTTCTTCAGCACATTTATTTGCAAAGCATAATAAATTAAGAATTGTTCATGGAAGTTATGTGGGAAATAAAGAAATCGTTACTATGGCGAAAACGTATATAATTACTGTTTACAATGGATGCTGCGCTGCGTTCATTATTCTACAGCGAGCCTAGGGACATTTACATTGGTCGTAGTGCCTGAAATTATTAGCTAGAGTGAATAGGTAAATAACGCCCTGATGGTCTAGTGAACGCCCTGATGGTCTAGTGGGTTAGGTACCGGGCCGTGATCTCGGGGTCCTGGGTTCGATTCCCGGGTCGAGCGAAAAGTATGTTTCGAATTTTTCGAATATAGCTCGGGTTTGTGATCACCAATCCGCATTTGGCAAGCGTGGTGATTAAGCCTGATCCCATCATAGTAACGATAACTTGATTTCTATGATGGAGGCCTTTGCCCTGCAGTGGGACAGTTTATAGGCTGATACTTTACTAATAGGCTACTTCTGGGTAAGCTCGCTCCTTCGTTAGGCTTTTTATCAAGTTCTGTCAAGCCATGAATGCAAGGCCATCACCTAAGATAATAAGAAAAGTGCCCGCGTGCGGGGTACGAGTGGAACGGAGAGGCCCCCTTTCGGGCTAGCGCCCATCGACTAATGTAAATGCCCCCAACATTACGTGTCTGCCAAATGGTTAAATAACACATTCACAACGAATACTGGTCACAGATTTTTTTAATCATTTATCTGCAATGTTCTATAGAACATTACAAAAATTGTCGCCAATTTTATTTGTGATTGTATACTCTCGATGGTACAAATTATGAAAGTATATTTTGTGTCAAAGTAAAGAAAAATCTGTAAACACTAGGAAAATATAGGTAATGTTATTTCTCATTAACGCTAAGCTGTACATTGTTGAAACGTAGAATAATAGCAATACTTCACAGATATGAATCTTTCTCAATCAATTCATGTCAAAAAATAATGTAATTTTTAGAATAGTTATTTACGAGATTTCTACCATGTACCTTATTTTTGAGCTATCCGATATTTCGGCACTGTTGCAAGCGCCATGGTCACGGAGTAACAGTACACGGAGTAGCGGATGGTCAAAAATAAGGTACATGGTAGAAATCTCGTAATAACTGTTCTAATGTTAGTGACCATGAAAGTTTAAAACGATTATAATGTAATTTTATTTTGAGAATAACTGTTAAGACTGTGTGTTCAGTTTGAAACTTTTTTGAATTCATATACACAAATTATTGCTAAATAAAAATGTTAAAACGTAAGTTTTAATTCTCAAAATTAAATTAGGTAGTTAAGTTCATCCAAGTTTCACAAAAAATCATAGCTGAAAATTTAATTCATATCGAGTTCCACCTCTTTGCTTGCCATGAGTATTCATATCTACTGGCTATAAAAGCTTTCGTTCAATCCATTAACCTCCCATAAAGTTGAGAATGATTCATATACATACATAATGCTTTTAACGTATAATAATAATAATGTATTACAATAGACGCTTAATCGATATCGACGCACAATGAGTAAGAACACTGGAAATCATTCTGGTAGGGTGTGTGTGTCTGCGTTTAATGAGGGTATTTGCAAATGAAACATCCGATAGATGGCGGTATAGTCCGTACAATATAACTTGATTAGAATGACAACCATTGGCGTTACAGAAAAATGATCTTAAAGTGTATAGTAATAAAAACCTATGGAATGAAACTTGGTTAAAATGATAAACATTATGTGAAATAAAGTTCAAATGACAGCTGTCATTCGAATCGAGCTATATTTAACGGAGTAAACGTGACAGGTTAACCAAGGCACATTTTTTTTAAAAAGGATGAGTTGATTGTTAATATTTTGAGTTATTATGTCAAAATTACGAATTTACCTACAAACAACCAATGTGGTCAAAGTTTTACCTTTCAACGCCATCTATCTTATTTTTTATTTGTTAAATCCTCTTGCTTTGCACTGGAAACTATTCCGGTAGGGGCGCTGTGTGTTTGTTATTTGACAGTTGCCTCTTCACAACAGAATGGAGATTCTGGTGCGACTTGATAATAGTCCGTAAAATATAGCTTGATATAGATTTGACCTTTATTTAAATGAACATTAGGTATATTATTTTACCAAGTTTTATTCCGTAGCATTTTATTACTATTGACATGAAGATATTTTTTTTATTTTAAGCTAGCTATATTTTACGAACAGATAAGTAGGTTGTTAACTAAATTTGGGAAAGTTCAAAAACCTAAGAACAGTCCCAGGTCGTTTCATTTTATGTGATTAGAGGTTGGCAGCAAGAAGTGCGACTCCACGGTATTGCGTCATCAAGCAGCCTGCCACCTATCACATAAAAAACAATGAATCATTTTTCTGGCAACTGTATTCCTAAAAAAAATTTAACTTTACATATTTGCCAGTGTTGAGTTTATATAGATATTCAATGTCATATATTCAGATTTCATATTATCGATATCATTTTATATATATTATAAAAAGGTAAAATCTATAGAATAATGAAAAAAACTTCCGCGACGTATTCGACACCCAACGTCCAGTCCCTATATAAATGGTAGTCAAAATCCCTATGTTAACACATTTCACATACCATTTTCATTTAAAATATAAATCAACACTGGTGATATTCAAATCATTTGTTAATAATATGCTATGTTGAAGTGAATGATTGTATCGGCTGTTCTGTTTGAGGCGCCACGCGGGCGTTTAGCATAATTTATATTACATCACCCTTGCTTAGTGGTCGAATTTCATTTTATTGTGAGATTTTACAGCGACAAATCTCTGTTGACTGATGTAAAATGTAACTAAGGGTTACATTGTTACCAAACCAAATGATGGATTGTAGGTCGAGGGTATCGATCAACGTCGTACGATTGGATGATAGCTTTTATTGCTCGACGAATACCGCTCGATGTAACCAATAGATTGATTCCATTAGTCCACGTTGATCGATAAGTCTGGCAGCTATAAATGATCGATGGATACCGTTCGTCTGGTAGAATATATCGATCGACGTCAAGTAATGCATTCTACCATCGATCGATGCCCTCGACTAACAATCGATCAATTGGTCGTAACACTGTTATGGTATCTTTTTTCTTAGGAAGTGTGGCATTGTTACTGTAGCCATCTCTTAATAATTGAGGTAGACACAATATCTAAGTTGCTTTTCTCGAATTCTAAGATGTGATATAAATTTGACCACGAACCGTTTTACCACATTAAATAAACTTATACGATGTAATCAACGGTCGAAGATGCTTGGATGACTTTGAGGGTCTCCCTACTCGTTTCCCCATTTTACTAAAGGTTCCTTGGCGACTAATTATTTCTACTCGACCGACGAAGTAAATTTCTGGGAAGAATGGTGACAAATCAATTGAATATAGCCTTTGGGGGACAGGGGTAGACATTGGCACTGATTTCACTGGCGGATGTCTATGGTCGGCAACTATCGCTTACCATCAGGAGCCCAATTCTCTTGCTCGTCATATTTTGAAAACATAGCGGATGTCACATGAAAACCATACAAAAAAACTATGATTTAGTGATATATGTCGTATAATAATAAATGTCACGAGCACGAAAATGGGCTATGGGAACAAATGTTTAAGTATGGTTTTAATATGTTTTCCAATGCCTTTTTCAATTCTAAGTAGCTAATTTAAATATTTTTTTAAAATTGCAATTTTTTAATTAATTTTCAAACATTTTGAATTTAAAGCGTATTTGTTACGTCATTAATACGCTTAGTGTTCCCATATGTCCTTTTCCCCGATTTACGGGAAATATATCGTAAGAAAAAATAACATACTTCTAAAAATGCCTTTTGATCGGGAAAATTTTTAATCACTATCTGGTAACATTACGGTAAAACAAAATAAAGACAACCCAGTCTTAGTTTTGGTGTCACCCTGCAAATAAACGACAAACTAGCGCCATCTGTTACTTGGTCCGGATGAATAAGTCACTTAGACATTGTTGTCACCAAGAAGTTATGCTAAGTACATAATTATGTTCTTCTGCTGAATACAACACAACTAGCGCCATCTGTTACTTGGTCCAGGTGAATAAGTCACTGAGACATTCTTGTCACCTAAATGTAGTCTTCTGAATACAACCTGTACTGAATGGTTGCGTATCTAGGGTCAAATGAAGGTCAGCGCTATTTTATTAAAAATATCCTTGATTGATAAAAATATTAAAATATGTTATGAAATACAAATGCCTCGAAACGGTTATCGGATTAGAACCTTTAAGTTTTTTCACATACCCCATTGGTCTCCTGGTCTCCCTCTGCGCGTAGGCCACCTGGAGCCCAATTCTCGTGCTCGTGACATTTATTTTCATACGACATATATCACTAAAACATAGTTTTTTTGTATGGTTTTCGAGTGATATCCGCCATGTTTTCAAAATATCACAAGCACGAGAATTGGAGCCCAAATTGTTAAGATAAAAAATAAATACCGCTTTTCAGATGCATTATTTAGTGTGGTAAAACGGAGACAAGGGTGAACGAAGCAGTGATAGACGAGACAGCTTTAAGTATATTGTTTTTTTTTCGCAGTTGTGATATCATGTACTAGCCTCCTACTACTAGAGTAAGTACATACATGTTGATTATGACTCGCCTTCAAATGGAATAAATAAAGATAAGTAGTTAATTTTAATGTTTTATTTCTACGACCTGGAAGACAAATCGTTAAGGTAACGGGTAGGGCACACTAGCGACACCAATCAATTTTAAGTTTTAGCTACGAAACCGGACCTATTTTAAACAATTTCGGGATTACAACCTCTCGTCAAACACTAATACTATTTATTAAATAACCATGCAAAAATGTTGGGTCCAACGCATACGCGAAAAATTGATTTACGCCAAAACCGGCCACTTTTGGCGTGGATCTATTTTCGCGTACAAAAACGGACCCAGCATATGTGCATGGTTATTTAATAAATAGTATGCGTTTGCCTGTAGGTTGAACCCCGAAATTGTTTAAAATAGATCCAGTGTAGTAGCTAAAAATTAAAATCGATTGCCATCGCTAGTGTGCCCTACGCGTCACCTTAATGAAAAATCTATCAAGGCCCGATTCGATCAATCTTTAACCGTGGATAAATCTATGGTATAACGTCAGATTTGTATAGAAAGATGGACAGCGCTTCACCATAGATTTAGTATCAGATTATGATTGGTCGAATCGGTTTGAAGTGTTTATCAAGACCAATCGATCGATCGTAGATAGAAGGCATCGATCGACTGGTCTGGTAACTTTAATTGATCGACTGATACCGTTCGACTAAACAACCGATTGCTTCCTTTGATCGACGCCGATCGATAGGTTTGGTAGCTTTGATCGATCGATCGATGGTCTGGTAAAGGAGTGAGAGCATAAGCAAAGCACTAAATATTGGAAAGACTACCTCGACTAGAACAGTCTAAGGCGTTGATACAGGCGTTCGAGCAGAGACGAGCTGTAGAAATAATAAAACTGAGCAGAGGACCATGTTAGGGCACTCACTCGGACCCTCACAGGGCACTGCAAATTAAACAAGCACTTGCACAACATGGGCCTTTCAGATACCAAAATCTGCAGGTTCTGTCGCGAGGACGAGGAAACGATTATCCACGTCCTCGGCGAGTGCATAGCGCTGCACCGCTGCAGAAGCCGGCACCTAGGAGCACACATGATCTCAGCAGACGAGATCAAAGCTCCCCATCAGCTCCATTCTCGGGTTTATCCTGGAACTGGAGCTACATGAGGTGCTGTAATAGGTTATGGGGCTGCCACAATAGATCATCTACTGGTCGCAGTGGCTATGAGACGCAGAGCTCACCCCATTTCTAACAAATAAAAAAAAAGATAGGCAACGTGCAGTATCTTTAAGTGGCAGCACTTTGTATAACCCTTAAATCGGATATTGGGAAAATAGTTCCCACCTGATTTTGAACCTTGTCTATCATCACATAAGAGCGAAAACCAATGAAATGTTTCGTTGACTCATGGCCGATTTAGAGGGCAAATTAAGTTCAAATTGTTGGCAGCACCGTCGTCGTCGTCCGGGTCATTCACGGCGTGGGGCGTGAGTACGGGCCCCGAGCCTCAGCTCTTTACATCTGCAATCTGTGGATTAACTATACGCAGCGAGCCATCAGCGCACTCCGAACCCAAGATAATAATTCGTTCAGGGTGCTGATGGGGCTCCCGCGCTACTGTATAATCTGCGATGTTTGCACACACGCACACTGACGGCTTCCACACCGTGTTGCGGCGCCGCATCGCGTCGCTGAAGCGCCGCACGCGCGGGAGCCCCAACACCATTATGAGCGTGCTCAACTCTTCAGGGCTTTTTGTACCTCCTTTTACACGTGCAGCCTGTGAGTTAGGCATACGACAAGAGCGCTGGATTCCCTTAGCGTCCAATATAATAACTCATTCAGGGCGCTGTTGCGGCTGCCCCTTCTTGTGCAGTGCGTCGCAGATGTTCGCGGAGGCAACAGCCTCCTCGTTGTTATAGCGGACCGGATAGATGGTCCATTTTTGGGGCACTGGAAGTCCTTACACACTCCTGTGCCCAATAATAATAATTGGATATACTAACATAGTTTTTAAGCACCAAAATGTTACTATTTTGGGTGAGGGCCGCGAGGTCCTCAGCGGCCGCGCCTAAGCAGACTGGTCAGTAACAGTCACGTCTCGGTGGTCTCAGTTTTTTTTTGAGACCACGAGTCAGTCGGGCCAGTCAGGTCCCCTCGCGTCGTCCCTAAACGACGGCCATATCCGGTGACGAGCCGGTAATAGACGTAATCCTCATTGCCGTCGTCGTTAGGGGGACGGGGGATGGTCTTGCCGCTGCTATCGAACCAGCGACAATCCGTAGTCGGGGGATGTGTAGAGGAGAGATATAGAGGAGTGTGTAGTGGGTGATGTGATTGTGTTTCTGGGGGTGTGCGGGGGGAGTAAGGTTAATAGAGGGGGCTGATGCCCTAATTACGTCCCGTTGGCAGCACCGTCGGTCGATGTGTGCACGTTTCCTATTCGGCTGTAAATCACACCTACATGATTCATAAATTTAGAATGAAACCAGCATAAAATTCGCATAATTTTATTATATTTCAGCACATGGTTACAACAGAATAAAAACGTACAAATGGGGACGGAAATAATTTTCTAACAAAAAACTAACTGACCTTTGTACGATGCTGTCGGATAAAAGAGTCGGGCTGTTTTGACATTTTCCCATAGAAAAATGTTATACAATCAATCACCCCTGTCAATTTCACTAAAGTACCTTCTGATCGTGGTCGCAGTATACAACAAGCCGTGAAAAATAAGTTTAGCGATGACCTTGAGTGCACATAAAAAGCAAAAACGCCACTGTCCTAAACATTTACTTAGGACAGCGGCGTTTTTGCTTTACTAAATCACAATTTTAGTACGCAAACATTCCAATGCTTACGTGCCTTGGCCTGGCCTGTAACTGGCTTTACGACAGAATCATTTTTATGATAACTTGTAGATCAGTGGACCCTTTAATAAGTATGTATTACCTTGCTTTACCTTGAATTTAAATAGTGTCCGAGCTCATAAGTACCCTCTTATTACAAATCGCGAACTAGTCCGCGTTACTCCCGGAACAAAATTTGTGCCAGCCCCTTTTAACTTTGCGTGTTGGAACGGGATGACATGAGCTTTATTACGGTCATAACTTTAGAGCTCTATTTAGAATAAGGTGGATATGTTCATGGCGAGCTTCAGTCGCCATTCAACATTATAAGCTTTATGTCCATAGACACGAGGAATTTAAAATCTTAGTTCCGTATTTGCCGTGTGACGTCTCTAGTGGCGCGGACTCTACTCTATTCCTCAGACCCGACGACGTCATCAAAGGTTACCATTATGTATCACTAGAATAGCCGCTTATTATATAAAAAAACGTGGAATACATGAATGACACTTGGTACTATTATGTTTAATATTTACAAATAAATAATTTACAAAAATACGTCTTTTGGTTACAATTTGGCAACTAATTTTAGTTTGTTTTTGTGAGAAATATCAATAAAAATGTATTCTTTTTTATCGGAAATCGATAAAGATTTTCGTGGTTAGATAATCTTAACAACACAAACTGATTTATACACCGTGATTTAACCGTCATACACCTTTATCGCGAGCATTAAACTGATGAAAACAAACTTTTCCCCCAAGGAGTCTTGTCTCAAGAGTCTTATCTCAGAAAAAAAAATCACCTTCCCATACAAAAATAATCAGCTGATTGGTGGAAATTGTACGGGAAGACATTTTTTTTTTATTAGACCCTATGTTCCTTGGTGAAAAATGTTTGTTATCATCAGTATAATGCCCTCGATAAGAGAGTAAGACGGTTACAAAAACACGGTGTATACGATTTTAAACTTTCGCGTTGCATTATACTAAAATTCATATATCGGGGAATAATTATCACTTATTGTTTGAGAACAAATGAAAGTGCACCTTAAGCTATTGTGTTAAACGTTATTTTTGTCAAATGTTCAGATATTTTTGGTAAGTTTGAATCCAGATCATTTTGATGCTGAGTGTTTATCGTTAAGATCCAGAGAGAAAAAAGAAATAAATCGAACCTCGTTCCTTTACGAATTACAATATTAAAATAAAGTCCAATTACATTGGACGATTTTGTTTAAAATATAAGTAACCTTTTTATTATTATTTCTAACAAAAACATTTATTTCATTTAATACAATTTGTTTCACGTCGTAATTTGAAACAGACGCGATGAAGGCCACGGGCCCTAATCTTGAGCTAATTTAATACATTTAGTTTCACTACAAACTATACCATAATATTGTACTTAAAATTATACGTTTTGAAGAAATATTCCAAGCGAGTCCCTATTTGCTCGATAGACAGTAACGACTTAGAAAGTTATTCGTATAAATCAAAAATGTTTAAATAGCACAACAAACTTGATGTTATATTTTTGGGTAAGTATAGCAATTTTTTGCAATTGATTCTTAAGTAAACAATGCACTTAAGGTGACGTGTAGGGCACACTAGCGACGCCAATCGATTTTAATTTTTATCTACTAAACCGGATCTATTTTAAACAATTTCGGGGTTACAATCTCTCGGAAAACTTATACTAATTATTAAATAACCATGCAAAAATGTTGGGTCCAACGCGTACGCGAAAAATTGATTCACGCCATAAGCGGCCACTTTTGCTGTGAATAAATTTTTCGCGTACAGAAACAGACCAAAAATTTGTGCATGGTTATTTAATAAATAGTATAAGTGTTTGCCGAGAGTTTGTAACCCTGAAATTGTTTAAAAGTAGATCCGGTTTAGAGGCTAAAAATTAAAATCGATTGGCGACGCTAGTGTGCCCTAACCGTCACCTTAAAAACACTTAAAACTGTATAATTAAAATGACTGGAATACTATCTGGAGATACTAAGTAAATATTTATAAAACAGAAAACTAAGCTTTTACCAAAATCTCTATACTTACTAGTTCTTGTTTTTAAAAAATACGGGAATGTATGGAGAGTCGCATTTTTTTCCTACACAACTATCACAAATTCTATTTGAGCACGAAAGTACAAAAAATAACACAGATGATACAAAAACTAATTAAGTACCTATTATAGGTATACAAAATTATGTTGTCTACCCATCTATACATTTAATCATTGACAGTTCTCAAAATGGACGACTTTTTCATGATAGCTATAATATCATCATCATTTTTACAAAACTGCAGACTGCAACTTGACTTTGGTAAAACTTTATTTCTGTATTTGCTACGAGCATTAGGCTAACGAAAAACCCAGCATTCTGGAAAAACTCAACACTTTACACAATGTCATTAACGTGATGATTGTCCAAGGTTTTGTATGCGATAATAAATTAAAAAAACTGCTAAATATGCAGTTTGGTCTCTTTCAATGGTGACGTAAATTATAGTATGTAGCTACACTTACGTGCAAATAAATCGACCCTGCCCGATCTAGAGAAAAAAGAATTTATTACTTACCTCTTTGAAACTATCGTGATGTTTTAGTAATTTAAGTTAGCAGTGAGAGCATTTAGGGCATCCAATTTCTCAAAACATTTGAATTGTTTATATTTTCTATGGGTGAAACGTTTGACCATTTTGTATTATAATTACGCGGTAGGTAGGTTTTTTGCACGCAAGCTGTTATCGACATAAAAAAGATGGTCTTATAAATGATGATGATAAGACAGCAATCAAGATGACCAACAAATCTACTACTCCGATTTATAACTTTAACCGTCTATAAATATCAGAAATAAATACTATACATCTAATTCATTAATTTAATTTATTTAATTGTAACAAACGATTTACACGCGATCAAATATAGAAGACAATATACTCATTTTAATTGTATGCTTAAAAGTAGTCTTCAACCATAATTATTATGTAAAAATATCTATGTTTATTTATTAATTTATATTGCATGTCAGATTTTAATAATGGCATGTTCATGTAATAAAGCATTTTATTATATTTTTTTCATATCGATCAGACACATTAAAATTAATCTAATAAATAAATCAATTTCGGAGTTTATTTTAGCTTTTAAAACAACGTAGATGTTATAGTATATCTCTGTCTGTGATTCCGTTCAAAAGGCTATTTGACAAGGTGAATAATAATAATAATAATTCTCACATCATCTCATACGTTGACCTGATTCCGTACTAAGTAGCTTAAGCACTTGTGTTACAGATATCGGACAACAGAGGAACACAAATATATACTTAAATACATATATTACACCCAGACACTGAACAAACACAAGTGTTCATCGCACGAATGTTTGTCCAGGGTGGGGATCGAACCCACGACTTTTGGCGTAAGAGGCAGGGTCACTACCAATTGCGCCATCCGGTCAGTCAGTGGGACAGGTACTTCAACCATATTTGATTCTGCGTGTAATAAATCGTAAACATTTTCTAAAAATCTATAATAATGTTTATAATTACTTGAAAAATGCTGTAACTATATCTACTAGCTTCCAATACTGAGTAATTTTGGTCTTAAACGTCATTAAGCTATGGGTACACGCTTCAAGACTATGATATACAACAAATAACAAAACTTAACTTAATATTCAATATTTACAGGCAACAGTATACAATAACCACAGTAGAAAAACAGTCAGAAACAAGACATAAGAGGATTTGACACGTTATTCCAAATGTCCCCACCGGTTCACAATGCCCCACTTTTTTATATTTCTTAATAAAGTGAGGTACTTAAGGCGACGGGTAGGGCACACTAGCGACGCCAATCGATATAATTTTTAGCTACTAAACCGGATCTGTTTTAAACAATTTCGGGGTTACAACCTCTGGGTGAACACTTATACTATTTATTAAATAACCATGCACGAAAAATTTATTCACGCCAAAAGCGGCCACTTTTGGCGTGAATCAATTTTTCACGTTCAAAAACAGACATTAAAATAGATCCGTCGCTAGTGTGCCCTACCCGTCACCTTAATCATTTACCATCAGGAAAGTGATTACCGGCGCCCTTGGGACACCTGCAACACCAAAGGAGTCAGAAGTGCGCCGCCGACCTTTAAAAACGAATAGGCTCATTTCTTGAAGGTTTGCAGGTCGTATCGGTCCAGAAACCCTGCTGGCAATAGTTAATTTCTTAAGTCCGCCTTTCTTTTGCCCCACTATCAATTTGATTAGCTCGTGGTGAGGTTAAGTCAGAAGCAAAGGTGGGCATTGTGAAATTGGCAGTGGGGGAAAGTAGAATACATGAGCTCGCATTGGCGGAATGAGGAAGAAAAGTGAGGCGTTGTGAACCGGTGATGAAGAGTGGAATAATCCGTTCGAAAGAGTACATTTTATGCTGAGCCTCTGACCATATTAACATTGTGCTAAAACGCTGGAGTAATGGCTAATGTCCACGGAGACTTCGAATACGATCCAGATTTACCAAAAACGATGGTGATTTCGACCCCATAAAGTTATTTTTATCTTTTAGGAGGATAATATTATTTTGTGCGTATTCTCATTGCTGTCGCTGTATTTGACGCAGATTTCGACTAGAAACTACATAAGATATATTCAAGTAAGTTCGTAGTCTAGTATTGAAGAAGATTGGATAAATTGCTAAGACAACATACATTAAGAAACATACAGTTACAGTAATACGAATAGAGTGTATACTGTACAGGGACTTACGAAAACGGAAACACTTTTACTGACTTTTAACAGCTCAGTCAGTCAGTCAGTACAGTACTGGTGAACTTATATGGTAGCGTTATTTCGGCAAAATGTATCTTTATACGAAATGGTCCGAAGTTTAGTTATCATAATTTTTTCGCGGTTACTGTTACAAATCTTAGGTGGACGCCTTATATGAAAACAGAACAATAACGGAAAAGCCTCGTGGAGTTGGTATGAATAAGTTAAAATATATGTTGTTATTTGCTTACGATATTTTTCTAAGTAACTAAAGGAGAATTTTGCGCGATAGAAATCCACTTCGGAATATTTCGTGGATTTCAAAACCAAATTAATTCACCATTGCTGTACCAGCTTGCTAAATAGGTGAGATGAGTAATTTCTCGATAAACCAGGGTAAATCCTATAAATTGAAATATGAATGTAGACATTATAATTATTACTACTTTAAAAATTAAACTTTAAATTTAATTAATTACTTTAAAAACTACGCTACTTGTGTAATTTTAACATCGTGTGATGGTCTCGCGGCCAATTGACTCGGAAACGTGAGCAACCCTGTATGGAAATTCTAATGATATTACATACAGGGTGGAAACATTTTATGGGTCTTTCTTTGTTCACTTGCGCTGTCATATGAATATTATTAATTGTGATAAATTAAAGATATTTGAAAAGTGTAACGGATTCCTTGAGTAATACACGAAAAACTTTTTTTTCTGAGATGCCATTCCATTTATTTTGAGAGATGACCATTTTTTTTATAGTGACGCAGTATATTGTAATATTTTAAATACGTTACCTAATAATAAAATTTATGGTATCTTTGGTTGAATGAGCAAATGTATAATTTCCACCCTGTATAATAGAAACATTATTATTACTTACAACTTACAATATATTTTAAGGACGTCAGCGGGTATATTTATGAAATTGGTATTTAAATTATTTTTTCACTTGTAATAATAAACTTAAAAATATCATATACAAATCGTCTTATATGTACATGTAATCGTATATATTTTATTTGAATATCTCATGTCATAATTTAAATGCGTTGTTTTTTAATCTACCCTTCTACATACTCTTTCTTAAAATTAATTTATTTGTCCTATAAAATTTCAATTTTAACTAAAATTGGTTAAATACAACAATGTCTTTGAATAGCATATTTTTTAGAGTTACACTTACAAAATTGGCACTATCATATATTATAATTTAAATATATTATTATTGTATTTACTATCGGCAACAATACATATACGCAACGCCTAATTTATTTATTTTTTTCGACTAGATCATAAAAAGTCGAAAGCATAGCGCAATACAAGTATAAATATAAAAATAGCATAACATTATTTACAAGGTTACTTCATATTACCGAACATCCTTTTTTTTAAATCATATAGTCGAAAATATAAGATTTTGATTTTCTAATTTTTTTATCGCTTATTTCAAAGTTCTTTTTTATTTTTTGATAGCAATATTTTGGTTTTCCTTTGAATAAGTTTGTTAAACTCTCGAACGCTTTTTAATTTTGGAAGACACTCAACCATCGTGCTATCTCTTTCTAAATCAACATTATGACTAGAGACAACACATGATTGATCTGCTCTTAAAGTTTAGAAGCACAAGTATGTTCAATGTTTTTTGATTGGTCAGTATATAACAATATTTTTGTCGTATCTTTGGAATATCACCATCCCGGTGGGTCGTCGCTATGTAATTTTTAACACAATAACAACAATAATCATCAATCATTTTTCAGAACAATTAAATTAAACAGATTTCATGCGTTTGGTTAAGATAATAATATAACTAATTAGTAAAAATAACAAACTAAATTTATGCCAACAATGTTAATCGTCACGTCAAGGATTTTTTATTATTTTACTTTTCTGGCTTTTCAGGCGTATTGTCTCCATTTTCGATATAAGTTAATATATTAATTTCCACTTATCTTCGAGATCCGGCTGACGCCCTCCTTCCAGTCGGTTGGCTTTCAATCATATCCTGTAAGAAATATATATAAACGTTATTAAATAATGTCCTCCAAACCGATGTTTCGGTTATGGCGGCCAATCTCAGCAATCAGCCATCGACGCAGGACATAATATAGTGCATAAGTGTTTTCGCAGACACAAGTGCACTCTCTATTCCCTTACTCTCATATTTATTTATTTGCATTTTAACAACCATACAATACAATTCAATGGAACACCAGTGTGGCACGATCGAAGAGGGATCAGGCGCAGGACCAACGGCTTAACGTGCTTTCCGAGGCACGAGGGTACAAGACCGCCAACTTCTAGACTCCGGGCGGACACTGAGAATTTTTAATAGAAAAATTCGGGAACAAATTTTGGCCTGGCCAGGGACCCGGGGATCGAACCCAGGACTACCCACTGCTAGGCGTGGTCCACTTCGCGATTCAGCCGAGTTGTTGATGCCAGCTCATGACCCCCCCATGGGCTGGCGGCAGTCACGGCAGGCTGCGTGGGTGGGGCAGGGTGGGGCACTCACCTGCCCCGCTAGTGCGAGAGCGTGGTGGGGGGTCATGGGCTACTGGCATCAGGCGCGGCAGGCTGCGTGGGTGGGGCAGGGTGGGGCACTCACCTGCCCCGCTAGTGCGAGAGCGTGGTGGGGGGTCATGGGCTACTGGCATCAGGCGCGGCAGGCATGCGTGGGTGGGGCAGGGTGGGGCACTCACCTGCCCCGCTAGTGCGAGAGCGTGGTGGGGGGTCATGGGCTACTGGCATCAGGCGCGGCAGGCTGCGTGGGTGGGGCAGGGTGGGGCACTCACCTGCCCCGCTAGTGCGAGAGCGTGGTGGGGGGTCATGGGCTACTGGCATCAGGCGCGGCAGGCTGCGTGGGTGGGGCAGGGTGGGGCACTCACCTGCCCCGCTAGTGCGAGAGCGTGGTGGGGGGTCATGGGCTACTGGCATCAGGCGCGGCAGGCTGCGTGGGTGGGGCAGGGTGGGGCACTCACCTGCCCCGCTAGTGCGAGAGCGTGGTGGGGGGTCATGGGCTACTGGCATCAGGCGCGGCAGGCTGCGTGGGTGGGGCAGGGTGGGGCACTCACCTGCCCCGCTAGTGCGAGAGCGTGGTGGGGGGTCATGGGCTACTGGCATCAGGCGCGGCAGGCAGCGTGGGTGGGGCAGGGTGGGGCACTCACCTGCCCCGCTAGTGCGAGAGCGTGGTGGGGGGTCATGGGCTGGCGGCGGGCTGCTGGCGGCAGTCGCGGCAGGAGAGCATGTGCCCGGTGAAGCGTTCCACCTGGAACGTGGCATTTTGAACCCCAAACTCGTTTCTGGCCAGGTTCTGACACGCGCGGAGGACTAGCTCCGGGTCTGTGAGGTCATCTGCAAATAAAAATTAATATAAAGAATTGCGCCATAGTAAATACTAGCGGTGGGGAGCAGCTTCGCTCGAATTTCACGCGAGCGAAGCTGCTCCCGTAGGATGTGTAGGATGCATCCGGAGAGGTCGACCAAAATCGTCACACATTACCAGCCAGATGGGCGACGGCCGAGAGGCAGACCCAAAAAAAGATGGCGTGACGATTTACACCACCAATGTCAGGATAGGCAAGCGCTGGCTTCTTGGCTCTTCAAATTGAGCACCTTTGCCCAGCAGTGGGACAGTTAATGCTTACAAAAAAACACAAAACGCTTGCGCGTCGTTATCGACACCTGGCGCCGTCTATTCGTATAATGTGGAACTAGTGTCCCGATACGAAGTGAAGGCGGGCCATTAGTCACGTCAGACGATATAAAAAAAATCGTAAATGCACGCCAGGCTAAGTAATGAGCTAACCATAGAGTAACTTATACTGATATCAGCATCAGTCGGCTAGCCAGTGCTAACGCCATCTAGAGGAAAGCGACCATTACTCAACGGTTATACAGAAGGGCTAACTTCGGATCCGAAATCATTTATTTGCTAAATATTGAAATTCTTATTTAAAATTAGCCGGCGACTTGGGGTCAATGTTTCGGAAACGCTTTACTAGCGCCATGTAAAAATGCATAGTGACATCTACCGAAACAACGCCGAACCACCTGCTCGATTGCTTTTTAAAGCTCTATCTGCTTTTTACAAGCTCCATCTAACGAAAAACGCTCAACTATTTTTCCCATACTAAGAAAAAAGTATCAAATTGTAAATCGACCGTGGGAGAGCCACGCTTCGGCATGAATGGGTCGGCTCGACTGGAGTGATACCACGTCCTCACAGAAAAACGGCATGGTGCTGCTTACTGCGCTGTGTTTCGCTGCGTGAGTGAGGGTACTGGTGGAGGCCCAATCCGGGGGAAAGTTGAGGTTTGAAGGTTGGCAGCGCGTTTCCAGCATGCGCTTCGCAGCAATCGCTTCATCGTCAGCCCATTTAAGTCCCCACTGCTAGGGCACGGGCCTCCCTCAATCACATGAGGGGTAATTGCCATACTCACCACGCTTGGCAGACGGGTTGGCGAGGGTTTTGATATAAATGCAGAGTTTTCCTTCTCTGGGTGCTGATGATCATGCCAGCAGCTTTACCTTAGTCGCCTTTTACGACACCTCGGTAAGAGTGAGGGTGGCCTATTCTACTCTGCCGGGGACCACACGGCTAAGCAATCGCTTACCATCAGGTAATCCGTCTGCCATAACTTAAAAATGAAGTGCAATGACCGTGCATAGAACTCACCGATGGCGACGTGCGCGGTGAGCACTTGGTGGTGCGTGGACAGCGCCCACAGGTGCACGGAGTGCACGTGCCGCACGCCGCCCAGCGCCGCCAGGCTCGAGACCGCCTCGCGGTACCTGCGCACGCGATAAAACAAACATTTTGACTGACCGGATGGCGCAATGGACAACATTTCAAATTTTTAACATGTCCATATTGTTTTTTTATATGAAAGTAGACATAAAATGAACAGACCCATATTTTTTCTTTTTTCAAAATTTGTCCATTTTCATGCATAAAATAATTATTGAAATTCTTTTTATTCTAAATAGACGTAAGCGCCAAATGACGTCATCGGACGGCTGAGTACAGCGATATTCCTTTGCTTATCATTGTTTTAATAAAAAAAAGGTACTACTGTCAAAGGTAAATAATACTAGTGTCAACATTGTCAACGTCATTCATACATTCAACGATGACAAGTTGTCTTTTTTTTTGACAGTTACATGTCATGGGTTTGGCATTTCGTAAATTTAAAACTATAATGTGCTAAGCAAAGAAATATTTTACATTATGCCGTCCGATGGCGTCATCTTACGATTTTTAGTTTTTAATTTTTTTCTCAGTAAATAAGCAATATAAAAAATTAATAAATATATATTCGAGCAGCGGAAAAGTAAACAAAGAGTTGGTATTTTTTGTTTAAGACCTTAGCAATTTTGAAATGTTGTTCATTGGTAGTGACCCTGCCTCTTACGCCAAAGGTCGTGGGTTCGATCCCCACCCTGGACAAACATTCGTGCGATGAACACTTGGGTTTGTTCAGTGTCTGGGTGTAATATATGTATTTAAGTATATATTTGTGTTCCTCTGTTGTCTGATATCTGTAACACAAGTGCTTAAGCTACTTAGTACGGAATCAGGTCAATGTATGAGATGTTGTGAGAATAATTATTATTATTTCATTTAATAGGCAAGTTGTCTCCAGTCATAATTTATAAAAATAACATTTAAAACAGCATTTCAACCCTTCAAAGGGTGATTTTCCAAAAACATTGAAGTGAGTTTCTGTTTATTTTAAATTATACGTACAAGTACAAATTTTCACATTCCTCTCATACAAAAAAAAGGGAAAAAAGGAATTAATGATTGTAATGTTCCTATCATTAATCCCTTTTTCCCCCCTTTAAGGGTTGAATTTACAAAAATGTTAAAACAATTTAGTTTTGATTTAATATTAGGTAATGATAAATAATGATTTTCAAGATTCTTATGCCCAATTGCTAAGCCCTCATAACGCTTCTCCCCCTATTTAACCCCCTGTAAGGATGATTTTCCAAAAAACCTTTTTAGAGTTATTTTTAATTTTCAATTATTAGTCGAAATACAAATTTTCACAATCCTAACATAAAAGATGGCGGACTTTAATACAAATTTTTAACCCCCTTTCACCCCCATAAGGGTGGATTTTACAAAAGAACCCTTCTTAGTGCTCACTTTCACTAATTAAAGGAACCCCCTGCCCAAATTTCAAGTTCCTGGGGTCAGTAGTTTGGGCTGTGGGTTCATTCCTAGTCACTTAGTCACCCAGGTTCTCCTTTGATATACACCATGCTTTTTTAACCGTCTGACTCCCTGATCGAGGGCATTATACTCATGAAAAAAAAAAAAACATTTTCCCCTAAGGAACAAAGAGGCTTATCTCGGAAAAAATAATCACCTTCCCATTCAAAAGAATTAGTTAATAGGTGCAAATTGTATGGGAAGACAATTTTTTTTGAGATTAGACCCTATGTTTCTTGGGGGAGAATTCCCATCATCAGTATAATGTCCTCGATAAGGAGTAAGACGGTTAAAAAAGCATGTGGTATATAGATTGAATAATAGAATGTGACTGCCTCGGTGGCGCAGTGGTTAGTGGGTCGCACTTTAAAGCGACGGCTGCGCAAGAGGTCCCGGGTTTCGATCCCCGGGTCGGGCCAAAAATTTGTACCTAAGTTTTCGGTAAGAAATTCTTAGTGGCAGCCCGGAGTCTGGAAGTTGGCGGTCTTGTACCCCCGTGCCTCGGAAAGCACGTTAAGCCGTTGGTCCTGCGCCTAATCCCTCTCTGGTCGTGTCACAGTAGTGTCCCATCGGAATATGAAGGTAAGGGAATAGAGAGTGCACTTGTGTTTGCGCACACACTTGAGCACTATAATATATCCTGCGTACGTGGCTGATCGTTGAGATTGCCGCCGTAGCCGTAATCGGTTGGAGGATATTATTAATAGAATGTATCAGATACTGACTTGGCCTGGTCGGGCACGGCCTGCATGAGCATGGCGAGCGCGTCGCGCACCACGCGCGCCGACGTCAGCAGCACGAGCACGCTGAACACGAACGTGCAGATCGGGTCCACCACCTTCGCTGCCGGCTGTACGCAACACATGATGAATATTAGGGATGTTATGGATATGAAATTTCGGTTACGGATTGGATACGGATATAAGAATGATTATTATACCGGATACGGTTACGGATACGGATAATAAATTATTTCGGATTATCCGTTAGTTTCGGTTACGGATATTATATTTTTAAGGAATTTTAAAAGTAAAATACTAATAGGTAATAAAGAAGTTTTATTTCGTTATTGGGAGGAATTACAATCAGTCTGTAAGTAATTATTACAGCTATTAAAATAAAAATAAATATAAATTATTATATTATATTGAGTATTATCTAAATTTTAGATGTTTTAGATCAAAAACACCTATCCGATACTATCCGAAACTTTCATTTCGGATTCGGTTACTGTTACGGATGATTTTTTATATCGGATATCCGATAGTTTCGGTTACGGTTACGGAGCTCCCTAACACCCCTGATGAATATACGAGTATTCAAACGCAAAAAGACGACTAACAACAGATAAGGTTCCCTATTAACTATTAAGCGCACATGTGACTCTACTGGTGTCGCGGGTGTCCATATGCGACGGTAATCGCTTACCATCAGGTCATCATCATCATCAACAGCCCATTTAAGTCCCCACTGCTGTGGCACGGGCCTCCCTCAATCACATGAGGGGTAATTGCCAAACTCACCACGCTTGGCAGACGGGTTGGCGAGAGTTTTGATATAAATGCAGAGGTTTCCTTCTCTGGGTGCTGATGATCATGCCAGCAGCTTTACCTTAGTCGCCTTTTACGACACCTCGGTAAGAGTGAGGGTGGCCTATTCTACTCTGCCGGGGACCGCAAGGTGATCCATCAGGTGATCCGTCTGCTAATCTGCCATCTATGACATAAAAAGCTATTGCTGACTCTACACAAACACGTAACAAATTTATTTGAACTCAAAAAAACAACTAACGGGCACTTTTGTGCAAAAACATGGTATTATATTTTCTATTCAAACGCCAAAACTACGGATGGGCTAATAGGGACCACTTTTCAAACTGGCTGCACACGAACACATGACCGCATTTTAATATGAATCAAAGATCATTTCATTAAAACAAATATCGAAGCCTGGGATAACATAAATAATAAAAAAGTAAAGTATCAGCCTATATAACTGTCCTACTGCAGGGCAAAGGTCTCCACTGCAAGGCAAAGGCCTCCAGAAATCAAGTCATCGCTACTATGATGGGATTAGGCTTGTTCACCACGCTTGGCTAATGCGGATTGGTGATCACAAACTCGAGCAATATTCGAAACATGCTTTTTTTTTATCGACCCGGGAATAGAACCCAGGACCCCGAAGTCACGGCCCGGTACTTAAACCACGAGACCAACAGGGCGTTATAAATAATAAAATATAGGAAAAAAAAAACACCAACCAAAAAAAATCTGGCGACAAAAATATTTAAAACGAGCCAGCTTGGGTCACAGCAGCAAATGCTGAGGTTGGGCCTAGTGTCCTATTTGTGAATGGACGTCATTCATGTTTGAATTGTGTTCTGTGGCCAATAAAGAAATCTTTAAGTTTTCATAAGATTTTGGTCGCACTCGGCGGGTTTTATTCATGTTATCTTTAGAAATGAAAGAACTTACATAAAATTTGATGAGAACCGAAGCTAATAGCACCCCGCAGCTCTGTATCAGGTCCCCGATCACGTGGATCAGGGCTGCCCGTAGGTTTATATTCCTGAGACAAAACAGAGACATTTTCAATGAGGGCTTTCGTGTGTGAAAAATACGCTACATGGAGTACTATAGGCGTGAAGTCCATCCATATACAATGTGATTCGTTATTTTTAAACGTGATCTGTCAAAATGTCAATTTGACAAACTATACAACCAATGCGGTTGATGTTGGACCTCAGTCCAACAGAACGCCATCTTGCAGATTTTTCACACGCGAAACCCTCATTACTTTTGCGAACAAAATCAAAAAGTAAATTATTTTTGGACCGCGTGAGAAACTAACGCATGCGTGGAAGGCTTCATGTCCGTAACATAGCAGACAAACTGCTGGAGAGTCGCCTTCGTTGGTACGATCATGTCCTGCGTTGGAAACAAACGTCTCGGCATGGCACCACCGCCGGCTCCCGGCAGAAGGGGTCGACTTAAATAGGTGTGGTTTGAAATCGTAAAGGATGACATGTTTGCTAATAAACTGACCACTAGGGATGCACAAGACCGTGCGAAGTGGAGGAGGCGAAGTAGGAAAGCGGACCCCGGGCTCCGAAGCGACGACTTGGGACGCCACCGGGACAAAACGCTAAGATGATTATGATGATGATGTTGGCCTCGGCGCTGGGCTGCTCCTTCATACTTTAGTCACCGTTGACCAGCGCGCCATTGATCAGCTTCTGATGATGATGATGATGATAATGAAGACTGACCTAGTATCTTGTCCCACAACGTTGGCCTCGACCCTGGACAGGTCCTTCATGCTGTAGTCGCCGTTGACCAGGTTGGTCTACTTCTGATGATGATGATGAAGCTGACCTAGTATGTTGTCCCACGACGTTGGCCTCGGCGCTGGACAGGTCTTTCATGCTGTAGTCGCCGTTGACCAGGTTGGTCTGCTTCTGATGATGATGATGAAGCTGATTTTGTATGTTGTCCCACGACGTTGGCCTCGGCGCTGGACAGGTCTTTCATGCTGTAGTCGTCGTTGACCAGCGCGCCGTTGGTCTGCTTCTGATGATGATGATTATAATGAAGACTGACCTAGTATCTTGTCCCACGACGTTGGCTCTGATGCTGATGATGAAGCTGACTTTTCGTATGTTGTTTCCCACGACGTTGGCCTCGGCGCTGGACAGGTCTTTCATGCTGTAGTCGTCGTTGACCAGCGCGCCGTTGGTCTGCTTCTGATGATGATGATTATAATGAAGACTGACCTAGTATCTTGTCCCACAACGTTGGCCTAGACGCTGGACAGATCCTTCATGCTGTAGTCGCCGTTGACCAGGTTGGTCTGCTTCTGATGATGAGGATGAAGCTGACCTTGTATGTTGTCCCACGACGTTGGCCTCGGCGCTGGACAGGTCTTTCATGCTATAGTCGATGTTGACCAGCGTGCCGTTGGTTTACTTCTGATGATGATGATGAAGACTGACCTAGTAGGCTGTCCCACGACCTTGGCCTCGGCGCTGGACAGGTCATTCATGCTGTAGTCGCCATTGACCAGCGCACCGTTGGTCTGCTTATGATGATGATGATGATGATGATGAAGACTGACCTAGTATGTTGTCCCACGACGTTGGCCTCGGCGCTGGACAGGTCCTTCATGCTGTAGTCACCGTTGACCAGCGCGCCGTTGGTCTGCTTCTGCTCACGCGTCCGTCGGAACAGCCGGAACAATGGCCGCGGCTCACTGTGCGCGTGCGCGTGTGCGTGCGCGTGCGCATGTGGGCACGCCGCGCCGCCATGCGTGTGGTGGTGTGCTGGGGTAGAATAAGGAAGAACCATTTGTAAATACATACAATATAGGGTTTATTTCATTAGTTCATGATATTATTCAATTAAAAAATTGTACAGAAACTAATCCTACTCATTTAGCGTGTAATTCCCAGTTGCGTCCAAAGCCAGGGGTGCGCTTGGACCATGATCGAAGATTCGGGAAGTCTGATAAATGGGCAGAAATTAATATTTAAATATAATAGTGGTCTCGGCGGCTATCCGGATGGCGCAATTGGTAGTGACCCTGCCTCTTACGCCAAAGGTCGTAGGTTAAAACGTATGAGATGTTGTGAGAATTATAATAATAATAAGTAATAAGGCAATAAACTAAAAACTGAAAATTCAACTCTATTTACACAAATTATTATTATTATCGCGTGTGAAAATATATATTTTAACCAACCACTTTGTAGATGGGTTCATCAGTTATAGTTTGCCATCTAGCGGATATATCACACGCGAACTATCGAATGGGGACTACCCCATATGCTCCACTCGTCAAACTGACCTGTTTTCTTATCTTATCTCTTCCTACTGGCGTATTTATGATATATCGTATATCCTCCTCCAACCGATTACGGCTACGGCGGCCAATCTCAACGATCAGCCACGTACGCAGGATATATTATAGTGCTCAAGTCTGTGCGCAAACACAAGAGCACTCTCTATTCCCTTACCCTCATATTCCGATGGGACACTACTGTGACATGACCAGAGAGGGATTGTGCGCAGGACTAACGGCTTAACGTGATTTCCGAGGCACGGGGGTACAAGACCGCCAACTTCCAGACTCCGGGCTGCCACTAAGAATTTCTTACCGAAAACTTAGGTACAAATTTTTGGCCCGACCGGGGATCGAACCCGAGACCTCTTGCGCATTTAGAATATAATCATAATATAATATGTTAAAGCGTTATTTGTGTAACAAAACGTCATGTGTAGACGCTCTGCCAAAAACTTACTGTTACAATCGATTACAAAGTTGTAACATTTTTGGCTGGTAATTGTAAATACTTGGGAGTCAAAGACAGTAAAGAACATTATGTAATTAAATCAACATAAGCACATTGGTGCCTATTCACAGTCTCTTCGGTGTACGAGCTCTCAGATGTTTGTATCACAGCAAAGAGTCAAAACTTACACAATATAAGTTTTGTTTAATAATAATAGTTTGTACCTATGTCTCGCTTTTACACCCGAACACAATCATCATCATGTTCGGCTTTCGCATCAGGACACGATCCACATGTCCGGCTCTATTTTTTTAATTTAAAAGCAGAAGGCTGGCAGCGCCCTTGTGACTAGACTAGTGTCGCGGGAGATGTCCGCCTTTAAATTAAGAAGCAGATATTATATACCTATCCTTGATCCGCTTTTATGCAGCACCAGCGCCAGGACCACGTTGAAGTGCACCCGGACACGATCATATGTCCGGCTTTTGCACCCGGACACTTCATGTCCGGCTCTAAAATATTAAATTAAAAAGCAGATACCTATCCTGACGCGCACTCGTTAGTCGTTACGCACCAGCGCCAGCACCACGTTGAAAGCGACGCCGCACCCGGACAGGATTATCATCAAGTGGGTACCGGAGGCCCGGCGGAACGGGGGTTTAATGTTTGGCAGCGCACTTGTACCACTACCACTAGGGGCAGCAATCGCTTACCATCAGGTGATGGTATGGACGTCTGCTCTTTTGCCACCAATCACATAAAAAGAAAAAAAAATGTCCGGCTCCTGCACCCGGAAACTTCATGTCCGACACAAAAAAATTTAACTAAAAAGCTTATAAATACCTATCCCTGACGCGCATCCATGCAGCACCAGCGCCAGCACCACGTTGAAGGCGACGCCGCACCCGGAGACGATCATCATCATGTCCGGCTCGATGTTGTACTCGCCCGAGTGCAGCCGGACGGCCGCCACGTATACGAACACTCCTGTCAGGATCCAGATGAGGAGAACGGAGACCATCGCGCCTAGGACCTCTAAGGAGAGAAAGAAACCATTTTACATTAGTATTAGGGAGTTGCACAGATTAGACGTGGGTAACACTTTACTGAAACGACTCAGTGATCCGACTCAGCCAAATAAATAATAAATAAATAAAATAAATAAATATTTCACAACATCACATACATTGATCTGATTCCGAGTTAGGTAGCTCAAGCACCTGTGTTACGGATATCAGAATCAACAGTGGGATAAATGATACACTGTTCCGAATATCTAATGTTTGCTCCGAATGTATCATTCGACTTAAATGGATCTCGTGGTCAATCGGTACGCGGTAGTAATCTAGCTCACTGATACGGATGAGCCGAATGATCCGAATGATTTGAGTGAGCCGAATGAGCTGAATAATCCGAGTGAGCCGAATGAGCTGAATGATCTGAGTGAGCTGAATGATGAGAGTGAGCCGAATGATCCGAATGAGCGGAATGATCAGAGTGAGCCGAATGAGCGGAAGAGTCGATGTTTCAAATGATGCATTTCACTGTTCCGCATCTTTGCAATGATCCAGATGTAAATGTTCCAATCTTTTGAAAGATATGCTGTTGCCAGGTCTAGCACAGACAGACAGACATAATGCCGTAGCAACAAATGCTGAGGGTGGGATCTGATACTCACACCTTTTCTTGCATATCTTCTACTTACTTCCTTGTATAACAATGTCGTGTCATGTGTAATTGTATCGTACTTGTAATACTGTAAGCTTGTTCTATCTTCTGTAATGTTGCTCTCTGCGCTGTGAATGTTGTGATGGTCAATAAATGTTTTATCTTTCTTTCTTTTCTTCAATTCATCATATTGAAAAACCACGCTATCCGCAATAAAGCGAAAACTACAGAAGTAGCAATCAAAATCAAAAGATTCAAATGGAGATGGACTGCTAACTTGATGCCAGGATACGACAAATGGAGCAAAAGAGTGACACGGTGGTACCCCAGAGATAGCAAAAGGAAGTGAAGTAAACCGCAAAATAGGTGGGATGGCGACTTAAGACCAGTAGCGGGAGTCATGTGGAACAGAGTGGCTCAAGAAAGAACCAAACGGAAAAGGTTGGAGGAGGCCTTTGCCGACTGGCAAATAGATCTACAGATGTTAACAGTTGCCACACTGGCGGATTGTGAGCGTTTTCAAAACGGAGCGACGACGCAGCGACTGGCGTTCAGAATTATCTCCACAATGAAACCGTTGCGCATCCGTTGCGTGAACGTTGCGCAGCCGCGACGCGGTCGCTGCGTCGTCGCTCCTCTTTCAAAACGCTCGCAATCTCAGTCAGCTCAATCCCTTACAGTATACCCAGTAGGCAAGGCCAAGACAAAGGATGATTTGACAAACCAGACATAGAGGCTGATTTTTTTTTATGAAATAGTGGGCAGACGAGCAGACCTATCACCTGATGGTGGTAAGTGATTACCGCCGCCCATGGACACCTGCAATACCAAAAGGGTTACAAGAGCGCCGCCAGCCTTTTACAATGGGCTCTTTTCTTGAAGGTTGAATCACCAGGAAACACCGCAGGTTATATTAATTCCATCAAGGTTCTTGAGAAAGTTGAAGACTGACATTCATCTAAATGATGGGGATGGGACAGTTGACCATTGGGACGACGACGGAATGAAGCGACCAGGAATCAGTCCGAACAATTCCTGAGAGCATTCTCCATAGTATAACCGGTAAATTATAGGTACATAACGAGGCTACATCTCTAAGCAGTCGGCGATTCGAGTCGCTCTCCGTTGAATGCGGTCCAGAGGGAGAAACTGATGAAAAAGGATTATGCAATACCGGCTCTGGTATTCCCGTACCTCGCGCTAGCGGGCTTTAGAGGCTTTAGAGAATGGAGGCGAGTACGTCGCAGCCTTCCCCTGTAAATCGCTTGTTGTCTTGACCGAAGGCCGATGTGTCCCAAGCCGACATCTTTCTTGAACTCCTGAATCTTACAGTACCTATAAGGATACATGTGCACTCACCAGCTCGCTTGTACCCGTATGACATGGAGGCGTCGGGCGCTCGCTTGGCGCAGCGGAAGGCCAGCAGCGCGAGGGCGAAGCCCCCGCAATCGCTGAGCATGTGCGCCGCGTCCGACATCACTGACAGACTGTTCGCCAGGTATCCTCCGACCAGCTCGCAGATCTGGACAAGCAAAAATGATCATGACTATACATATAATCTCTGCCCACACTGATGAGTATGACTGACTGCCGTCATTGACCCTTCTATAAAAATGATCGACAAAGACTTCTTCTTCTTATCATGTGGGATTTTAATCCCTGTGGCCCTGGTGTCAGTGTTGTTAACTGTTCTAAGGGTCAGGCTTTGAATCGATTGGATAACATCCACCAAGTGACTTTACGGCTATTAACATCAGTTACCGTGAAGAAGCCGTATAACGGCGCTGGGCTCCACCTGCGGCCTTCAGTGGCGTGCTCCACACCAGAGTTCATCGCCACCAGGAAATAGTCTTACCATGAAGAAGCCGCACGTCACCAGCGCCACCAGCAGCTGTGGCACGGAGCTAGGCGGCTCCGCCTGCGGGCTTCTGTGGCGTGCTCCATTCCAGAGTTCATCGCCACCAGGAAATAGTCTTATATGAAGAAGCCCTTCAGCACCAGCGCCACCAGCAGCTGCGGTACGGTGCTGGGCGGTTCCACCTGCGGCCCTCAGTGGCGTGCTCCACTCCAGAGTTCATCACCACCAGGAAATAGTCTTACCATGAAGAAGCCGCACAGCACCAGCGCCACCAGCAGCCGCGACACGGCGCTGGGCGTACCGCCTGCGGCCTTCAGTGGCGTGCTCCACTCCAGAGTTCATCGCCACCAGGAAATAGTCTTACCATGAAGAAGCCGCACAGCACCAGCGCCACCAGCAGCTGTGGCACGGCGCTGAGCGGCTCCGCCTGCGACCTTCAGTGGCGTGCTCCATTCCAGAGTTCATCGCCACCAGGAAATAGTCTTACCATGAAGAAGCCGCACAGCACCAGCAGCTATGGCACGGCGCTGGGCGGCTCCGCCTGCGGCCTTCAGTGGCGTGCTCCATTCCAGAGTTCATCGCCACCAGGAAATAGTCTTACCATGAAGAAGCCGCACATCACCAGCGCCACCAGCAGCTGTGGCACGGCGCTGGGCGGCTTCGCCTGCGGCCTTCAGTGGCGTGCTCCATTCCAGAGTTCATCGCCACCAGGAAATAGTCTTACCATGAAGAAGCCGCACATCACCAGCGCCACCAGCAGCTGTGGCACGGAGCTAGGCGGCTCCGCCTGCGGCCTTCAGTGGCGTGCTCCATTCCAGAGTTCATCGCCACCAGGAAATAGTCTTACCATGAAGAAGCCACACAGCACCAGCGCCACCAGCAGCTGTGGCACGGCGCTGGGCGGCTCCGCCTGCGGCCTCCAGTGGCAGTGATCCGCCGCCTCCGAGCTCGTCGACACCGGGACATCTGTGTACGTCTCCTTGAACAAGAAAATAAGTACTGTTAGCGGAAGAAAATCGAACGCTGCTTTTGAAAACGAATATGCTACGAGTAATTAGGGATGACGACGAATGATTCTACTGGCAGTAAATGACCATAAATGACCGTCTTGCTTGACTTAATGTCCTATGTCCCCTAGGTGGGGCAAGTGGGGCAGAACGTCTACAGTGCTCCGCCATCTCGAACGGTCTTGAGCTTCGCGTTTTACTTCGCTCCAAGTTAGTCCTAAGGTCTTCGCTTCTGCAGTGATAGTCCGCCGCCAGGATTGTTTAGGGCGGGCCACGCTTCCGTTTTTTTTTTTAGGGTTCCAGTCTAGGGCTTGCCTCTGTATGTGGTCCGGTTCCCTTCGGAGCGTGTGGCCGATCCAGTTCCATTTGCGGCGTTCGATCTGCTGGTCGATCGGAGTCTCACCGCACCGATCCCACAGACCGTCACATTCGATAAATGTCCAATATACTCGTTAGATTTGTCAGTCACGTATATTCTGACGGTCACTTTACAACTTTCAGTGGTGATACTTGCACGCTACACTTCTAGCACAACGTAAATCAGGCACAAAACGCCGATTACCTCATGCATGCTAAACAGCCTTCTCTTTCTAGGTTCTCGGCGCGTGGTTCAGCATGAGACAGAGACGACTTATCCCGCCGCCAGCTCATGGTCCTTCCTACTGTCTCAGAATACGGAGCTAGTGTTGCTTATCGATAGTCCTCTATCGATAGTAAAAGTAAAATCAATAGCATCGATAGTCTATCAATAGTATTGCTGGTTGTCAATAGTATCGATGTTAAAATTAGATAAATACTATTGATAACGCTAATACTATCGATTGTTTGATGTCCGATACTATCAATAGTATCGAACACATTTAATCAGGTAGCAATACTATCGAAACATAGCTGACTATCGATAGTACAAAACTATCAATACTATCGTCAGTTTTTGATTAACTCTGTTAGGAAACACAATACTATCGATAGTATCGGACATTAAACAATCAATAGTATTGGCTAAATCAATAGTATTGATAAAATTTTACTAGTTTTGACCAATAGGAATACAAGACCAAAATCATTCAGACTATCGATAGTAAGTACTATCGATAGTCTGAATGATTTTCGAGGTCAACTAACAATAGGGAAAGTATCGATAGTTCTACAACACTAATTACGGACCGAATCTTGGGAGACGCTCACCAGGTACTTGCTAAGGGCTCCTTCTCCTATGCGTTTCTGCACTGCCTACGAATTCTGTGTCCTGTCCCAACAGAGTGAGACTATACGGAACCAACAGAGTGACACGATACGACATACCTACCCAGCGCGTAAGTAAGTAAGTAATTGATTATTTGCCAGAATATGGTTACAAATGATCTTGAATAAATAAATTCCAACATATTCTATCGATGGGTCGTAGTGCAAATGTCATAAAAAAAATTTGCAATTCATAACTATTTTGATTAATTGTATTGTACTCGTTGTTATTTACATAATTATTACTCAATACATATTATTAAATATTTCGTAGGTCAACGAACTTTTCCATATCAATGACCAGCTAGAGGCGACCTTTTGTGTCAATTATTTTGTAGTTTAATTCCGCTACTCAACTGAAAAAGTCGCTTTTACAAATAACGTTAAAAATGTTCGCCAACCAACCATAAGGCGCCACCTTTTTTCGATATTTATAATGCCATATAAAAGGACCACGAATTGTGCAAAGCAATTTGACCTTAAAGCATCAGCAGGTGACCGGGACACGCGTCGAAGCGAGCTCATCGATCATGTCCAGTCGGGTGATTGTGCCGAACGTTTCGGCGGCATTGTTGTAATCCGCTCGCCTGAGCGTGCCGATAAAGGATGATGACACACCGATGTATAAAAAAAAACTAGGGCTTTCCCTCTACTATATGTACCTACTAGACTAGAGGAAGATGACCAGCGGCGTCTCTTAGTCCTACGTAACATAATTGCTATATAGCTGCGTGAGTGAGGGTACCGGAGGCCCAATCCGGGGGAAGGGGGGGTTTAAAGGTTGGCAGCGCACTTGTGACTCCACTAGTGTCGCGGGTGTCCATGGGCAGCGGCAATCGCTTATCATTAGGTGATCCGTCTGCTCGCCTGCCAGCTATTACATAAAAAAAAAGGAAAACGAAAAATATCTTTTTTTAATAACCCGACTGGGAAACCTACCGGGAGCTTTTCACGCTCATTCACACGATTTAAGAAAAAGTTTTCTATATTGACCCGACCAGAAAACGAAACCGGGGCCTTTCGCATCGGACGCAAATCTTAGTCACTGCGCCATCGAATTCGTAGAAAATAAAACAGCCTCATCATATCATAATTCTTCAGTTGATTAAGTTCGGTTTGCGGATAGGTCGTTTCGGGTCATTATTTAGTAAAAGGACCCTAAAGTTGACGGGCAGGGCACACTAGCAACGCCAATCGATTTTATTTTTTAGCTACTAAACCGGATCTATTTTAATAAATTTGGGGGTTACAATCTCTCGGCAAATACTTATACTATTTATTAAATATACATGCACAAATGTTGGGTCCGTTTTTGTACGCGAAAAATTGATTCACGCCAAACGTGGCCGCTTTTGGCGTGTATCATTTTTTCGCTTCGGTCGATCACAAAATAGTACCAGTTTAGTAGCTAAAAATTAAAATCAATTGGCGCCGCTAGTGTGCCCTACCCGTCACCTTAAGGTGACACCGAAACTAGCGCCGCCAATTATGAGACTTTTTTTTTTAAAGTACAACGGTGTATCCATAAAGAAAAGTATTAAGAATTTTTAGTGACAAAATGGACAACATTTCAAATTTTTAACATGTCCATATTGTTTTTTAATATGAAAGTAGACATAAAATGAACAGACCCATATTTTTTCTTTTTTCAAAATTTGTCCATTTTCATGCATAAAATAATGATTGAAATTCTTTTTATTCTAAATAGACGTAAGCGCCAAATGACGTCATCGGACGGCTGAATACAGCGATATTCCTTTGCTTATCATTGTTTTAATAAAAAAAAGGTACTACTGTCAAAGGTAAATAATACTAGTGTCAACATTGTCAACGTCATTCATACATTCAACGTTGACAAGTTGTTTTTTTTTTTGACAGTTACATGTCATGAGTTTGGCATTACGTAAATTTAAAACTATAATGTGCTAAGCAAAGAAATATTTTACATTCTGCCGTCCGATGACGTCATCTTACGTTTTTTAGTTTTTAATTTTTTTCTCAGTAAATAAGCAATATAAAAAATGAATAAATATATATTCGAGCAGCGGAAAAGTAAACAAAGAATTGGTATTTTTTGTTTCAGAGCTTAGCAATTTTGAAATGTTGTCCATTATGTCATAATGTTTCTACTTTCTTTCTACAAGTAACCATAATTTTTGTAATTGCTAAAAGTGGCCACTTGAGGCTATATATTAATTTGTAATGAATTACATTATGTACTTATTTATAATGTAATAGATTAAATACAAATCGATCGAATTGATATTAATTTAAAATGCGTCTTCACGCCTTCGTACGCAAGCTTTTTTGCAATATCGGACTATCGGCAATATTCTACACTCGGCGGCAAACATTGCGATTTTTTTAAGCAAGCGAGTCACCTGATGGAAAGTAATCAACGCCGCCCATGAACATCCGCGAAATCAGAGATATCTCTAATGTGTTACCGGCCTTTTTAAAAAAGAGTACGCTCTTCTCATGAAGATTTGTATCTTCTTGCGATATCGATAGTTGGGCAACACTAGTTCAGAGGTCAAAAATGTTCGATTTTCAAAAAGCATTCGAAATGAGGAGAAATGCAGCAATTTCTCAAAAAAAAAAAACGTAAATGTAAATATCCTCATTATAAAAAATATTCTGAGAATATAAAAAGAATACAGAATAAATTCTTAAAGCATTTGAAATTTATATGTGACAAGGAGTCTAGGCCTAAGTCTATACCCTCGTTGGCATTGCGCCGAATGGAAAAAGATCAAATGTTCCTGTACAACATTTTGAATGACTACATTGATTCTCCTTTTCTATTAAGAAATATATTTTTAAGGTGTCCCCGGTTAAACTCTCGTCACCATCAGCTATTCAGTGTATCGTTGACTTCAACCAATTATGCCCGTAACACCTTTCTGTTGCGCTCCTGTCGTAATTATAACAGCGATTTTTGTGACTTAGATCTATTTAACACTACACTGCGAGCGTATGAAAAGGCTGTTGTGGGTAAATTGTCTCCTGACTTTACAAAGTAGATATTTGTCAATTGCTTAAGTCTTCCTTTTTGTTTATATTACGAACATCAGTGTTGCGGTTTTTATGATATTAGTTATTAATGGAAACTTAATAACTCCTGTCCCCAATAATAATAATTGGATATACTAACATAGTTTTTAAGCACCAAAATGTTACTAACGAATTTGTATGGATTTTTTTATCTGAAATAAAAGCTTAATAATAATAAATAATAATAATTGGTTTAAGATTATGTTTTTGTGTGTTAAATAGTGTTATTTTAAGTACTGTATGTTTCCTTACAATAAAGAAAATAAAAATAAAATAAATAAATAAGTTGTTTTTCACGTCCCTATAATCTAGCATGGAGCAAGAGAACAAAGCTGTATTTGTTGCGGAGTGTATTCAGTTATTTTAAAACATATTGTTTTATCAACGCGCAGTTAGGAAGTCGTGATATTACGATAACGACTTCACATAGTTGCTTTTTTTGTACAAAAGCCACAAAACGCAATCATGTCAGCGGTTTCACAGACCACTTATATTCAATTTAGTCCCTATTTACAGTAATAATAAGTACGTATGTTGAACTTATGTACCTATAAAAATTGTTTAAATTGTATACCTACTTGGTTTTTTTTTTTAACATTATAGCGGACAAACGAGCAGACGGCACACCTGATGGAAAGTGATCACCGCCGCCCATGGACATCTGCAACACCTGAGGTATCACATATGAGGTATCATCTGGATGGATTTATATCGACTACAGTGCGTTTCTCACGTCATTTCCTACCACGCACAGTAAAACTGTGGAACCAGCAGTCATCCGTGGTGTTTCCGAACAGATACGACTTGGTGACCTTCAAGAAAAGGGTGTACTCCTTTCTTAAGAGCCGGCAACGCTTATGTGATACTTGGTTTTTTCAATTCAATTCAATTCAAATTTATTTATTCAGACAACATAGTCCACGGGTTAGTAAAAAGTCGCTTATAAACATAGGGTTAGTGAGCATAATAAATAATAACAAACTTTACTTGGTCATGTACCTAAGAGGCACTCCGTATACAAACGTATATTTTTCTTTCAAATTATATACGATAAAGCTCTGTGTGTCTAGTGGTTTAAGTAGGTACCGGGCCGTGATCTCGGGGTCCTAGGTTGATTCCCGGATCGAGCAAAAGTATGTTTTGATTTTTTCGAACATAGCTCGGGTTTGTGATGATCACCAATCCGCATTAGGCAAGCGTGGGTGATTAAGCCTAATCCCTCCATAGTAGCGCTGGCTTGATTTGTATGATGGAGGCTTCTGCCCTGCAGTGGGACAGTATATAGGCTGATGCTTTACTTTTACTTTTTATACATATGTGCATATACATGTAATATCAATACGGTAGTGAGTGTTCGACGGTGATAAAAAAGTGTCATATTAGCACCCCAAATCAATAATATTGAAGATCCCCTTCGCTTTATCAAATCACTAGTAGGCCGCCCTCACTTCATTTCAGGACATTAGTTCCATTTTATACCAATAGATGGCGCTAGGTGTCGATTTCATCGCGCAAGCGTTTCGTGTTTTCGGATAACCTATAAGCGTTGCCGCTGTACAGACAGTGTTAGTGCTAGCATTTACCTCCGCTAGGAGTAATATTGTTCTGAGCATTTATTTACCTCTTTATTTATAAAAAAAAAAATATGGATTACGCAATATATCAATAAATAACATAGAAATAATATTACTTATTTTTATTTAAGGATTGACTGCAATTTACATTTAGAGAAAATTATTAATTAGATTCGATTCCTAATTATTTATTAAAAATTAAAACATACAGGTAATAGAATAGAACCTTTCTCATTACTACATGTTTTGTATATATAAATGCGAGTTTATAGCTACTGTAGCTGCATAAATAGAGACAGGGTTATTCTGCAGTGGATCTAACCACTATTTTCGATATTTCAAAGAAATAAAATTGTCGTTAATTTAATAATAATAATTCTCACAACATCTCATACGTTGACCTGATTCCGTACTAAGTAGCTTAAGCACTTGTGTTACAGATATCAGACAACAGAGGAACACAAATATATACTTAAATACATATATTACAACCAGACACTGAACAAACACAAATGTTCATCGCACGAATGTTTGTCCAGGGTGGGGATCGAACCCACGACCTTTGGCGTAAGTGGCAGGGTCACTACCAATTGCGCCATCCGGTCAGTCAAAAAGTAATTTATTTAATTACACCTACCCTACCTAATATAATAATAATATTTGACAACATCACGTACATAGATCTGACCCCGGGATTGGTAGCTCAAGCACCTGTGTTACGTATATCAGAACCAACAGCGGATTACAAATATATACGTTTGATACTTTTCTTTTGTAAATACGATGTAATTACGGTATGGGGTAAACGAGCGAACGGATAACCTAATGGTGAGCGAAAGCCGCCGCCTACAACACCAGGAGGAAGACATCACAAGCGCCCTGCCCCGATAAAAAAGGATTGCTCTTTTCAGAATAACCCTATGTATTCCACCCACATGAGAATATCTACATGGTCGGCTGGTTATCATCGGAGCAAGTATTCATATACCCACATAATTATGTAGATTTTATGCGAGAATCACCCTATCGGGGTCAGGTCACTTGTTTGCTACTTTGCAGGTGTTATTATAGAGTATTAACATGGCTCGAATGGCATCATGATCGTGGGAGTTACGCTTCGGCATGAATGCGCCGGCTTGACCGGACCACGGCCTCATAGAAAACCGGCGTGAAACAGCACTGTGCTGTATCGCTGCGTGAGTGGTTGGCAGCGCACTTGTAACTCCACTGGTGTCGCGAGTGTCCAGTTGCGGCGGCAATCGGATTATCCGTTTGCTCGTCTACCACCTAACATATAAAAAAAAACATCAACGTGTTGTTCCCGGTTGCGTCCCAAAGCAGCCACTTTATAACACGGATTACGCTTGCACAATGATCTAAAAAAAACCTATTTGCTCATTCCTCAGAATCCTATTCACAATCCTTTACTGTTCAATCCATTCGTCTCTGGAACTCCTTACCCCTTCCAATCAGGAAATCACAATCCCTTCCTATATTCAAGTCTCGTGTCAAAACTCACTTCCTATTTCTATAAATAGGTACACTGTTTTTTCCTTGTCTCTTCTTCCTTTTTTATGTGGTCTGCTCTCTGGTCATTTATACCTATCTATAAGAAATATTTTTATTGATTTTTTGTTATAAATTATCTATGTATATATTATTATTGGGTATGTATGTATTGTTTATTATTATTTATGTAATGTAATAATATTAATATATAAAATAATGTATATTTCTGCCATTCTCAATTTCATTTGTTAAACTACTTTGCACTGCCTTCCCTTATTATTACGAATACAATATTTCTTTCCTCTACCCAAAGGTTGTCTGGAAGAAATCGCTACAAGCGATAAGACCGCCTTATTGTACTGTCTGTTGCTGTTGTATCATGCTTGTATTTTATTTTTGTGCAATAAAGAATATCTATCTATCTATCTATCTATTTGACACAGAATTTCTTACCGAAAAACTCACCTGTCGCTTCAAAATGTGACCACTACGCCACCGAGATAAGTTCGATGTTTATAGGAACGTCGAAAAATGAAGGCTTCGCTATGTTATCACTATAACGGTAGATGATATTATGTGTACCTATTTTGACATTCATAAGTGTTCTGTATGGACCTAAATTGAATAAAGATTTTTTTATCTGTTATCTTTTTAACTAAAATGTGGTTTAACTCACGTAGGGCATAAATATATCAAGGAAATGTTTAAACGCCGTTTAAAGCGTACCCCGGACTCCAAATAAATAAATATTTCACAACATCACATACATTGATCCGATCCCGAGATAGGTAGCTCAACCGCCTGTGTTACGTATATCAGAATCTACAGAGAGATTACAAATATATACATATAATACTTTTCTTTTGTAAATACATACTTATAATACATAGAAAACAGCCAGACCAATACAAACAGATATGTTCATGCACACAAATGTTTGTACTGTGCGAAGGTCGAACGCGCAACCCTTGGACCGAAGGCAGCGTTCACTACCACTGTTCCAAATGGGTCGTCAAGCGACAACTTTGGACGCAACCGGGAATTACACGCTAAGACGAGGAGGCATTAACGCCGTTTAAAATTCCCATCACTTTAGACACGATAAGCAAAACTAACCACCCTCCATTAGGCTAAAAGCTAAGGTTGTCAGTCGACTATAGTATATAAAATGGGGTGAGCCCTGCGTCTCATAGCCACTGCGACCAGTAGATGATCTATTGTGGCAGCTAATAGTATATAAAGGACGAGGTTCTATGTTCGACTGTAGAACCTGTGCGGATAGAGAATGAGATCAGAAATGACGGCGCATCTATTCACTTCTCGCTCGCTCACCCACGAGTGCGAGTATAGACGCAAATAGTGTGCGAGCGAGAAGTGAAAAGATGCGCCGCCATTTCTGATCCCATTCTTTATCCGCACAGGGTGTATGTTTGTTTTTTTTTATTATTATTTTTTGTGTATGTTCACCGATTTCTCCTCCAATTGTTGACCGATTTGCGCAGTTCTTTTTTTATATGAAAGAACAGACTTCCAAGTTGGTCCCATTTCAATCATGTCAGGATCTGATGAAGGGATCCCAGAGAAATCGTGGGCAACCCTCAAATTTTAAAGGCACATGAAATGTTTTTGTAGTTTTTATCAAAGCTGCACCAGTATACGCCTGATTGTATTATTTTTGTAGGTCAGCTGATGATGGAAGGTCAACTCCTCAACGGTTAGGAGTTAAAGATAACTTTTTCGATACCGTATTCACAATTTAGGCTGATTGTTACTGGCGGGGGGGTAGCGTGAGAGCGGGGAGGGGACAACGAAACACTAAAACATGAACCACGCCTAATCCCTGTTAAATAATTGAATGAAGTAATTACAAGATAGTCTTGGGTGCCGACCTCGGTAACAACTTTTCTCGAGTGTACTGTTATAAAATGTTATTTAAAGTGTATGAAGTGTTAAAAATGTTATTTCATCGTCGTCATCATCATCGTCAGCCCATTTAAGTCATGCTGAGGCACGGGCCTCCCTCAATCACATGAGGGGTAATTGCCATACTCACCACGCTTGGCAGACGGGTTGGCGAGGGTTTTGATATAAATGCAGAGTTTTCCTTCTCTGGGTGCTGATGATCATGCCAGCAGCTTTACCTTAGTCGCCTTTTACGACACCTCGGTAAGAGTGAGGGTGGTCTATCCTACTCTGCCGGGGACCACACGGCTATCGGCAAAATGTTATTTAACACTTTTTAGTTCGTGGTTTTTGAAGGCGGTTTTTTTTCATTGAGTTTTTCCTGTCATTCGGATTTCGGCTTGCGTGTAGCTCGCGCTAGTAAAACACATGGCTACTTTAATTGTTTCAACCAAAGATAATTGGACTGCCTCGGTAGCGCAGTGGGTAGTATGCCGCACTTTAAAACAAGGGCTGCGCATGAGTTCCCTGTCGATCCCCGGGTCGAGCCAAAAATTTGTACCTAAGTTTTCGGTAAAAAAATCTTAGTGGCAGCCCGGAGTCTGGAAGTCGGCGGTCATGATTCGGAAAGCACGTTAAGCAAACGGCTGGTGTCCCATCGGAATATGAGGGGGAAGGGAATAGAGAGTGCACTCGTGTTTGCGCACACATTTGAGCACAATAATATATCCTGCGTGGCTGATCGTTGAGTTTGGCCGCCGTAGCCGTAATCGGTTGGAAGATGCTATTTTTCATAGAGATTTTCCTGTCATCCGGATTTTGGCCGGCGTACAGCCCGAGTAAAAAATGTTTTCAGCGACATTGGTAAATTACCTCAAAACCACGGACGTAGCCAGGATTAAGTTTTGGGGGGAGGTTCAAGATTAGTAACTCCCAAACCTCCCCACCCCACCCTCAGCTACGTACGCAGCTACGCAAAACAATAAGATCTCTCAATGTTGAGGGCGTGAGATGTGGGATTTTAAAATGAAGCTTGTACCTAATGATTACATTTGAAAAGAATTATTAGTTTTTTTTCTGATTCTCTCGCAATAGAATCCCGAATCAGCGATGAATGACCAAATGTGAACAAATATTTTATTGTCATTTATAAGTGGTCTGTATTTTATATTATTTTAAACTTTCATGGTTACGTGGTAAGTTAAATAGTTTTTTAGATTTTCGCGTTGCATTATTATTATTATATTCATTTATTTCAATCAACATAGGATCATAGGTACATTAAAATTCAAATACATTCATAAAAAATAAAAAAACACAAATTGCAAAGAAAAATAAATAAAAAATATACTAGAACAATATATATATTATAACTATAACGTCGAGCCAAAAATGTGTGATGTGATGTATTCAATGTTGTTTCACATAATAAATATCGTGTTAATCCCCGTATTGATACATTATAGTTACGTGGTAAGTTGTTACTGGCAGACAAATAGTCTGCCAGTAACAACTTACTCGCAGAAACTTCAATTACTCCGTGACCATGGCGCTTGCAACAGTGCCGAAATATCGGAAACTTAAAAATAAGGTACATGGTAGAAATCCCCTAAATAACTAAGGTCTGTAGGTATGTTGTTAATGTAAACCTATCCTCAGGCACCATTGTTCCGCACACAAGCATACTCGTAACACTAGGCCCTCGGCCAAGTGATTTTTATTGATTGTGGCGAATAGGAGACATTTTTTAAAAAAGTAAGCAATGCATTACTAAAAGGAAAGAACTAACAAATATTTGAGACGAACTTATGTCATAAATTCATCCTACAAGTAACAATAATTTCCATAATTTATTGCATTCCATAAAAGTGGCAACATTTAACAATTATGGAAAATATTAATTCATATATAATGATTTACTTTTTTAAACGAGTCTCCTATTCGCCACAATCAATATAAAACACTTGGCGGCGCTAGTATCGTCGGTGTCACCTTAAGACCTTTTTTGTTAACCCTATCTAATTATTTTTGTTCTAAGCTGATTTTTCTGTTATGTGATAGGAGTCAGAGGAACAGACGGATCGCCGAATGGTAAGCGATTGCCGCCGCCCATGGACACCCGCAACACCAGTGGAGTCACAGGTGCCCTGCCAACCTTTTAAAAACCTCCCTTTCCCCAGGATAGGGCCTTCCGATACCCTCATTCACGCAGCGAAACACAGCACAGTGCTGCTTCACGCCGGTTTTCTGTGAGGGACCCCGATCACTCCTGTCGAGCCGGCCCATTCATGCCGAAGCGTGGCTCTCCCACGGTCAAATAAATATTAACTCCAATGTTTCATTTACATTGTACAAGTTGTGACTGCCTCGTTGGCGCAATGGTTAGTGGGTTACTTTAAAGCGACGGTTGCGCCTTGGGTCCCGGGTTCGATCCCCGGGTTGGGTCAAAATTTGTGCCTGAGTTTTTCTGATAAGAAATTCTCAGTGTTAGCCCGGAGTCTGGAAGTTGGCGGTCTTGTATCCCCGTGCTTCGGAAAGCACGTTAAGCCGTTGGTCCTGCACCTAATCCCTCTTTGGTCGTGTCACACTAGTGTCCCATCGAAATAAGAGGGTACGGGAATAGCGAGTGCACATGTGTCTGCGCAAATACTTGTGCACTATAATATGTCCTGCATCGGTGGCTGATCGCTGAGATTGGCCGCCATGACCGAAATATGAATGAATGAATGAATGAACAACTTTGAATGAATGAAAACTTTATTTGGCACAATACAAAACAAGGAAACTTAATTAGAAACATAACCTCGGTTATATAAATATCGGTTTGGAGGACATTATTACAAGTTGGCGTCCCTAGCTAGAAGCTCTAATAGATGCCAGCAATTTCGTAAGTACGGTCGCCACGATAAGGGATTGTTACTAAGGGGTTTAGGGAAGCGTGCGTTCACTCACAGGACTAACAGAGCGCTCATATCCTGACCGTACCTCGACACTGGCCGTGTGGTCCCCGGCAGAGTAGAATAGGCCACCCTCACTCTTACCGAGGTGTCGTAAAAGGCGACTAAGGTAAAGCTGCTGGCATGATCATCAGCACCCAGAGAAGGAAAACTCTGCATTTATACCAAAACCCTCGCCAACCCGTCTGCCAAGCGTGGTGAGTATGGCAATTACCCCTCATGTGATTGAGGGAGGCCCGATGCCCCAGCAGTGGGGACTTAAATGGGCTGACGATGACGATGACCTCGACACTTATGGGCTTATTTAAGTATCAGCCTATACATATACTGTCCCACTGCAGGGCAAAGGCCTCCATCATCGAAATCAAGTCATCGCTACTATGATGGTGGATAAGTCTTAATCACCACGCTTGCCTAATGCGGATTGGTGATCACAAACCCGAGTTATGTTCGAAAAATCGAAACATACTTTTCGCTCGAATCGGGAATCGAACCCAGGACCCCAAGATCACGGCCCGGTACTTGAACCACTAAACCAACAGGGCGTTCATAGATGGGCTTATGTATTCCATTTATTTTCGGGTACTTTCTATGTTTTTCTTTATGTAATGAGTGGCAAACGAGCAGACGGATCACCTTGATAGTAATCGATAGCCGCCGCTCATAGACAACAGTGGAGTAACAAGGGCGCTGCGAACCTTCAAACCCCCCTTTCCGTCCAGATTGGACCTCCGGTGCCCTCATTCACACTGCGAAACACAGCACTGTGCTGCTTCACGCTAGGTTTTCTGCGAGGTAGTAGAAGCGGCCCATTCATGCCGAAGTGTGGCTCTCCCACGGTAGTTGTGTCTTTAATTATGTGCCCACCACTGTATATCAAAATGAATATGAATAAGCTAGGGCTGACTTTTACCACATTTAGCATTTTATGAATCAAACTTCTTTTTTTTTATGCTAGAGGCGGACAAACGAGCAAGCGAGTCACCTGATGGTAAGTAATCATCGCCGCCCATGAACATCCGCGAAATCGGAGAGATCGCTAATGTGTTGCCGGCCTTTTTAAAAAAGAGTACGCTCTTCTCTTGAAGGTCCCTAAGTCGTCGTCGTCGTCAGCCCATTTAAGTCCCCACTGCTGGGGCACGGGCCTCCCTCAATCATATGAGGGGTAATTGCCATACTCACCACGCTTGGCAGACGGGTTGACGAGGGTTTTGATATAAATGCAGAGTTTTCCTTCTCTGGGTCCTAATGATCATGGCAGCAGCTTTACCTTAGTCGCCTTTTACGACACCTCGGTAAGAGTGAGGGTGGCCTATTCTACTCTGCCGTGTGGTCCCCCACGGCACCCTAACCTAAGTCGTAGCCGTCCGGAAATACTCCTGCAGCCAAACCGTTCCACAGAACTGAAGTACGTGGTAGAAAGTCCCGGGGAAAACCCACAGCATTAGACCGCCATCCATCGAGATGATGAGTATGGAATGACAATCGCTTGCGAGTGATGGTTAATTTCACAGCTTGGATTTTTTATTTCACAAAGGATCGCCACCCCTGCAGCCCTGTCCTCAAGATGAAAAGAGGGCCAACCACAATAGCATTGGCGACGGATATTTATTCCTTGGCCCCGATTCAGGGAGCCTACTACGAAATAGTCCCGTAACGAACAAAAATATATCCAAACAATTGAGACGCACAGCGAGTGTGGAAAGGACGGAAACAAAGACTCGATGGTAGATTCCGTTTATTTGTAGGCCCTCAGGCTGTGACAAAGAACAAATCATATCCGGGCCAAACCACTTTTTGAGACATTTCCTTTATGTCACACTCACAAAGAACAATAGGTGAGTTGAATAATATAGGGATAAAATCATTCCGGTTTGTATTCATAGCTTTAGTGATATATGTGACTGCCTCGGTGGCGTAGTGGTTAGCGGGTCGCACTCTAAAGCGACGGCTGCGCAAGTGGATCTGGGTTCGATCCCCAGTCAGGCCAAAATTTGTACCTAAGTTTTCGGTTAGAAATTCTTAGTGTCTGGAAGTCGGCGGTCTTGTACCCCCGTGCCTCGTTAAGCCGTTGGTCCTGCGCCCAATCTCTCTCCGGGGTCACGCTGGTGTCCAATCGGAATATGAGGGTAAGGGAATAGAGAGTGCACTTGTGTTTGCGCACACACTTCAGCACTATAATATATCCGGCGTACATGGCTGATCGTAACCGTAATCGGTTGGAGGATATTATTATAAAAATATGTGCGACAACCAGGTTTCAAATATAAATAAGAAGGAAGGTTTTTTTGTGATAGTTGAGAGACAGACACGGATAACCTGATAGGCATGAATGGGCCGTCTCAACCGGAGTGATATCTCACAGAAAGCCTCTGTGCTGTGTTTCGCCGAGTGAGTTAAGGTGCGGTACAGAAAATAAAAAGGTTCGTCACCTTAAGGTAAATTTTCGCTTGCACGGCAAGAATCACTTATACCAACATACCGTTTTTAAAAGATCTGCCAACCTTCTTTGAATTTTCTTTACAACATAAGGAATCAATGCTACAAGCAAATCTGAACTTTCTGATTTAACAGTTAAGCACAATTTTAGGTGCAACAGGTTTTACTTTGACAAATTTACGAAAGGTAATAAGTGCTCATAGCATATCAAACGAACCTTTTCGACGAACCATTTCTTTCTTTGACTGTACCAGGAGCCATGGTATAATAACATACTTCGCCAGGAGCCTAATCCGGGGAGGACGCCACTACTCGACGACCCGTTTGGAACTGTGGTAGTGAACGCTGCCTTTGGTCCAAGGGTTGCGGGTTCGATCCCCGCACAGTACAAACATTTATGTGCATAAACATGTCTGTTTGTATTGGTCTAGGTGTTTTCTATGTATTATAAATATGTATTTACAAAAGAAAAGTATTATATGTATGTATATATTTGTAATTGAGCTGTTGGTTCTGATATCCGTAACTCCGGTGCTTGAGCTACCTATCTCGGAGTCAGATTAATGAATGGGTCAGATGAATGTATGTGATGTTGTGAAATATTTATTATTTAGGGTGAATCTCCGAAATTTGACCTTCCGGTTACTTCGCGTCTGATTTCTATTTAAATTATAAGTTTATATTAAAATCAGAAGAATTTTAAATTGAAAGAAGGGTATGTGTCTTTACGTGTTCTTATTTCAATTTAAAATTCTAATTTGAACAATATATTTGAGCTCATGGTAATCAGACGCGAAGAAACTGGAAGGTCAAAATTCGGAGAATCACCCTTCTGGTTGCGGGTATCCATGGGCGATAGCAATCGATTACCATCAACTGATTCGTCTGCTCTTCTGCCAATTTCCGGATAAAAAACAGCTTTCCAAATTGAAAATGTTTGGAACCTTTAAAGTTACCCGACCCACAGGGCATACATATATCAGACATGTGTGGTCCCCGGCAGAGTAGAATAGGCCACCCTCACTCTTACCGAGGTGTCGTAAAAGGCGACTAAGGTAAATCTGCTGGCATGATCATCAGCACCCAGAGAAGGAAAACTCTGCATTTATATCAAAACCCTCGCCAACCCGTCTGCCAAGCGTGGTGAGTATGGCAATTACCCCTCATGTGATTGAGGGAGGCCAGTGCCCCAGCAGTGGGGACTTAAATGGGATGATGATGACGATGACGATATCAGACATCCAGCTCCATTACATAACTTGTTTTGACTTACCCGTCCCATCTTGGCTCTTCCTCAACTTTTCTCAGGAGACCAGCAATATTTCAACTATCACAAGCCAACAATATTCTCACTCGACAACGTATAAAACAAGCTCCCAAACGGCCAGAATGACAATTTTATGATTTTATCGTGAAGGTAGCGGAAAGAATTAACGATGTCGTTAAGACGCCATTCACGGGGCGATGGTGATTTCACGGATGATGAGACGGCACAGAATAAATATGTGACGGTTTGAGCGTTTGTGACGGCTTGAATTTATTGTTAGGCTTAACAAACAATAAAGGCGAGCAATTTTGAAAACTATACCCGCAGATTTGTGTTTTGTAACTCTGTATTCGTACGTCTTTATTGACAGCCATTTAAAATCGTGTAGAACAATGCGCCGCGTCTTTAAGAACAATAGTCCGAAAATGCATTGCGCTTAAAGGACTGTCTACCTCATATATCAATTAGGATTGGCGGATTGCATTTATGATATCCCAGTAATGGACAACATTTCATATTTTTAACATGTCCATATTGTTTTTTTATATGAAAATAGACATAAAATGAACGGACCCTTATTTTTTTCTTTTTTCAAAATTTGTCCATTTTCATGCATAAAATAATTATTAAAATTCTTTATATTCTAAATAGACGTAAGCGCCAAATGACGTCATCGGACGGCTGAATACAGCGATATTCCTTTGCTTATCATTGTTTTAATAAAAAAAAAGGTACTACTGCCAAAGGTAAATAATACTAGTGTCAACATTGTCAACGTCATTCATTCATTCAACGTTGACAAGTTGTCTTTTTTTTGACAGTTGCATGTCATGGGTTTGGCATTTCGTAAATTTAAAACTATAATGTGCTAAGCAAAGAAATATTTTACATTCTGCAGTCCGATGACGTCATCTTACGTTTTTTAGTTTTTAATTTTTTTCTTAGTAAATAAGCAATATAAAAAATTAATAAATATATATTCGCGCAGCAGAAAAGTGAATAAAGAAATGGTATTTTTTGTTTCAGAGCTTAGCAATTTTGAAATGTTGTCCATTCAGTATGCGTCCAAAGCTGTAGCTTCTTAGCCTGGGGTACGCTTGGACCATGATCCAGGATTTGTGAAGTCTGGTAATTACAATGAAGCTACTGCCGTCTGACCTTCTCAACCCTAGACAGGGGAACCAGAGGGCTTAATTTAAAGCAGACGTTGCGACCGAATCGGAGTTTCCCTCTCTTTCACACGCGCTGTGTATCTCCTTTGTTGGGATGCGACAGGTTCGTTACGGAACGGTTTTAAATTAAGCCACCTGACCAACTGAATCATGTTTCCTCACGATGTTTTCCATCACCGCCGAGCTTATGGTAGAAATATGCACGTAGATTTGAAAAATCCAGAGGTGCGTGCTCGAATTCGAACCATGATCTATCATCGCTCGCAGATGACGAAAGACGCGTCTCGCATTAAGGTGACGGGTAGGGCACACTAGCGACGCCGATGGATTTTAATTTTAAGCTACTAAACCGGATCTATTTCAAACGATTTCGAGGTTACAACCTCTCGGCAAACACTTATACTATTTTCTGAATAACCATGCACAAATGTTGGGTCCAACGCGTACGCGAAAAATTGATTCACGCGAAAAGCGGCCACTTTTGGTGTGAATAAATTTTTCGCGTACAAAAACGGGCTAAAAAGCTAAAAATTAAAATCGATTAGCGTCGCTAGTGTGCCCTACCCGTCACCTTACACAAAAGCTGGTAAAGGAAGACTAATGTCAGTAATAAATAATTTCTTATTCTTTACGCACCATTACACTACAAAGGCATTCCAACTGACATATTCGTTTGTCTCGCCGTGAATGGCGTGCATTAAGAATGCAAATAGAGTGAGGGTAGTCAAATACAAATTGTATTCAATTACTGTGATGACTCTGCAAGTCGCCGCAAAAAAAAGTTCGTTCCGTCGCTGTTTTTGCGTCGTTAGTTAACCCATCAGCACCAGAAATATGTTTTACTTCGTTTAAGGAGACGTATCTACGTAACTATACGCCAGTATACATATATGTATCAATTGTGGCGATTATGAGAAATATTTGTTTGTTTGTATTGGTCTGGGTGTTTGCTATGTATTATAAGTATGTATTTACAAAAGCAAAAGTATTATATGTATATATTTGTAATCCCACTGTTGATTCTGATATCCGTAACACAGGTGCTTGAGCTACCTATGTCGGAGTCAGATCAATGTATGTGATGTTGTGAAATATTTATTATTATTATTATTTATTATTATTATATTAAAAAAAAGTAATAAAGGTCCAAGAATCCATAAAGAAAAGTATTAAGAGTTTTTTGAGATGTACTTGTGTAATATTTTCTTCGTACAAGTAAACAAAATTGTTATTTCTGTCAAAAGTGGCCACTTTTAGCAAAATTTATAAAAAAATGGTCACTTGTGGGCAGAAATTATTACACTATTTTGTCACAAAAAATTCTTAATACTTTCTTTTATGGATTCACTGTTGTACTTTTTTTAAAAATGTCTCGTAATTTCTACAATTAATACAAATACAATCACGGCGCTACTTTCGTTTTACGTCACCTTAAGATAAAATAAGAAGAATACAAACATTCTGAACGCTGTAAGAACGATGGTACATCAGTAGATAAGAACACATTAAAATAAATAGAAATATGCACCAATTTGATAAATAGAACCAGTTGGTCTGGTTCGCCTGTTAAAGGGTTGCGAAGGACAGACGGCAGTCGCTTCATTTGAATTAACAAATCCTGAATCATGGTTTAAGCCCGTGGCGTAACTTTTATTATATGTATAATCTTTAGGCGTAACTTTAGGGTGACAGGGGTAGCAAAATGCCACGCACCCCCGATCCCAAGGAGCCTGAAGAAGATCTGAAGAATTTGCCAGGGGCCTCAGGTGGTATAGTTATGACACTGGTTTAATTGCGACTAAATCAGTGTCATAACTAAGCTAAGCTAAGCGACAGCTTTGGACGCAACCGGGATTTATTAGATGAGATGGAGGTATTTGGTAAATCCAGAGGTTCGTGGATTCATCAAATCTATGAGCGGAAATCTTCAATCATTCGCTTAGCAGTGAGGGAAAACATTGACTGCATTCTTGAGGTATTTTATGAAATTTGTGGTTATCCACGAATGTAAGAGTTAAAGATTTCATATGTCTGGTTCGCTTCATTGTCACTGTACCCTGGGCGCCGAAGCAACGACTATGGGCGCAACTGGGAATGACACGCTGAGATGAGAGATGTGTACAGTCTGGGTGTTTAAGACCATAGCACTCCACACACTGAGTTGATGCAAAAAGATGAATAACTCTAATATACTTTTTTTTAATAACCATAAGGAAACCATTGAAATACTTTATTATTTCACATATATACCCAACTTACTTTATCCAAACAGGACATAGCCACCATCTCACAAAATGTGTAAAGGCGACAAGTTTATCTCTTCATGTTCTGGTTTTCGTATTTGAATACTGATAATATTATGAGAGAATGTGCAATCCTATCATTAACCAATATTTGTTAAAGTAAGTAGGGTTTATTGTGTTTAGTGATTAGTTAGTTGCTAATTGATTTCATTAAAATTTATACAAAAATATTTTCTTGGATAGGTTTATCCATTTATAGATTTATTTCTAGGAAAAAATGGCAAACAAGCATGCGATTTCAAATCTGGAACTTTAGTCATGAAATTATTTGCAAAAAGACAGCCATAAATAAAGATTGAATGGTTTTTTTGCAAAATCATGATTATTTTATTAATTTTCCCCATAAACCTAGAAAAAATCAGGCAATTATTGTTTATAAAAATACATTAAAATCAACATCATATTTTTTGAAAACGTATGACTCCACTAGTGTCGCAGGTGTCCATGGGTGGCGGCAATTGCTTACCATAAGGTGATCCGTCTGCTTGTCTGCCACCTATCACTTAAAAAAAATACCTAATACTCCATTACTTAACAAGTGTAACTTACAAGATTTATAGATAACAATTTAATTAAATATTGACTTCGGAATAATGTGATATCATACATATAGGTAATTAAAAGTATTCAAATTAGAATTTCTGAATAAGTGTAAATACAGATTAAAAGTGTATCTTTGATACAAACAAAGAAGTTAATTAATTAAGATGAGAATTATAATATTTAGTTCAGAAGCCCAGTAAAGAAAAAGACCACAGTTTTGCTGTTTCCTACTTTAATCAATTTGAAATTACTCGACTAGACTTCCTGAATCCTGGACCATAGTCTAAGCATACCCCTGGCTCCGAAGCGACACGGTTTCTATTGACCATGTAACAGTGAACTTATTAAGAATAAATTGAAAATTGCATTCTTTTCACTTCCCAATATGATAAAATGTTATTTCAGTATTGTAAAGTACACAAAAATTCAAAAGGCACCAAAGTTCACAAACTGATTATTATGATAAGATCTTCCTCACTTGAAACACAATAGATAACTTATTTATCTTATCTTGATGGCCACTGGTTTAAAGAGTTTACTTTATGAAAACCTTGAAACTATAAAATGTAAATTTTTTATCTAATTATTTATAGGAACAGCCAACTAATCATACACTGAAAAAACGTTATATACAAACTTTAAAGGATTTATTTTACTGTCCCTCATCTCAACATCACCTATCACATAAAAAAACCGGCCAAATGCGAGTCGGACTCGCCCATGAAGGGTTCCGTAGCAGCAAGTAAGATATATATGGAAGGTAAATTGCGGTTTACGGTTTATAACATATTAAAAAAAACTACTCACTATATCAAGTTTAAACCAATTTTCGTTGTTATTTTTCATGATTATGTACATCATATATTTTTTTTAGTTTTATAATTCATTTATTATTGAAGTTACAGGAGGGGGACACAAAATTTAACACTTTGGGAGCGTCTAGCGCAAAGTATTGTGTTTAGAAAAAAATTATGCTAAAAACCTCAACATCATTTTTAAAGACCTATTCATAGATACCTCACACACATAGCTTCGATGATAAAAAAAATTTTGAGTTTCAGTTTCAAGTATGGAGACCCCCCCCAATTTTTTTTATTTTTTCCAATTTTTATGTAAAAATTGTAATGCGGTTAACAAATTACACCTATTTACCAAGTTTCAATAGCATAGTTGTTATGGTTTCGGAGAAAAGTGACTGTGACATACGGACGGACACACAGAGGGACAGACATGGTTCCGTTTTTTGCCATTTGGCTACGGAACCCTAAAAAACTAAGTGCATATCCACATACAGGCTGCCATGGCTTGCAAGTAGGAAGAAAAAGATATGTTAACTCAACTATATTATTACTTAGAGAAGTTAAAGCAGTTGATCAGATATTTGCCAGTTTATAAATAAAGATCTTAATAACCTACCTATTAGGTAATTATTATTTGCTAATTATTGACTAGCTATCATATTATTTACTTAAGTTTAAATATTCATGGAATGTATATGTGTCCCATGTGGTTAGTGGTATAAAATGGAGAGATATTTTAAGATAATAAAGTAAAAACCTACATTTATTAAATAAACCTAAATAATATTTTTATGCTATCTAAAATACCTAATGTAAACAATTTTTTTCATTTACAAATAAATGTAATAAGTATAACACTGTATATTAATGTTAAAATATCTTTGGAATTGTAGGAAATATGACAGAAATAACTAAACATAAATAAAAACAGTTTTGGATAATATTAGCACCATAAAATAACGCTAAACTTTTTCGTATGATCGGGAGAAATAATAATGTTATTTAAATTAATTTACGTAACTAAAAAATTAAGAGGAAATTCATAAAACTAAAAACTATTATTCTCACCTCAGACAACAAAGGGGCTCTGTCCAGATGCTCGGACGAGGCGAAGGCCGACTCGAAGTAGGCGCCCCGGCCCCGGGACT